>JAJMGH010000011.1:0-355975 GCA_030568555.1 Suhomyces bolitotheri
GATACTGGAGCCACTGACACTGGTGCCACTGACACTGGAGCTACTGATACTGGTGCTACCAACACTGGTGCTACCGATACTGGAGCCACTGACACTGGTGCCACTGACACTGGAGCTACTGATACTGGTGCTACCAACACTGGTGCTACCGACACTGGAGCTACTAATACTGGTGCCACTGATACTGGTGCTACTGACACTGGAGCTACCGATACTGGAGCTACTGATACTGCTACTAGCAGCGATGGTGGTCAAACCATTTGTTTGAGAGATGGATCGAGATGTGTGACTGTATCACTGAGCTCCACTGACTCGAGTAGTACTGATTCTGGTAACGGTAACGGTAACGGCAACGGTAATGGTAACGGTGACGGTAACGGCAACGGTAACGGTAATGGTAACGGTGACGGTAACGGTAACGGTAACGGTAATGGATCTGGTGACAATGGATCTGGAAACGGTAACGGTAACGGTAACGGTAATGGATCTGGTGACAATGGATCTGGAAACGGTAACGGTAACGGTAACGGTAATGGATCTGGTGACAATGGATCTGGAAACGGTAACGGTAACGGTAACGGTAATGGATCTGGTGACAATGGATCTGGAAACGGTAACGGTAACGGTAACGGGTCTGGTGACAACGGATCTGGAAACGGTAACGGTTCTGGATCTGGTTCTGGTGACAACGGATCTGGAAACGGTAATGGTTCTGGATCTGGTTCTGGTGACAACGGATCTGGATCTGGCTCTGGATCTGGTGACAACGGATCTGGAAACGGTAATGGTTCTGGATCTGGCTCTGGTAATGGATCTGGCTCTGGCTCTGGTTCTGGTGACAATGGATCTGGAAACGGTAATGGATCTGGATCTGGCTCTGGTAATGGATCTGGCTCTGGATCTGGTGACAACGGATCCGGCTCTGGCTCTGGATCTGGTTCTGGCTCTGGTAATGGATCTGGCTCTGGTTCTGGTGACAATGGATCTGGAAACGGTAATGGTTCTGGATCTGGATCTGGTAATGGATCTGGCTCTGGCTCTGGTTCTGGTGACAATGGATCTGGAAACGGTAATGGATCTGGATCTGGATCTGGTGACAACGGATCCGGCTCTGGCTCTGGCTCTGGTTCTGGCTCTGGTAATGGATCTGGCTCTGGTTCTGGTGACAACGGATCTGGATCTGGTTCTGGTGACAACGGATCTGGATCTGGTAATGGATCTGGCTCTGGTTCTGGTGACAACGGATCTGGCTCTGGTTCTGGTGACAACGGATCCGGCTCTGGCTCTGGCTCTGGTTCTGGATCTGGCTCTGGTTCTGGTGACAATGGATCTGGAAACGGTAATGGATCTGGATCTGGATCTGGTGACAACGGATCCGGCTCTGGCTCTGGCTCTGGTTCTGGCTCTGGTAATGGATCTGGCTCTGGTTCTGGTGACAACGGATCTGGCTCTGGTTCTGGTGACAATGGATCCGGCTCTGGCTCTGGCTCTGGTTCTGGATCTGTCTCTGGTTCTGGTGACAATGGATCTGGAAACGGTAATGGTTCTGGATCTGGATCTGGTAATGGATCTGGCTCTGGTTCTGGTGACAACGGATCCGGCTCTGGCTCTGGTGACAATGGATCCGGCTCTGGCTCTGGTTCTGGATCTGGTAATGGATCTGGCTCTGGTTCTGGTGACAACGGATCTGGATCTGGCTCCGGAAGCGGTTCTGGAAACGGCTCTGGTAGTGGCTCCTCAGGATCTAGCTCGCCTTCTGTGGAACCAGCAGAAAATGGTTCCGGTATTAACAAGATTAACAGAAATGCCGTCATTATTTCTGTGCTTGCCCTGGTTATGGCTTTCTCCTTCTAGACTATTCTTAATTCTTCATACTTTTCTAGGTTTGCTTTTTCGTTATACTAATTACATTCGGTGCATTTTTCAAAACATTTCGGACAAGATTTTTAATATAGTAAGTTCTATGAACTTACACAGAGTGAAGTATAAGATTACATTATTGTAATATACACACTATTCGATAGTATTGTAAAAAAGTTATTGTATTACTGATCTGCGTTTGCGGAATTCATGCGTGGAAGCTCCCACCATGAAACAACATTTAGTGTGATGAGTGCTAATAAATAAGGAAGCGGCCTTGCGCTCGTTCGGAGATATTGCCTGTGTTGAACCAGATATTAAGACAGCTCCAGATTTTTATTATCCATACCTTGCGCTGTTTAGTATTAATATTTGTAGTAACATTATCTTTCTTCATATCAATATTTTAATTCAGCTCTGCAATTCCTACTTTTACATTGCTTATTCAAATTATGTAGAGAACGGTACAGAAATAATGGCATGACCCATAACAAATAGAAGTTATATGGAATACCTCTCGTATTTTCAGTCTACGTACTACGGTTGTTCTGAGTCCGGAAATAAACCCAAGACAGTATGGGATCATCCAAGTTATGCAATCGAAGTAAGTAGAAGGTTAAATATTTCAGATTAAAACCTAGATTCTGTAGTCCAAAAGTAATTTTACTATCAAAGCATATTTTTATGTGTTCCATGCTACTCAAAAGGTTGAGTTACATTTTCCAAGTGTTTGAAGAGTGAAATCTAAATCATTGTGTAAATTATAAAAATATAAGATTGTGTCAATATGAGTAACGCATGGTAGTCTTAGGACATCAATCCTTCTAATTCTGAGGATGAAGTTTATGCTCTGGCTCATACAACTGTTGGAGCTACTGGTCTAATATGAGCCTAATGTCTGCCAGACACTTAAAATTATATGCTGCGAAATTCAAGATTGTGAAGTCCACTACTCCACCGAAACCTCCGAGATGACACTAAATAGAGAATAATACAACAAAAGAGTAAGGCGATTCAATTCCATAGCACATCGTATATTGGATATAATAAGTGTCCACTTCCTCTTTTGGTATCCTCAACTCCTTCACCTGGATCTTTGATATGTGGAAACCATCGTCAGTTGCTAACAGGAACCCTTGTCTAATATGGCAGTACAAAGTAGTCGCCGAGTCGGGATCCTGCACACAGAGACACCATACCAATAACAGAAATAGCAGAGTAGACGACTACAACACACCCATTTCCCCATAGGTCCAGAAACTTTCCAGAAGCTTCGTCGCCCACAATCACAATCTAAAGAGCGAATAGAATTGAGCCTATTGTTTTTGGTTACACGTCTTACCCTACCATGTCGCCGACAACTGACTCAAACGTGGCTTCTGGTTCCCCTATTGACGCCGATAAGCCGCTGGAACAAAACGCAAATGGCGCCTCGAATGGTAGTAGCGATGGAATATTCGAAACCATCAAGAAATTTATTCGCTCCAATGAATCGTCTCCAAGCTCAAAGAAACAGCTTCGAGAAGACGACTACAGAAACATCAAAAACGCAGTGGACCCAGATAACCCGAGAGAGAGTCCCTCATCACGCAAGGGGTCCTTCAAAGTGAACAAAGATTCGCCAAGAGTAGTGGGAAACCCTTTGACGTTTTTCAACCGTTTCGCAGACCCCAATGAATCGAGATATGAATCGGAAGAAGAAGAAGAGATGGCCAGTATTCCATATTCGTCAAGAAGTAACGGCGAGCCTAACGCTTATAATCCTCCAGAAATAGAAGAGCCATCCACCCCGATCTCGCCAACCAATAGTAATTATGGCTCGTACCCTGAATCACCATACACTCCATATTCACGTTCACAAGCAGGTGATGATGATGATGATGATGAACCAGAACCCATTAACGGCAGCAATGAAGAAGAACGCAGAAGAATTTTATTCAATATCAACCGCCGCCCGCACGATACCACTAGCCCCGGTTCTGATAAAGATGATTCCAATAAACAGCAAAAATTGATAAAAAAGTTGAAAGCGTTCACAATAAGAAAGAAAGACCGTCATACCAGGAAACACAGTGTCAGCGGTGCAGAAATCATCACAGATGAACTGGACAATAGTGCTACTGGTAGAAGAGCACAGGCTCTTTTAGGGAGATTGGCTGTAAGTGCCGAAGCTATAACCTTGTTGGCATCGTGTTTACTAGAAGATGAAAGAGGCATTGCTAGAGCACCTCTTTTGCTTAACTTATTGGGGTTCAAAATTACTGATGTATCACCAAGTGTAAATACTAAGATCAGAAGATTCCGAATTGATTTGGAGTATGGCGTTGGTCCTCAACGTCTTAAATGGTCAGTGGAAAAAAACGCCAAAGACTTGTTATATTTGCATTCCAGATTCAAGTTCGATAAATGGAGATCTGAAGTATCAAGAAATGTGAAAACAGACCTTCCCAAATATCCAATTCCTCCCCTAAGAAAAACGGAGGGCACAAATGCCAAATCAAAGTCCAAAGCAGTTAATCAACCTACCAATGAGGTCGCTGATAATGCATCTATTCGATCAGATCACACGTTTAGGGATCACCTAGCACAATTAAGAGCACAAGTCAGCAGTATTTCTTCCATTTACAGTGACGAATCACCCGAACAGCTCAGGACGAGAGCAGTAAAGAACCAAGAATACATTGGGGACGTAACTAAATACTTAAACGACCTCATTTCCCTAGTTGCATTAAAAGCACAATCCAATAAGCTATTCCAATTCTTTGAAATTTCGCCCATTTCATCGTTATTAAGTTATGAAACAGGTTATATCGGGAAGCAGGGTGTTATTCATATTGGTGGAACCGCTAAATCACAAGGATGGAGAGTCGGTCACTTTAAAGCAAATGACTTGAAAGGGATGATTGATAGACGCTCAGAAAAATGGTTGTTGGTCAGAAATTCGTATGTAATGTACGTGGCAGATATCAATTCAACTTCGCCTTTGGACGTTTTCCTTGTCGATTCGAACTTCAAAATATCATACAAAGGTGATTATGAGCATGGGAAGGAAGATGATGAATCCGATTATGATGATTCTTCAATTATCCAAATGAAATTAGGGGAAGATATTCTTGAAAATAAACCTTCTCATAAGCTATTTCAGCACTTGAAAATTATCATAGAAAATTCAGAAAGAAAGTTGGTACTTATTCCAAAATCTACCAAGGAGCAAAAACTTTGGATTCAATCCTTGACAGCTATGAAAAATTCTACCACCTACTCAAATGCTAATAGATTTGGTTCCTTTGCCCCTGTAAGAAAGGATTGTTTTGCTCAATGGTTTGTCGATGGAAGGGATTACTTCTGGGCAGTATCTTCTGCTCTTGAAATGGCCAAGGATGTTATCTTTATTCACGATTGGTGGCTATCGCCCGAGCTATATTTGAGGCGTCCGGCGAATGGAAATCAGCAATGGAGAATTGATAGAATCTTGCAAAGAAAGGCCCGGCAAGGAGTAAAAATCTATGTTATTGTGTATCGTAACGTTGGAACTACCGTTGCCACAGACTCGTTATACACTAAGCATTCTATTTTATCATTAAATGAAGAAAACATCCATGTTATTCGATCTCCTAATCAATTACTTCAAAATACCTATTTCTGGGCGCACCACGAGAAATTATGCATTATAGACAATACAGTTGCTTTTGTTGGTGGTATAGATTTGTGTTATGGGAGATACGACACGCCAGATCATGTCCTCACGGATGACTCCAAAATTAATTTCGAGTCATTGGACCCTGAAGAGCGATTTGCTGCAGAAGATTATATCAAATTTCAAACATTCCCTGGGAAAGATTATTCCAATCCTCGTGTTAAGGATTTCTTTGGGTTGGACAAGCCATATGAATCAATGTATGATAGATACACTGTGCCCAGAATGCCATGGCACGATGTTCATATGGTAACAAGTGGTAAAGTCGCAAGAGACTTGGCACGGCACTTTGTTCAAAGATGGAATTACTTGATTAGGCAGAAGAGACCAAGTAGATATACGCCATTGCTCACACCGCCCCCTGAACTTAGCGACGAGGAAGTCAAACAAATGGGATTAGAGGGGACCTGTGAAGTGCAATTGCTTAGGTCTTCCGGGAATTGGTCTCTTGGTTTAGCAAACCATGAACAAAGTATCCAAAATGCATATTTGAAGTTGATTGAAACTTCTGAACATTTTGTGTATATTGAAAACCAATTTTTTGTCACTTCATGTTTCATCGATGGTACAGAAATCAAGAATAGAATTGGGGATGCGTTGGTGGATAGAATTATAAAGGCCCACGATGAAGGAACAAATTGGAAAGCCATTATTATGATCCCATTGATGCCGGGTTTTGAATCACAAGTCGATCAGCCGGATGGGTCTTCTGTCAGAGTTATTATGCAATGCCAGTATATGTCCATTTCTAGAGGTGCCACTTCTATTTTTGCTAAATTAAGAAAGTACGGTATTGAACCAGATGATTATATTCAATTCTTTTCCTTGAGAAAATGGGGTAGAATTGGCCCAGATCGTACGTTGGTTACTGAACAGCTATATATCCACGCCAAGACTATCATTGTAGATGATAGAGTGGCACTTATTGGTAGTGCCAATATTAACGAAAGATCAATGAGAGGCGTTAGGGACTCCGAAGTTGCTGCAATTGTCAGAGACCAAGCAACCATCAGTACTACGATGGATGGGGAGCCGTTCAGAGCTGCTAAATTTGCTCATACCTTAAGAATGAGATTGATGAGGGAACATCTTGGTGTCAATGTTGATATCTTGGATATAGTTGAAAGAAGGTTCAAGAAATTCGAAGAACTTGCAAAGTCTCCAGAAGGTATGAAAGCTGTAACAAACAAATTTAGGGTTCGTGACAACGCTCTTATGTCTGCTATGGTTGAAATTGCTTCTCGTGACATTTTGGAAGAGAAACAAGGAACTTTCAGATGGAAACATTTCCAAAAGTCGAAGAATTTAAACGATCAAGCCCAGGACCTAGATTTAGATGAGGTTGTAAAGGAGCAAGAAGAAGTTCATCCCAAACCGTTGTCATTGCCGCTTTCTTTCAATAACAGAACAGGTCCATACGAAGCGAACAAGGGAATCAGAGACAAGAAGAAGCACTCTTATGATACAAGAGTCCAACATTCCGAAAGACATAAAAAGGATGTGTACGGAGAAGGATTGGACGGCTATAAATCTACCTTGGCAGAACGGGCTAGACTCAATGCTGGTAAATTCCTAAAGGACCTTGCTAAGAAAGCGATGAAACGAAATCCTACTACTTCATTCTTACCTGATATTGATAATGTGAAGGATTTCTTGGAGGCGGACGATTTTGATATTTTGGATGACGTGGATGAGGAATCGGAAAATTTAATAACCGAAAGAAATAAAGAAAGATGGGCATTGTTGAAAAAGATTTCTTACTTGCAAAGAGTGGCTGCTCGGGATAAGGAAGACAAAGAAGATGAAGCAAAGAAACGAGTTGCAGCTGGAATGGAACCTACTCTCGGAGAACCTAGGACCGATTCAAATGATAAGAAGAGTTCAACAAGTCCAGAACCAGATAAAGTGTCTGTCGCTGGTGACAAAGCTCCAGCTCCCAACTTGGAATCCAAGGAAGATGTTTCGGAAGGGCAGAAAGATACAAATAATGATCATATTCCAATTATTAACCTTGATCAAGAAGGAACACGAGAGGTTCTCCGCGGCATTAATCCTCAAGGGGACGAGCACTTCAGCAAGTATGTGGATCCTTACGGATTTGAAGACCCGTTGGATGAAGAGTTCTATGAAGATCTTTGGTATGAACATGCTAGAAGAAATACAGAGATTTTCAGATTAATCTTCCACACTCAGCCTGATGATTATGTTGAATCGTGGAAAGATTACAAGCATTATTCTAAATTGCAAAGAGCATTTGCACTTTCGCAACAGCAGGAGGCAAAGGAAAGACAAAGAAGGTCCACAAGAAATAGCTTATCTACTGAAAGTGGCACCGAAGAAGAAAAAGAAGAAGAAGAAATGATTCCTCCACATCACAAAAGAAATAGTCAAGTTACTATTAATATGAGGAAGTTTGACCAAGATATGGGGTTATTGGGATCAGTACCGCCATCAAGACCGGATATTTCCCCAAGTCATGGCAGAAGAAGATTTAGACGTCCACTGTCCAAGAAGATAGACCAGATTCACGAGGGCGAAGATGAAGATGAAGAGGAAGAAGAAACATCTGATGAGTTACATTTGGAGGATATGACGGACGAAACCAGCGATGTCGAAGAGGCACCCGAGGGTACCGATAGAAGACCCAATGAAGAATCCAAGAGATCTAAGGATATAATCTCGGAAGACATGCCCAAACTTGAAGGAGGTTTCACGGCTGAGTCGACCAATGCCAAAAGTCAACCTAGAAAAAAGAAGAGTTTCGTCAGTCGGAGGAAGCTTAGGTCGGGTGAGCGGATTTATGATCGGGATACGGCCGAGAGAATCTTGAATGAGATCCAAGGCCATTTGGTTCTTTTCCCTACAGATTGGCTTCATCGAGAGCTCGATGGAGGCAACTGGTTCTACAATACGGATAGAATTCCTCCCATTGATATTTACGATTAGAATAGAGTAGTAAATATAGCTAACAAAAAATATCAGAAAGCTTACGACTGCTACGCCAGTCACCTCAAAACAATTCACGTAAACATATACCAGTTGTGGGTTTTCTGGGGTACGTAACCACTGGAATTATCACCAGATATGCCACCTAAGACCACAACCAACGACCCACAAGGCTCCAAAATGAACTACCACTTAGCCATGCTTCATTCTCCACTCTTCATACTTTAGGCTTCTATTCGCATGCTCGTGGACCCTTGGATCCACCGTCGGCCCAACCACTGTCCCATGATCTACCTTGGTTTCGCTTTCGCACGCGCAAATATCGTCGATTATCTTGTGCTAGTCCACACTGTTACCACCTCATGTTCCTTCAATTGCTCTCCTATGTCGGTCTAGTGGTGGGGTTCCTCTTCCTCATACTATCCATTGCCTCGGGGCTATACTATATCTCCGAGTTGGTGGAGGAACACTCAGAACCCACCAAGCGGCTCATGAAACGGCTTATCTATGGTGTCATGGTGGTGTTGGTGTTGCTATGGGCGTTCGATCTGTTCCCATTCTTGCTCACCTCCTTCTCCATATTCTCATACTGGGTGTACCTTCAGAACCTCCACAAGTTCCCTTATGTCCAGTTGACGTCGCCGGTGTTTTTGGTATCGTGTGTGTTAGTGATTGCCAACCATTTCTTGTGGTTCAACCACTTCCATAATCCCTACATTCCGCCATTGGAAGAACGTTTGAAGGTGGGTTACGTTCCACCACGAATCCCTACATTTATGGAGGTGTGCTCGTTCTTTGGCTTGCTTGTGTGGTTTATACCATTCGCCTTGTTTGTTAGTTTGAGTGCTCATGACAACTTGTTACCTCATCATATGGAGAACCCCAATGGTTCCAAGAAGTCCAATGGACTTGCCAAAGTGGTGGTGGGTAAAATACGTGACTGGATCTATGAATTTAGTCGCAAATTGGGCTACGAGCTTGACAAAAATAGAGGCGTTCTTGCCTAATGTGGATTGTTCCTATATCCTAAATACTTCCCAAAAATTGTTTCACCGGTTTCCCTATATCATCCAAGCTTAATAAAAACGTATCATGACCGTAATTACTGGTGTCGATTCCTAACTCAAAATATTCCACCAGCCCTTTGCCTCCCACTGATTCACGGGCTTCGGTCAACACCTGGGCAATTTCCCGTTGTTGCCAAACCGGGAATAAAATGTCTGACTCCACCCCAACAACCAATACATCCTTGTTGGCAAGTCTTTGCATACCTTTGCACAAGTCCTGATATGATTCTTCGGGGGTGACTGTGGCCGATCTAACCTGTTCTTTGTATGGTTGTACTGGAATCGAGGTGTCCGCAATTGGAACTTCTCCGCTGTATTTCTCTTGGGCTAACTTCCTATTGGCTTTGGCTTTCTCATAATTAGTGTGTCTCAAGTCAAATAAATCCATGGCTTTCAGAATGTAGAGGAGCGAATTGGCATCGTACTCCAAGCAGAACTTTTCTCCTGCGTGGTCCAAATATGTTTCCACCAAGAAGTCGGGGCACAAAGCAGGTGGTTTCAGTTCATCAGCCCGGTTTCTTCCAAACCGATATTCCCACTCAGGACCCGATCTGTATGTAACGGTAGCAATTTCTCTGGCGAGCTTCATGCCAACATGAGGCGGCACTTTCTCATAGTAGAAGCCTCTGTTCCAGTTGACATCACTCATCAATACTTGTCGTTGAGTATGTCTCAATGCAATCGAGTAAGGGTGCGATCTAGCACACCCACTAATGGAAACCACTTTATTCACCTCATCAGGATACTCCCAAGCATATGCTAACGACTGCATTCCTCCCATGGATGCTCCCACCGAAGCGTGGAGTTTTGTCACCCCGAAGACGTTGCGCACAAACTGTCTTTGAGCTCTTACCATATCGTTGACCGATAGTATAGGGAATCTGGTTCCATAGTAATCATCGTTGGCCGGGTCTTTGGAAGATGGGCCCGTAGAGCCGTAACAACCACCCAACACATTGGTACACACCACAAAGTACTTGTCAGTGTCAATATATTTTCCCGAACCAATGAACTCTTCCCACCAGCCGTCCTTGGGGTTGTCTGGCTGCGACTTGGCGTGTGACGATGCCGAAAGTCCGGTGTGGATCAATACCAAGTTGGACTTATCATGGTTCAACGTTCCCCATGTTTCGTAGGCAATCTCATATTCAGGAAGAAACCCACCAAAGTCAAGGAAAATCGGCTCGGTGGATTTGAACACTTTAAACCCCGTCACCACCTTCGAATACGACGGCTCAGGGCCACCCTCCAACGAATTGACATCCTCGTCCACCGTACACGACTGCGAGAGCTTTTCATTCTTCTTTTCCAACTTGTCTAAACATGGAAACGCTAATGGGGGATTGGAGCTGGCGACTTTGGTAGATTTTGCAGCAGTACCGAGGGGCTTTCTTTGGGGGCCAGCGGCAAGGAAAGTCCGGAAGAAAGTGGTGGTGGCGCCGGCACGGGTCCGGAAGGCAGTGTGCAATGGACGCACTATGTTTACCGCCATGGCAATGGATGCTTCAGGCTGTTTCTGTGTCTGAGAAACCAGATTAGTGATCCAGTACTTGGTTCTGATTAGGACATGTCAGGTGACATGAATATATTGAGACGTGTCCCCCCCAATTAGGATTCAAGATCACGTGGGGAGATATCAGTTCCCATCCCCCACAATTAGCTGGTCCCTTCCACTGAAGCCTGGAGCTTCTTTTCAGTGGCTAGTACCGATATTGGGCATGTTCAATGGTGAACTAACGTTACAGTTGGGAGCCATACGGAATGTCACGCCATGGACCGTGGCAGTGCTACTCCTTCCGACAACATTTATTTTCACCATTCCCCTACACTCCGCTTTCAGCAGGTTCCACTCTGAAGTTCAGGCAAATTGGTTCCTTGCATGGATGAACCATTTCTTTGTTGCCGATTACGGCTACTTGTGGTTCACCTTGGTATATTTTGGACATCTTTTCACCTACGAAAAGAACGGACGAATACCCAAAGACCAGACATTGACATTTTTTACAAATTATAGCATAAATACGGCAGTCTGCATGGTGTTAAATGTATGGTTTCTTGGACCCCTGATTTTCCAGAGAATTAATGTTGCTACTGGAGGCCACTGCAGCGAGCCAGCACTCGATATGGATACATGTTTGTCCCAGGGTCGTTGGATCGAAGGCTTCGACTCGTCGGGACATTATTACTTAATATCGTCGATTTCATTGATGGTAGTGTTGGCGATGCTGCCATTTCGAAAGAGAAAGTTGGATTTTGAGCAGCTCCGGCCCCAGTTGTCTGATCATTTAGATATGGATGGCACCTCCGCTAACGGGGATTCCGCAATTGGTCTGCATGCAGACTGTGCATTGTCCGGCATCGCATTCTGGCAGTATTACCGCACATTAGTATTGATAGTCACAACAGTTGTGCTTGTACTGTGGTACTCCATGTTCGTGGTGACGTCGATCTTCTTCCACACCACCACCGAGAAGCTTGTCGGTATACTAACTGGCTTGGCTGTACCGGTTTGCTTACGACTATTGCTGCTGGCTTGACACCCTCTAACGGTGATGCAGACACCGAGTAATATATGCAGCACCTCTGATAACCGGACCACCGCACAAATATCGCATTCTAAAGCTAATATGTCGCAGTCATTATATATAAGCCAATCCCCAATGGCAATAAAAGACATATCTAGCCAGTTATTTGCTCTAGATACATAATACTCAGACCTTCAATGGAACATCTACATCTAAATCTTTCCAATATTCACTGTGAAAACTGCGCTACCGCTGTTTCCAGTGTTTTTCAGCATCAGTATAAAGTGGTTGAAACAGACCAGACCCCGACACAACAAGACATTAACGAGCTCAAACCGGGCCAGATACTTCTTCAAATCCATCAGAACGACGTGGATGCGTTTGCATTTACCCAGGACTCCGACCACAACGAATCGACCTTTCGAAATGACCTCAAAACCCTCAACAAGCGACTTCTCAGACAAGGTTTCCAAGTGATGTCATGGGAAATTAGCGTTGATGGGGCATTGATATCCAGTGCTAATGAGTTGGAAGTAGTCCATGACTTTTCAGAAGGATTTTTTGACATTTTAGGGCTCTACAACCGCTACTTTGCCTACAAATCTGCCAAAACCCATCGCAAGAATTGCAAAATGTGCAATGTTTCTGCCCAGCAGCCAACCAAGGAGGTTTTCACCGATGACTACTCGATAGAGACGAAGGTTGATAAACCAGATCATGAATACAGAGCGGTGTTTTCAATTTCAGGGATGTCTTGTGCTTCTTGTGTACAATCGATTTCCGAGCAAATCAACCTGTCGTTGTTTAGCGACGCCAAACTAAACGACGCTCCAAAATTTTCTGTCAATCTTCTAGATAACTCAGCTGTGGCAATTGTACCCAACAAGCATGTGATCAATAAGATCATTGACCATATCAATGACCTTGGTTTTGAAGCCAAATTGCTTGAAGTATTACCAGTACAAACCTCCATCAATACGAAGGTGGTGGGTATCATCGGAGGTATGTCGTGTGCAGCTTGTGTCGACTCCATACAAAGTGTGGTCAACGAGTTGCCGTTTGTGCTCGAAGGTGGTGTCAATTTGCTTTCGAAATCGGGTCAATTTGTTTTGGAAAATTCAGCAGACGATAAAAATATCAATATCTTGAAACAGACAATCGAAGACTGTGGCTTTGATTTTGAAGTCGTGAAAACGGAACGCATTAACTATGCGCTGGGTAAGAAAAGGGCCCGCTCTATCAATATCAGCGTAAAGGGAATGATGTGTGAGCATTGTCCCGAAATAATTATGCAATACCTATCGACCTATGGAGAAGCTGTGGTAATCAACGATCCCATTACTTTGAACGATCCGTTTATTAATTTTACCTATATTCCGGGGCAAGATGTCAACATTCGGAAGTTCTTATTTGATCTTAATCATTTGCGTGGCACCGACGACCTGCTGGTTATTGATCCGTTGCTGCCCGGCACTTTTAAATGTGAAATAATCGAGCCAGTTTCCATGGATGAGCATTTGCGCCAATTATCTCGCGCCGAAGTGCATAAGATCGCCATCAGATTGGGTATCGCTACTGCTTTTGCTATTCCCACTTTTGTTTTTGGAGTGGTGGCTATGTCACTTTTGCCCAAATCAAATAACTTCAAGAAGTGGGTAGACGAGCCTATTTGGGCAGGAAATGTGGCCAGAAACTCCTGGATCCTCTTATTTTTGAGCACACCGGTGTACTTTTTTGCTGCCGACATTTATCATAGAAAGGCCCTCAAAGAATTGAAAATCTTATGGTTTCGCAAAAATTCCTTCCGCAAGAGATTGTTCCGGTTTGGATCGATGAATTTATTAATGAGTTTGGGAACAACCATCGCCTACGTCGCTAGTATTGTATTATTGATTTTGGCTTCAAAGCAAAAGCGAAACATGCACCATGGATCTGATACCACCTACTTTGACTCAGTAGTATTCCTTACATTTTTCCTTTTAATTGGTAAGTTGCTTGAGAGTTTTTCCAAATCGAAAACAGCAGATGCAATTTCAAATTTGAGCAAACTCAAAGTTTCTGAAGCCAATTTAGTTGAGCTTGACTGCGATAATGAATTCACGAATGATCAAATTGTGGATGTCAAGCTTTTAGAAATCGATGACTACTTGAGAATCAACCCTGGTGAATCGCCTCCTGTTGATTGTGTTATTACTAAAGGAGAAACCGAATTCGATGAGTCAGCTTTGACTGGTGAATCGCGACCCGTGAGCCATATTCCTGGTCATCAAGTATTCTCTGGTACAGTGAACGTAGGTGCCACCAGTGTTGTTGGTAAAATAATAAGCTTAGAAGGGGAATCATTACTAGACCAAATTGTCAATACTGTCAGAGATGGCCAATTGAGAAAAGCTCCAATCGAAAGAACTGCGGACAAGCTTACGAGTTATTTTGTTCCCGTCATTACCTTTCTTGCAATTACTACATGGCTCGTTTGGTTAATTCTTGGTGTGTGTGGAGCATTGCCTAGTCACTATTTGGATATAGAAGTTGGTGGATGGCCAGTATGGTCATTGGAGTTTGCTATTGCCGTCTTTGTTATTGCCTGTCCTTGTGGAATTGGTCTTGCTGCTCCAACTGCTTTATTTGTTGGGTCTGGCTTGGCAGCAAAATATGGAATCTTAGCCAAAGGGGGTGGGGTGGCATTCCAAGATGGTGCCAACACTACAACCATATGCTTTGACAAGACCGGTACCTTGACCAATGGAGATGTTAGAGTGGTAAATTACTATTTCGGGTGTAAAGATCATCCGTTGTTTCGCGGATTAAAAACTATTGCGTTACAAGTCACAAGAGACTTGGAGGTGGCATCCAAGCACCCCTTGGCCAAGGCTGTCAGGAAGTTTGTGGAAGCTTATGGCAGTGAATTATCTGCGAATAAAATTCCGCTGGTAGAAACAATTCCTGGCAAAGGTCTCCAAGGAGATATCATACATGACCACAATACTGGGATTTGGAAAGAATACCAGCCTAAAAAGGCAATTCTTGGTAATGAAAAGTTCCTTATTGAAAATGGAGTTGATATCCTGACTCATGAATCTAAGATATTGAACCAATGGAAGACCGAATGCAAATCTGTCATATTAATTGCTATTCAATGTGAAAATGTTTTTAAAGACCAGAAGCTTCATTTAGTAGCGATGTTTGCAGCAAGAGACCAGCTAAGATCCGAGACGACCCGGGTGATCGAGTTCCTCAAGCTGCAAAATATCGATTGTTGGATGATTACCGGTGACAATACCATCACTGCTAATGCAATTGGGAAGGAGATAGGCATTATCAATATTATCAGTGAAGTTTTGCCCGACGAAAAGCAACTACACATGAAAAGAATTCAGAAAATCACTGGCAGAGTAGTGGCCATGGTTGGAGATGGCATTAACGATGCTCCAGCATTGGCCGCTGCTGATGTTGGAATTGCTTTGTCTTCAGGAGCGGACCTTGCGGTGACATCTAGTGATTTTATTCTCCTCAACAAAACCCATCCGCTTCTTTCTTTAGTGACGTTAATCGATTTATCTCGAGCCGTTTTCAGAAGAGTCAAGTTCAATTTTGGCTGGAGCTTGGTCTACAATATGATTGGTGTTCCCGTTGCAGCTGGGGTAATATACCCATATCACCGTTCTCGTTTGAGTCCGGTTTGGGCAAGTGCGGCCATGGCCCTCTCTTCAATTAGTGTGGTGACGAGCAGTTTGGCCTTGAAATTATATAAACCCAAATTGAAGGCGGAGGATCCCCTTGAAAAAGATAGCGAATTAACTACTGAAACCTTCTAGAACTCTCCAAACTAGGGATGCTTATTAATATACACTTGATCTAAGTATGGAATTACGTAGACTGCTGGTTGATTTGCTTTCTAAGGATCCTCTTCGAAAACTCCCCTATCAAATCCCACTATCATTACTGTCACATTATCAGTAGTAGAATTATCCATGGCTAGCTGACACAACTTCTTGGCCGCCAACTGTGGTTCGCCTGTGCTGCATAGAGTTTCCGAAACCGCTTCACACGCTCTGGCATCAGATATCACGTCCCATACCCCATCACATGCTAATATCATAAACTCGTCTTCCTTGGTGATTTCGGTGGCAGTGGTAAAGGGTTTACCGATGACCAAATCTTTCATATACGAGTCCCCAAGCGATCTGGTTACTGCCAACACCCCATTAACCCTATTTTTCATTATGAGGCCCCCGGTATCTTTGATTCTATTGATTTCATTAGAGTCAGTCGCCTTATGGTCATAGGACAATCGGTAGGGCCGACCCTTTCTACATAATATTATCCTCAGGTCACCCACATTGGATGTGTAGAGCATTCTTCTGTGATCGGCTCCTGGAACAAAGTCGAATTTCGAATTTCTCGATCTTCCATTTTCCTCTACCTTTGCTTGTCTAGTTTCCCACCGGAGCACTGCCACCGCAGCCGTCGATCCCGAATTACCTGCTCCTTCCTTCTCTATCATCTCGTCGGCCCGGACAAATGCATTATGAAGATGATCCTTCATATCGTAATTTTCATTTTCTTCTTGCAAATCGATCTCTCTCTCCAATAATGTGTGCATGTTGTTCCCACACCATCTAGCAGTGTCCTTTCCAGCATGGCCATCAAATATCGCAAAATAGCCCCAATCTACCCGTTCGGCAAAGTTGGCTATATAGGTGTGGACATCCTCCATCTTATTACGATATCGGCCATTTTTGTTTTCTGCCACCCCAACCTTAAACGAAAGACCCTGGAAAGGATCACTGGGCGTAGCTGGTGGTGTCTTGCCTGAATTGGAAGCGTCATTGGATTGTGGAGCCGCTTTCATTGCGCCAGCCGTGGTATCGACTTCTAGTGGGGCCATTTTCTATTGCAGCCCCTCGTAAGTTTATGTGGAATCAAACGCTTTTAATGTTGTTTGAATCTATTGAATGTGATCGTTGTCTATCCAAGTCAATCAATGTAGTGCTTACACGAAGGGTAAACAGAATGTGTCAATTCGTGAGCCACCTCAGTCATGAATTTGCTGGATGATTGGTATGTGCAGGAGCCAGGTACTACCTGTGCGCATTTGACACCATACTTTGCCGAATGTTTAGACGATTAGCTATAGGTTGATGGACGTAGTTAATCTAGAAATATATACCGACCAATTCCCCTACATGATTTTCCAGCTGCATACAATCTGTACTCGGACTCTGCAAGAAGTCCGTTACGTGTTAATAATTGACTATGAAAGCAACTTACGCATTAGCGATCGCTCGCACATATGCAGTATGACGTGTGGTTTGATTGCGATAAGATTCGAAAAGAAAAACGAAGACCACGCCATGGAAGAAGATATCCCAGACACATGGAGTACTCCGAGGCAATTGGGGATCATATCGCTTCCGGCGAAATTGCATCTAGAAATATGCTCATATTTGTCTACGTGTGACTTGTTGAATTTGCGGTTATGTTCACAGGTTCTATACTTCCCAGCTACCACTCAATTATACCAAAAGGTCATTGTGTCAGATGACATTGAATTCGTCCGACATGCTAAGCAGTATACCAGGTTCGCACGGCGTAACTTGGGTACTCTTATCCATGTTTCCAATCTAGAAAAGCTATTTGTGTCTGTGCTAACTAACCCCATAAACTCAGGAATATTGAAGAATTTAGCACTCCTAGGGCTGAATTATTCTCTAGATTCGTTCGCCTTATATCAGACAATACAAAAACTAGATTTGCGTGCTCTAATTATTCCGCAGCTTTCGTTTGATCTCAGTCGTCTTACACCTTCAATTTCTACCTTGAATATAGCCGTGGAAAACGTACAACTACAAAGCATATACTTGCCCAATCTTTCGTCGTTGAAGGTTACATATACCACACAAGAAGCAAATAACTCTAAATTTGCAGATTTGGCTCTTTCACTCGGAGTTAGTGGCTCATTAGCTTCACTAAAGTCATTGGAATTTGTAGAGACAAAAGATATAGACGATGGGTCGGATCTTTTGAATGCCCTTAATGATCTCCATCTTGGAAGTTCCAACGGTGAACCATGTTGGGTCCATTTCTTTCTGAGTCTACAGGGCAAGATTAAACTTGGATTAACTTCTTTGGGATTAGCAGGCTCTATTAGTAATAACGGCATAAAAGTAGCCGAACTCTTATGTCAGGTGTTGCAGCTAGAATTATTGGAATCTTTGGAAGTCAATTTAATGGAACTGCCCCATCCACTGAGTCCCCACCCTTTGCATTCTTCACCAAGATCTTTTTTGGACAGCGTCACTGAATTCACTTCTTCATTAAATTCTTTACTCATTAACACATCTTTCGACTGTCTATATTGTCAATTTGATTCCATAATGCGGACTTTACAAAATAGAAGGTATCATCTCCGAACATTATCTCTCACCTTTGAGTCACCTGGCCTCGATGTGATCCATAAACTTAACTATTCATTAATTTCTATGCAGCCAGAAATTAAAAACTTGCGAATTGTTGATAAAGCGACCATTCTGAACGATGAAAATACTCTCCTCAAGTGCATGAACGGAAACAAATCACGATACCATCAGTATGAACAGGGCCAATCATGTCAATATCTAGTGAAAGAGGCATTCTTTAGCGATGTTTTATTATATGACTTAACTAGCTTGGCATTCAAGAATTCGCGTTTAGTGAACGACGCTTTGATGCAATTTATTGTGGATAGTTATGACTACGGATTGAATGAATACATGAGATATTACTTGAATCTTGGATATAGTCCTTTCATTACAAGCGGGTTTGATTTGGTGAAGGGCTTGCGCAACTTGACCCACTTTGAAACGTTGGGGTTAGGGTTTAAATTCATCCGGAACAAAAAAATATTCGAGGCTTTTTACGAGCTTAATGATTCCTACATTGCCATGACACCCCAGTACAATAGAACCCCTTTGTAATTAGGACTTTGCATCACATTTTCATCATTGACAATATATCCATTTGAATCAATTTGATTCGTATGCCATTGGGTTGGTTATAGTCAGTTCCTGGAAATGAACGAAGCTGGCTCTGTCGGTGTGCAATACAAATAAGGAGTATTTCACCTTCTGCAACAAGTAAATGCCGCTCAGCCAGGAGTGTATAAATAGTTTTTGCTGCACATGAAAGCCGGCGGCGGATATAGTCGCAAATCAACAAAATGGAAGCTAATGACTTATTTATTCCGTTTACGTTTCACTTCTCGCAGCTACAATCATAGTGTATATACACGTCCCAGTAGTGCTTCAGTAAAGTGGTTGGTTACGGTTAGCTTTGAGCCGACGTTTTGTTGACCTCAGGATGTCATTGGGCCCTTGCTAGCGGAACTCGCAATAGGTAAAAAATAATCACTACAAAAATTATCTAAACGATCAAACGTCCATCAAAAGTTGAGTGCCCGATATTGCCGCCACTAGAAGACAAATTTGATGGAGCGTGTGTCCCAAAGTGGTAAAAACGG
Source organism: Suhomyces bolitotheri (assembly GCA_030568555.1). Classification (NCBI taxonomy): domain Eukaryota; kingdom Fungi; phylum Ascomycota; class Pichiomycetes; order Serinales; family Debaryomycetaceae; genus Suhomyces; species Suhomyces bolitotheri. The sequence goes on from JAJMGH010000011.1 coordinate 19,594, forward strand.
GGGTTGCCGAGAATATTTGATTTCGAAGCGGCCCCAAACTTTCCAATACTCAATAGGGCACACCAACAGAGGCGAAGCACCGATACCTGCTATGTTAATTTCAGTTATACCCAATCGGAGGATGGCAAGTTTTGCGAATCAATAACGCCCGGCTCCACTTTATACCTCTCATGTTCACTGCCAGCGATATGAAACGTTAACTTCGTAAATTTATTGTATATAAAACGGTTAAGATTTCGTTTAACCATCCATCCTCCACCGAGTTACTAACACTTACCTTAAAACAATGAAGCTTCAAATCCTCACTGCAACCGTCGCCTCTGTCTCTAGTGCAATTGCTGCTGCAACTACCACTACCAACCCTTACGCTACCTACCCCCAGGTTCCTAAGACTGCGTCTATCAATGGGTTTGCTGATCCTATCTATACTAAGTTACCTTCTTGCGCCCAACCATGTGTCAAGCAGTCTACCTCAAACACACCATGCCCTTACTGGGATACCGGATGTTTGTGTATGATGCCGCAATTTGATGGACCAATTGGTGAATGTGTTGCTTCTGCTTGTAAAGATAAGGATGTCAAACAAGTCACCTCTTTGGCGCTGTCCCTTTGCTCTTCAGTTGGTGTCCCATCCCCATACTGGTTCCTTCCACCATCTGTTAGCACTGAATTAGCTAGTGCTGCTACACACACTGCCTGATTTCTCAGATTCTCCGAGTACTTCCCAGTGATAGTAATGTATAGCTATATGCGTGACTGAACAACTTCTTATATATCTAGTATCAAATACATGGGATAGTTCTTGGACATTATTTTTAACATTACGAAGTAAAGCAGGTTTGACACAACTGCACAAGCTGCAGCACCCGGTGCAGACTACCGACCATACATTTTAGTCTTATTTCTCGGTGACATAACGCATTGCATATTCACGCAACAATTTGCACCCACATTTGTTACTATGCGCTTACAGGTCCGAATTGTCGGTGAACACGTGATGATTCCGGAACCATCTGCCTTGTAACTAAACCCTTACCATATTTCCCATTTTGACCTGTCAGTGATGTATTGAGACCGGTATTCCGGTTGAACACTTACAAGTAAGCACACATACTACGATCCCTCCCCCATTTTTACAAACCCCTTCGCTTGAACCTCAAATAAGTCCAAAATCTCATCATCATATCGCATAGTTCTTACAACAGGTCCAACATTTCAGCAAAAACCGTTGATCTACCTGTCATTATCATTGTAACCCATTTACAGTACCCTGAGACTCTTCTCTGAGTTAATTTTTCATCCATTCAGAACCATAGAAGCCACTTAACTATGGGATATACAATCAAGCAGAAGATCGACATATGCTGGAAAGCAGAAAACAATCCCCAGATGACACAGGCCGATCTTGCCTACTGGGCCCTGAAGGAGTACGGATCAAAGAAACCTCCTTCACAGACCACGATCTCCCGGATCTTGAGCTCCAAAAACGAACTTATAGCCTCCAAAGATGCCGAATTCCAACTCGTAAGACGAAGAAAGCAGTCCAATCCGTTGTTGAGGCGAATACTCACGGAGTGGATCTCCCAGGCCACCTGGGAAAACATCCCTATCACCACTCCGGTAATCCAGCTGACAGCCAATGCCATCTGGACTCGTCTACCCACGGAAGAAAAGGACGGCAACGGGATATTCACCCAGAAATGGTGTAATCATTTTTTGAAAAAATTAAACTCCAACTTGACTGGAACCTCCGACGACATCCATAACAACCCTGGCAATTATCCACTCAATAAGGTGTGGAAATTGGATGACAAAGTGGAACTCAAATCGTACCTAAAACAATTGATAGACAAAGAAGGCTACGCTCCCCAAGACATATTTACCATAGATGAATTCCAACTCTTCTATTCGCTACCGCTTGACCAGATATTTGACGTCTCTTCCATCGACAAGGGCTTGAAGCAAAACAGTTTATCTTCGGCGAAGTCGTTGACAATAATGTTGGGTTGTAACGTCGATGGGTCCGAGAAATTGATGCCATTGATCGTAGGAAACTATGACAAGTTTGACGTATCCAACAGTTCCCATACTGCACTCAAAAATATCACTTCGGTGGATAGCGTCCCCCTACGGTCTCTTATGAACAAAATCACCGAAATCTACCATTTATCCTACAAATCCAATACCAATAAATGGATTACTTCTAGCATGTTTCAAAACTACCTATTGAGTTTAGACCACAAGTTGTTGAATGTTTCCCCCAAGAGAAAGATCTTGATTATTTTGGATGATTCGTCGTCCCACAGAACCATTAATTTAAAGTTCAGCAACATCAAATTATGTTTTTTGAAGAATAACACCAACCATAAAAACCCATACCACTCGTCATATAATGGTGTCAAATTTGATTATTTACCAATGAATTTCGGCATAGTTGAGGAATTTAAAATCTTGTATCGAATCCAGCAGTACTTAGAGATGATAAATGTTCAACGACGAAAATCAAAGAATAAAACTTCGAACAAAGACATAGAGGAATTTGAGTATCAGAACGATGGACACCTCGCAGATATTCCATGGGACCATTTGAAAAATGACGTCAACTCAACGGCAATGGAAGTTTTGTCAGAATCAGACTACAATATTTCTATGATAAAAGTCATTGAATGGATCAAGCGGGCCTGGGACAATATTTCGCCAGAGAGGATATTTATATCTTGGAGGAAAACCAACCTCATTGAGTTAGGGCCAAGAGGAGTATCACATTTTGCTCTCTCTCTCGGCAGATCTCAATTTGACCTGAAGCCCGATGCTTACCTCCATCCTTCGCTCACAGCCATCTCGGCCCGCTCCTGTCATTATGATACTCATAGATCGTATCACAAATTACTGGATATAATGAACCTTTTGAATGTGGTGATCCCATGGGAGATCGAGGATCTTTTGGGATTGGTGAACGAGCGAGCCAAAATCACTCTCAGTTATGCCTCCATTGAAGAAATCATCGGAAGTTGTTTATCAGACTCGTATGGATCGTCACCAGAAGCTAAATCACATGTACATATTGATGACGAAGGCGAAGAGCCCGAAAATTCTCGGGACTGGTTTGTAGGTGGCGGGTTCCCTATCTCGACCTCAAAATCAGAAAACCAGCTATTGATTGATTCCGCTTATTCTGGCCTAATGATGAGTGAGCAGGGATCACAGATTGGCCGGTTCGAACTGACCAGAGGATCTAATTCGCCGTACTCTGGAATAAGAAACGAGCCTCCCTTTGCAAAGCCAACCAGCGACAGCATGGAAGAAATTGAGGGCAAGCGGACACCATTGTATATCAAGATGGACACCAACAAACCCCCAATCAACCCAGGGCCTCTCGGATACAAACACAACATCGAGACCCAAGAAAACTGGGTCGCCAGCAAAAGGTTCCACCTGCAATACCCTAATTCTGTCAAGTATCCCATCCTCAAGTCTAGTCGGCAGTCAGTGCAACCAATACATTCACATGAAGGCTCACTTGACGGGGTATTGTCCCGGGAAATGGTGATGAATAATTTGGAACGAGAAAAAGGCAGCGAGGTCAGTGACATCTCCAAGGAAATCGACGAAACTATAACAGACTATGACGTGATAAGTGCTCTTTCAAAGGTGGTGGATCTTGTGGACCTCAACTACTTGAAATTATCCAGTGAGACGTTGAGCGAAATCAAGCAGAACATTTTCCACCTTCAGAAGCAACTCAGTCCGATGGAGGAGTAGCATATATGTCTGTGGTAAGCGTCGAGCTTGACTTTCGTCGGTTTGTCGGTATATCATCGACAGTTTTTGTCGCTTGGAGAGCTAGCTCGCTCAATATATTCAAACCCCGGATCTATCACAGGATCCATACCATTTTCACATACTGTAGATCATTACAACAACCGGAGAACGGACTCCGGTGTCTCTGCTAGGATGTTATATTCGACGGTTCAACGTCATCTTATTATATACAAGAAATCCCCATATTTACATTGGGACCGGTGTCAAGGTCTTAGTGCTGATCTTCTTCAAGTTCGATACCCAACTCTCTGGCCTTTTCCTCCAATCTCTTTCTCTTCTCTATTCTGGCCCGCTTGATCCGGGCGATTTCTGCTTGGATCTCATGGGGCTCCTTGGGGAGCTGGTTCAACGTAGCAGGATCAGGCCAAAACCCGGGCAAGTTGAACTTCCTATCGGTGTCCAACCCGACATAGTACATCACCAAGATGGGGGTTAAGAGATAGAACCCGAACTGAAGTTAGTATTGCAATAACGAGGGTCATTCTGAAGTCATCCCTATTAAAGGCACCCAAACGTAATCCAGCCAGTAAATGGTAGCCACAAGAGCGCCATAGAATGGTGATGGGTGTTCCATAGTTCCAAATAGTCCAACCACACTTTTACTTACCTTCCCTGTCTCCAACTGGGTCCGCGTGATTCCTCCAATGAATTTCCTGTAAAAACCTTGATGCATGGTGTGGTTAAAACATTCGATGGTCAAAATTGATTTTCGCATTCGATTATATAACCACGCGAACTTACTTTAGTGACACCGTACTAGTTAGTTATTGTTAGTGGTGGACCACTGGCTGTATCTGTTTGTGAAAAGATTTACAAAGCTGCCTGTTACGTGTGACAGTACTGTCTGTCTAAATTTGAACCTCATTCCCTCTTTGTTGCCAACTTTTTACCGCTATTATGAGTGGATATACCCAAATAGAACCAGACACAGATCCCAGTGAACGGGTCCAACCCGATTCACCAGCACCACAAGCTTCCCAGGCACCAATGGGACAAGTCAATTCGAGGTCTACCCCTGCGAACACCGCCACTTCCAACGGACAAATTCAAGCATGGACCCAACGCTTGAAAGAATCGTCTCACCCGGTGGCCCTCTTGTTCTACATGTTCTTTAGAATCGCCCCTATCGTCATTTATATCTTCGGCCACTTTTTCCTTGGGTTCGTGGTCCGCAAAAACCGGTTCGTCCTTCATTTCATTGTGTTGATTTTGCTTGTTTCTGCCGATTTCTGGAACTTGAAAAACGTCGCTGGCCGATTATTGGTTGGTTTGAGATGGTGGAATGAAACCAATGTAATAGAAGGCAGAGACGGCGAATTCGAAAACGTATGGGTATTCGAAAGTATCAGCCCTGACCGTGTGGTGAATCCTATTGATTCTAAGGTGTTCTGGGCCTTGTTATACCTCCAGCCGGTCGCATGGGGCGTTTTGGGCTTCTTGGCCTTGCTTAAATTTCAATTCTTGTACTTGCTATTGGTGATCATGGCCATTTGTTTATCGGTAACGAATGCAATGGCCTTTACCAAAAGTGATAAGTTTGGTAAGGCCAACAATATTGCTACGGATTTATTAAGTGGAGCCTCATCTTCGTTTTTTAGCAGAATGAACCCGTTTGCTACCGCTTGAGGTTTTCTTTCTTACGATTATATTATGCCAGTGGCATCTTACACGTATACATTTCAAGTAACTGGGGGTTCAATAGAACCTCAAATTAATGGTTGTCATACACATACCAGAAATTTTGTTTCAGGCCACGCCACGAGTATCCTTTCCGTGATACGAAATAGGTTCGATAGAAGCACAAAATATAAAGTTATTAGTGCTGACAAATACAGGGTAACGGTTCGCCTCCAAACTATGTACACATTAGAGACTGATTAAAACAATCACTACAGACTATGAATCTCCTGAATAAATAATATTGCTATAAATGTATGTAAGTTTTCAATTAAGAGAGTTGAACGAAGACACCTTCTTGGTGAGACATGGTCAAGTGCACCATCTTCTTTGGTGGGTAGTTTTCATCCATGGATACCAAGTTAGGGAACATTTGAATGAGTCTGGCAGTGATGTATGAAGCCTCAGTCAATGCAAATTGTTGACCCAAGCAAATTCTTGGACCACCATTGAAAGGAACGTAGGCCCAGCCTAGTTTCTTAAGGTCAGCCCATCTTTCTGGTCTAAACACATCAGCATCCTTACCATAGTACTCCTCTAATCTGTGAGTAGAGTAGACTTGGTATGCAACGGTGGTTCCCTTGCCCACGTAGATTGGAGACTTCTTGTCTGGGCCACCACCAGTTGGTAAGGTAGTATCTTTAGTAGCAACTCTGAAGTTAATTGGCACCGATGGATACATTCTCAAAGCTTCATTAATAACCCATTTGAGGTATTCACACTTCTTAAGAGATTCGAAAGTAATACTTTCAACGTCAGCATTTTCACCGGAGCCAAAGTTCTCGTAGATTTCGGCCTTTAACTTCTCCCAAATAGCTGGGTTTCTGGCCAATTCAAAGAAAGTGAACGACAACAAACCGGCAGTAGTATCTCTACCAGCAACAAGAATGTTAAGTAATTGATCTTGAAGCACCTTAGGGTCTCTAGTGTGCTTGGCCAATTCATACAAGAAAACGTAACTCTTTTCGGATTGTGCTTCCAATTCTTCAGGAGTAAAGTTCAACGCTCTGTCAACGTAGTATCTAGCAAAAGTGTGGACATTTTTAACGGAGCTTCTGAATTCGCCATTGTTGACTAACCAGTAGAACATTTGACTGTAAGCTCTGGTGGAAAGGTAGTGCTGGGCAGTGTTGAAAGATTCAGCAAAAGGAGTATCGGTTCCGAAGTCAAGAGGATTCTTACCATCAATCTTTGGATCATGAAGAGATCCGACAGATTGACCAAACAAGAATTCACTTGCAGTGTCGACAGTCAATTTGAAAAACAATTCTTGAATATCGATGGTGGAGCCCTTAGCGTGGCGGATATGTTTGGCAAGAGTCTGTAAGTGGGGTTCCAATTGCTTGACGTGAGCCACTTGTTCTCTGGCAAACTGAGGTCTCAACATGGATCTGGAATGCTTCCATCCAGCACCATCCAAGGTGAAAATACCGTCTCCAAGCATAGGTTGGAAGTGGGCATGTCTAGTTCCAAGAGCAAAATCGTTGAATTGGGTGGCCAAAACTGCCTTGATGTTTTCTGGTTCAATGGTAAGCACAAGTCTGACCCCAGCCATTCTCACATAAAAGGTATTGACCGCGGCGTTTTCGATAAATTGTTCGTGGTTAAAGTCCATCATCAACCCTTCTCTCTTGAATTTAAGGAGATCAAGAAGGAAAGGAATGGAAAACCATGGACCTGTCATACATTTGGGTTCTTGGCAGCCATGCTTGCGAATAAACAACTTCTTAGAGATAAAAACGGAAATCCCGTAAACGATTAAGGCCCCAGTAAGAACTGAGTACCAGTTTTTGAAATCTTCAAGGGTGATTGCCATTGTGTACGATAGTGGGGTTGAAAGTTGGTACTACCCATGCTTATATAGATGAAGACCCTACGTGCATGTGAAAACATTTTGGCGCAAGTTCTCAACGACCTGCGTTTGTTCCCTATGCACGATTCCCAATGCATCCGCTTGTGAGAATAAGTTCGTCACACACGACAATGATGTCAGAAATTCAGTAGCACCAGTAGTGTACCTGAGAACATCATTTTCTCGAGGCTTACTTCACTACGTCAGAGAGTCAGTTGTTGGAGGAGGCCAGTACCGCAATTGTCGCTAGTGACTTATGGTGACCATTCCCATTTCGTTCACATGGAGAAAACTAACAGTCACTACGTTTTGGTAAGCGGTGAGGGGAACTAACTTAAAACCTACTATGGCTAATGTAGGAATGCACTGTCATGCAGGAGTACGCTGTCATGCAGGATCTCCCCGTTTGTTACTTGCTAATGAAATATAATCGCTGAATCTGGTATCGACGGAGTGCAGTGCGGGATTGTTGCAGCCTCTCCTCAGAAAGCGCATATGCATATGCCACGTTTACGAAGCATTTCTCGTCAAGACATCGCAGGAAGCTGGGGATTAACATACCAGCTAACGTAGTAGTCTCCAGTATATGTATCTACATCGATGGACCACTCGACCCTACATTATCACATGTTGTTGTTTCCTTCCCATACGAATGGCTGTACGTCCCAACATTTCTTCTGCTGCTATCGTTTATGCACCAGGTGCAGGGCTATAAACAAAATAAAGCGAGAGCGAAAAATCCACATGCACCTATAATATGTCATAACCGTCTCCATCTTCAATTGGGCTGTGGGATGGATACGATGGCGGTTACCAACAGTGCTTTCTTGCTCGAGGATAACCGGAACCCACTATTTGTGACACGGTGGGTCTATTGTATTCTTTTTTTACACAACGTTAACCATCAAATCGCCGTAGTCTATCGAACTCCGCTATATGATCCATGTGATTTGAGCGACCGTTACTACTGTCAACTTTTCGCGGATTTCAGGATAAGTTCGGAGTGCGGACATATCGGTATCGATGTAGGTGGATCAGTTGCAAAAAAACTCTATTTCCCCCTCCACATTCTTAACTAAGTGCTACTACGGGTTAACGGGCGAAATCGATAAAAGTGGGGGACGCAAATTCGAAGGCAATACTGGCTGACGAATCTAGATCAATCTCTCCGGTAGTGTCTTGGGTAATTGAATATAACTTAAACGAGAAATACTGGTGCCCTTCACATGTCAGTAAAATGAAACGTTGCTGTTATCTTCAACTGGTCAAAGTATTATGTTTGTGATGGCAACTCTTAAATTAACACTACGACAGAGTCAACGAAAAATCGAGTTTTTCATCAATGGATTTTGAATTAAATGTAGATTATTGCATCGCTGTTATCCCACCTCTCCCGTATAAAATATAAACTGTACTAACTAAAGCAACTAGTGCATTTCAACAAGAGCACCATCGTACAACGACATGGTCAAGTGAACTAGCTTTCTTGGTGGGTAGGAGTATGGATCCTTCGATATCAAGGTGGGGAACATCTGTAAGAGACGTACAGTAATGTACGAAGCTTCGGTCAAAGCAAACTGTTGACCCAAACAGATTCTTGGGCCACCGTTGAAAGGAAGATAGGCCCAGCCTAACTTCTTAAGGTCAGCCCATCTTTCTGGTCTGAAAACATTGGAGTCCTTACCATAGAACTCCTCTAACCTGTGAGTCACATAAATAGAGTAAGCAACAGTGGCTCCCTTTTGAATGTAAACTGGCGACTTACCGTCTGGACCACCACCAGTTGGTAAAGTAGTCTTTTTCAAGGCGGTTCTGAAATTGTTTGGCACCGATGGGTACATTCTCAAAGCTTCATTAATAACCCATTTGAGGTATTCACATTGCTTGAGTGACTCGAATGTAACAGCTTCGAGATCGACATTTTCTCCAGAACCAAAATGTTCGTAGACTTCGGCCTTCAATTTTTCGAAAATCTCTGGGTTTCTAGCCAATTCGTAAAACATGAACGACAACAAACCGGCAGTAGTATCTCTACCAGCAACAAGAATGTTAAGTAATTGATCTTGAAGCACCTTAGGGTCTCTAGTGTGCTTGACCAATTCATACAAGAAAACATAACTCTTTTCGGATTGTGCTTCCAATTCTTCATTAGTAAAGTTCAACGCTCTGTTCACGTAGTACTTAGCAAAAGTGTGGACATTTCTAACGCACTTTCTGAACTCGCTGTTGTTGACTGCCCAATAGAACATTTGACTGTAAGCCCTAGTGGCAAGATAATTCTGAGCAGTATTGAAAGAGTGAGCAAACTCGCCTTTACCATCGATATTGTTGGTGTGGTGAGGAATACCTTTCAAGTCACATAATTCGTCCTCCAAAGTGTCAACAGACTCCCCAAACAAGAACTCACTGGCTGTGTCCACTGTAAGCTTGAAAAACAATTCTTGCAAATCGATGGTCTGGCCCTTTTTCTCCTTAATAATAGAAGCAAGAGTCTGCAAATGGGGTTCCAATTGCTTGACGTGAGCCACTTGTTCTCTGGCAAACTGAGGTCTCAACATGGATCTAGAATGCTTCCATCCAGCACCATCCAAGGTGAAAATACCGTCACCAAGCAATGGCACGAACTGCACATGTCTCAAACCAAGAGCAAAATCATTGAATTGAGTAGCCAAAATTGCCTTGATGTTTTCTGGTTCCACCGTACAAACAATTCTTTGTCCTCCCAATACAAGGTACATAGTATTAGCTTTAAGTTCACCAAAAAACTCTTGAATATGGTCCATCATTGTACCATCTCTCTTCCAGGCAAGAACCATGATAAGAAGACGGACTGCCAAGTCCCAGAAGGTATTACCTGGAGCCAATGGTGGAGATTCGCATCCATGTTTCCTAATAAATATTTGAGTTCTAATATATCCAATTGCAAAATATGCTATGACAAAACCGCCAACTAAAACTGGCCATCCACCAATTGTTTCAATCATAGTGTTTTCTTTGAAGCAGTTAAAAATTTGATAGGTTATTAGCTGATCTTCTTATATGAATCTCCACTCAGTTGTCTTCTTGAATGACAGACTAGTTATTAATTTTAGTATGGAGGAGCGGAAGTTGACAGATCCTACCAATTTGGTTCCCCTCATGCCTTCACATGCAGCAGAAGCGTCTTGGCAGGTGTTAATGGGTTGTACTGTACAAAATAAACTATTTAAGGAAACTATTTTTACAATCTCTCTGATCTGGACACCTCAAACTCCGTTATTTGCGAGCGATAATTCCCCTTTAAGCCCGGCTATTCTACAAGCATCACTCACCTGTTACGAACCCCACAATCGCGCCAGGAGTTTTTGGTTCGATGCCCGGGTGCGCTGCCCAAAATTTCATATGCATTACTAGCCTCTACAGCCTATTGATTTTTCACATGAAGTCTTACTACTGGCGTTCTGCAATTGGTTCATTTCACGAAACAGACTGGTAGCGACCGCAACTTCACGAATCGTACGATCTGGTCGCAACGGATGGGAATCCTCGAAATATCGGGCTTTGAATGTCCAAAAGTAAATTTGCAAGTATCCTGTAGGTATATCATATAGAACTATCATCTGGAAGTTAAAATAAAACCATCTACAATTTTCATGTAAGAAGACTAATTATGAACAAACCAGTTTGTTTGTTCTTAGTGAAGTATACTCGTTCTATCAAATTTGGGCTTGTTTTAGAGAGCAAGTAATTGAGTGCTCATTTTCCTCAAAATAAAATTGGTTAATCCAAAGAATTCGTTAGAACCCAAGAATGGTTGGCCCAATATGCTTAGACATACTCGGCATACTATCTGGTGACTTCCTAAGTATTTAACAATTCTGGTGGTGTCTTCTTTCAGTTAAAAGCAGGTCGTTTTGGATCTTGTATTACCAACTTTATCAGAAAATCCTAAACGGACTGGATAAAGCTTAGGCAGACAAATCACATTATCCCAAAGATCCTGTGTTATGAATAGAAGGTCCCTGTACTATCGGAAACCCAGTCGAAAAGAGTTTAGATAAACATTTTAGTTATGTGTTTTCATTCTATTTGGTTTATTTAAATTTTTAAAACTATAGGGCAAGCACCTCAAAAATACTGCTCGAGACAAGCCACTTAGTATAGCACCTGGTGTGGGCAACTACTGGTTTTGGTATCGTTGCCGGTCTTTTAGAAAGAATAAAAAAGATAATCAAAAAATAATGACTCCTACGCGATTCGAACGCGTGCATCTTTACGATAGTAGAACTTGAGTCTACCGCCTTAACCGCTCGGCCAAAGAGCCATTTCATACTTTGAATAGGTCCATGGTTTAATATCAGCTGTGAAGTAATCGAAGCTTGTTTCAATTTAAAAATTTGATTTCTGCTTTATAGCAAAGGAATTTCAGTAACTATCTCAATAATATTATTATCTCTTTCTCTGTTCAGGTAATCTACAGTAGCAAATGTACTGAATCCAGACAGTACGCTTAAAGATTGCAAATGCACACTCTACCATTGGAATAGAATTTGTAATTTTGATGATACTACTTAGATACGTTAAAGGTGTCATTCATTGTATATAGTTTTTCTTTGCTAGAGGATCGGGTTCTTCATTATTTCTCTTTCTAAAAAGTTTTCAGAAACTGAGCGAAATTGTTCGCACACCACAAATTCAAACTTTCCGAGGTTTTTTGTAATTTATTGACAATTTTGTCCATGTAGCTACGAATGGCAAGCTGATCAAAGCATAATATTCACTATCTGAGAATTTAACCCCACATACCAGTTAAAATTAGAAGCGCTAACATTGCTGGTCTAGACTGGTATTCTTTGTTCTCCAGTAGACATAGTTATACGCATGTGAAAGATAGCTTCATGCACCAAGTCACTAATTCTATTGACGACGGAAGTCGCAACACAATCGAAATTAAGAAGGCCGTTCTAGGTAAGTCAAATATTGTGTTTACATGTGAAAAAAACATGACTCCTTTGTGGCACCAGATTCATCATCCCTAAATTCATAGAATTGCTAGATACGTCCCAGCAATGTAGTATTCTTTGCAGCCACTAAGGCAACAGCTAATACTTGTCCAAGAGCGTGATTTTGTCTTGAAAAGTGGTATACGGGATTCCCCCTTGTATCTCTTTTATATCTTTTGAAATTATGAAGGTCAGATAGGTGTGGGACTTGGACCCATTCAACTCAACTCCTCTCAAGCGATCTGCTCTATAACGTTGACTAACTTCTTGTGCTTGTTTGTAAACTATCCTCAACATAGCTTGGTTAATTAAAAGGTTGAGGTCATTATTATGTGTAAATTTTAAAATAGAATCTCTCAAACCACGAACTTTGATACTTGGATCCATCTTTTGTAAAATTTGTACTGGGTCATAAAATTGGTTCGATTGCTCATCACTGTTCTCAATCAAAGCTTTGACAAAGTTGGGTTTCTTCATAGAATACTCAATTAAAAAGCTCCACAAGTCACCATCATTCTGTCCTTTTACAAACTTAATAGCAAGCTCAGCATCATCCAAACGATTGATAATTAGTTCTAATGCTCGTCGACTCTCGCCTATCTTACCCAATAATAGTACCAATTCTTCAGTGAAATCATTCTCCGTGCAAACCGCTATGGCCTTATCGATATCATACTTTCCATCGTTTTTCGTAAGATATGGTAACAACTTGCTTCTATCGTATTGGCTGTACAATTTGATTCTCTCATCACCCTCAACTGCTGGGTCGCCAAGTTGTTCTAGATAAAAATAGTTCATGAATCCTAAGCATGTGGCACCACCAAAGATATCAATTACTTCTCGTGGGGAAAGCTCAAATTTGTGCTTCACCAAGATATCCACAACATCTTTGACTTTTATCCCAAGTTGTTGAATAGACAATGTCTCCAATTGTTTTGGTTTAAATCTCATCCTAATTATTTCCGGGAAATCTGGTTTATAGTCCACAAGAATGTGGTTCTGTGACAAAAATTGCATAATATCAGGATCTTTTAATTGGATTAGGTGCTTGACTGCTTTTTTAGGCTCCCCAGAGGAAGCGTATAGCGAAGTCAAACATCTTCTCAAATCCTCGTTGCCACTATCTTCAAGCTTCAATTCGATCATTGACTGAACTTTTTTGGGATCGTAAACATCTGAGTCCCACGACTTGATCAAACCAATAAACTTTTCAGGATTGTTTATCCAATGCTCTAGAATACGTTCATATAAATGCTTCGAAACACTCAATTTCGACAGAGTTGGGATAATATTGGTAAACTGTTCAATGTGACCACTAGTAACAAAAATATCTCCCCAAGAGTCCCATTGGTTAACTACCTCCTTTATGTAATCCTCTTGATCACTCACCGCAGTTCCGATGGATCTTTGAGACACAATTGTACTTTTCCCGTCCGTTTCAGGAACCAAATCCTTCTCATCTAACGATAAGACCTCAGGCAAGAACGATGCTGCCTGAGTCCATTCATCCTCCTTTATTAAACCATCAAGGTGACTGATACCATATCCCAATTTTTTTGTCCGGCTAACTAAATGAGTACTAATTTTCCATGCCTCTAGATATTTTTCGTGATCCAAATACCATTGAAGCCTGTCATTGGGCAGGTATTCTTGTACCATTACAGCATCCTTAGCACTGACGATGAAATAAGACGAGGCTTGGCCTGCTAAATGAGATGTTCCTAAGGTATAATCATTGAGCCCAAGTCCTTGTACATCACGAAGACCAACTTCTTCTTCAAATTCTACTTCCCCATTCGTCGAGTTAATTATTTTTATTTCCGGATTGTAGAACACCCGATTTCTTCTTCCACTGTCCTCATCTTCTTCGATGGTGGGAGGCTCATAGGTTAAGATCAACCACAAATCATCTCTAAAGCTAGAAATACCGCAAATAAGACTGTCCACCTTGTAGATATGCTCGATTTCAACTTGTTTTGTCTCATGTGAATAAATGCTACTGCCTCTGAAAGATACAGTCGCACTTGAAGGAAGCAAACTGAACATCTTGTCATTTTCTCCCTCTGAAGGATTATTAGATATACTCACCTTCAATGACCAAATGTAATTGGCCCATGCAATCAAGATTCTATTTGTTTCAGGGTAACTTATTCTGGGCCAATATAAATCGGACCGAGGCGAATCTCGAGGTTTGGCAATTTGTTTCACTATACGCTTTGTACTCAATTGACAAATTGTGATTCCACGATCATTCATCCATATAAGCAAATCATCGACAAGTTGAATTGACACAACAGGGCCATTTCCTTCATCTAGGACCAAATCCAGCCTCTTACTTAGCCAACCAGAGCGACTAGTGTAGACGACTTTGCCACTCATTCCTCCATTGATAAAGCCCCCGGTTTTGGCATAGTTTCGGTCAAGAACCACCGCATGGATGGGTCGATGGAAATCGTACGCTGTGATATCTTGTTCGTCCCTGATGGAGCCTATCACTACAGTTCCATCCATAGATCCCGTGGCAAAGTAGGTGCCATCACAATAGATCGATAGTACCAGCGCCCGATGGGCTTTAAATGTCCGAATTCTTTCAAATGATGGGGTTGTAATATGAATTGTACCTGAATGGGTAGCAAATATGAAGAATGACTCGCTGAAATTGCATGCTGAAATGGGGTCTTTGGTGAAGAAATGTGGGGGAAGTTGGGATATCCGTGTATATTTGAGTTTCGGAGGTTCTTCGTCTTCTTCCTCGTCTTCGGTTGCCTGTTCGTGTTCGGGATCCTCATGTTCGTGGACTTCTTGTTTATGGGTTTCAGGAATTGTTTCAGTTGCAGCTTCGGTGGTTGCTTCTTCCGAATTGTTCATATCTGCCAGAGAATTATTTGTACTCGTATCTACCATTTCCTCCAGTGAAGCTGTAGCAGCTTCAATACCATTGGCAGCCATTACTCCAGGATAATTGAGTGCAAGCAGTTATCCTTTAAGGTGGTACCCTATGTGCAGGATACCAAATACTTCGCGCTTTTGCCCTAGACTAAACTGATAGTATACTTAGATAGTATACTTATTGTGATGTTGACCGCCGCCAAAGGAGTGCTAGTACAGTGCGACCCTTCCATCAGAGCTCTCATTCTACAAATCGACTCGAACCTGCCAGGGATTGTATTGGAAGAGTTGGACGAGACCCATTTGCTCATCAAACAGGATCAGGTGAAACATGTCAAGAACGAATTGAACAAGTTACTCTCAAAGAATATCTATAATCCGTTTGATGACATTGCCCCTTAGTCAAGAATACTACAATATCATCAGGAAATTGGAAAGGTTTTTACTGATAGTGAACCTGATATTTAATTTTGCATTGAACGAAGGATACTGGTAGAATGAAATTGTGACTCTGTCAAAATAGTCAGACACTGGCTCCTCATAAAAGTCTACCTAATAAATCCTTTACATCTATAATAATATTGAGACTATGTGCTATTTTCTGGACTGGGAGTCGAAGACCGGTTATCATCGGCCAAAATATTCTCATTGAATAGAACATCATGGTCCTGTTCTTGCAACAGCGTCAATAAATCATTGATAAACCCAAATACCGTTTCAACCTCCATTAGATCATCCAACTTGTCTTTTATGTCGTCATCGACTTTATCTAAATTATCAAGCACGAACTTGTAAAAGTTTTCATAGGTAGACAAGATCAAACCAGATAACGAGTCCATCAAAAACTTAATGATGTTGTCATCGTTGATAAATATTTTGATCTCTTTATAGATATTAGGAATTTTAATTATCAAATTATCTTTGAATTTAACACTGCTATCCAACGGATTGATGATAGAAGCACCATCTGTGATAGTGATCGGTTCACTAATGGTATTTGTACATTCCTTGATGAAATCATTTACTGCATTGTTTAATTCCGACTCAATTTCGGAATTGGCATCGATCATATCACTAATAATCTTAGGAGCAGATTTTCGAACTAGCTCAATGAGCCCATTGTCATTGAAACTGAACTCTCCACTCCGTAAGATTTTCCAAACTTCACTTATTCCACTGGTGAAATCTATAGCATAATCCGTTCGGATATATTGGATATCAAAGTTGTTTATTTGTTCCTTGAGAATAATTAAATTCTTCAAGTAGTGCAATTTTGTATCCACCACTCCCAAATGTGCCAAAGACAAACTGTAAAATTCTCCCTTCAATAAGATGATACATGCATGCACAATATAATGTGCAAGATCGTCAAAAACCACTGAATTGATGAGCTCATAAATATTTGAGAGTAATGTGAGGGCTTTGGCCAATGGAAGGTAGACTTCTGGGAAAAGATTTTCCGGGAAGTCCACTTCCAAGGGGTTTTTAATTTCAAGTTGGTATTCGGCCGATTCCAATTCCGGTTCCTTATCAGCATTGCCGCTACCAATACCATTAGAGATAGTCGAAGTTCTTGTTCTGGTTGATCTTCTCCTCTTTCCTAATTGGAGGTCCTCTGGTTTGGGAACATACTTCATTAACTTTTCGTCCACATAGTTTTGAATACGGAAGATCAATCTCGATTGAACATCCCTTAAAATGGGCTCAAATAATTCACCAAAATTGATGGTTATCCTTTGCTGTTGTTGCCCAAAAGTACTTTCAACGTCATTAATTGTTTCTTCCTGTTCTTCAAATTCGTAGTACTTTTGTAATAATGTCGCCAACTGACAGAGATTGCTTATGTTGGTTTCTTTCAAAGTGATATGCCTCGAGTTGTCATAGAGAGGGTCCAACAAGTTCTTTGAAAACTGATAGAATTGGTTGTCAATGGGGGCATTTGTTCCAAAATAGTTATTAAAGATGATGTATTCTCTCTCACATACCTTCTTGAAAAATGAAATCTGATCCTGACAAGATTGCACCAAGTTTGAGGAATTTATACTGGACTTTAGTAAATTCTGAAGATATTTATTCTTTGAAAAATAAAGGTGAAGCAACCTCAACCTGACCTGGAAATATTCGTTCAAAATCTCATTCATTAGACCTTGGTACTCTGGATGATTTCCGATCCGAGAGATTATTTCCGTGATAAGCTCGTTAAATTGAGCGCCGTTTTCTTTGATGTAGCTGTTAAATTCATTATAGATCAATAAATCAATGGAAATGGAAGACCCTGCTTCGGAAGATAAGGACTTGTTCACTGATTCTGAGAGCTTCTTGATTTCTGATATTATGAAGGTTTTGATTAATGTCAATGCTCTGGTCATACACTGCCGAAAACGACTATTGTACAGCTCTACATCCCTAAAGTTTGGATGCTGCTCGAAAAAGGCGAGTGATTCATCCAATTGATGAAGAATTTCATTTTTAAAAAGATCTCTTCTTTGGTTTATTAAGTAAAACCCAGATCTTGACAAGTGTTTGGTTATGGTGTCGAGATTTTCGAAATGTTTGAGGTATCCTTCAATCTGGAGGTATTTTTCCGTATATGAGTTCTGTAAGTTGAGTAGTTTGCTCGATTCCTTGTCAAAATCGATGGTTTCATTTGATATTTGATCGTACTTTGATGATAAAGTATCGACCAACCGCAAAATGTCATCTGTCTGCGTGATGTATGATTGTATATGTTGCTTGTTAAGCTTGCATGTCTCTTGAAAATTATATATGGCATCTGTTTCCAACTGGTTAACTTGAGCAATGTGTTCTTCTTCAAGAAGACAATTATAATTAAATGAATCAATGAATTCCCTCCATAGTTCACACTTTTCTTTCCCACTGAAAGGAAACGTCCGAGACCCTTGTGTTGTTTTAGCAGGTGTCTTAGTGTGTACCCCACTCTTATAGTCTAAGCTGGACGATCTGGCATTCAACGTAGCCCCACCGGTTTTACCACCAAAATCGAGATTCTCCTTGTATTCAGGAGTCTCAATGGAAATCTTTTGGATTATAGATTTGCTTCTGCCTCTAGCCATTGTATCAGAATTAGTGGTAATCCGATTTGGCTAAATATCTTGTAACTATCTGTAGCTCAGATAGGACACTTTTCAGTTTGGTGATGTTTGGTCAAGGTGCAGGAATATGATACCGCGTCTATAGAGTCTACATTTTGAAACCGAACAAGACAAATATTGCAACCAAGCGCGATCATTGGCAGTCAACATTACGTGTATATCGAGACAAGTCACTCGCACCGAACTACTAGTCTTAATTGCTGTAATGGAAGATCCTAGATACACGCAAGATCGCGAAGAAGATGCTCTTACCGACTCTGGAGACGAGTTAAATGACTTGGTCAAGGAATTTGAGGTAAAATATAACGAGATCCAAAAGCGTAAACAGACCAAAGAGCAGAAGGAAATTGCAAGTACTAATACTCATGAAGAAACTTACGAAGCACTTGGTTATTCGAAAGAATCAAGTTCACGACCTGCTCCAAGAAAGCTTCCCACACAGAAAGAAAGCATTGCAGCGTTGGCACCAACCCCTAAAACTACGTCTCATCCAGCTGAAAAACCGGAAACAACTTCCTCTGCTGCTGCATCGTCGTTTGTCAAGAACCTTTATCAAACCAACTATAAGGAAGCGGGACAAAAGTACGACCGTATCGATTACTCCAAACGTAAGTTTGCGTTTGAAGGTTTGCGGGACCTCGAGAGAGAAGATAAAGAAGTGGATGAACAAGATGGACTAACGGGTCAATACTTGCGAAAGAGGTACCTCAGTAAGACTACTGTTAAATCAATTGTCAACAATACCGATCCTGAATTGAAAATTATCAAAATCGATAAACTATTCGCAAAAGTCAATCGAAGTAACAATTACCAGGAGCCAATGTATAATAATTGGTGTTTTGCTGGGATTGTACTTAAAAAGCCGAACCCCAAAAATACCAAAGATGGCAAGAAGTTCCTTAAAATCTCAGTTGGTGACTTTCAGAGATCAGTAGAATTGATGCTCTTTAACGAAGCATTCAATCAATATTGGAAATTGAAAACTGGAGATATCATTCTTGTTTTGAATCCAATAATCAGCAAGTATGAGTTTGAAACGAATGATGGGAACTCGAAATCAGGCTTCACGTTGAAATTGGACGATAACGGATTGGATTCAATTATGGAGTTAGGTGCTACTAGAGATTTTGGAATATGTACATATGTGAGCAAGAAAGATAATAAAAGGTGTCAAGAAGTTATCAACACGAAGAAGACCGAATTGTGTGAGTTTCACTTGGAATTGAAGTTCAAAAATGGTCAAAGTACACGAATGGAATTAAACGGCAGTGTTCATATGAAGTCACCTCAACGAAATAAACAATCGATGTATTTAGGTGGATCAGGCTCAGGATTCATGAAGTATGAGAAGTCGTATAACGAAGATACAAAAGTTTATCTGAGAGTGAGTGAGTTATTCAGAAACCCAGACAAGTTTCACGATCCGAAAACATTGAATAATGCTGAAAAAAGAAGGAAAATCATGGATGCGAAAGCAAACAAGGCATTGGAAGAAAGACTTGCGAACATATCCAACACCAGTACTTTCAAGAGCTTGAATTTAATAAAAGACACTACAATTCAAAGAAACGATCCTAACAAATTGATGGAAATGAAGCATAGGGGGTTGCCCAGCAGCATGCTTAATAAAATCGGTTTTGATCCAACATTCAATCATAAAACAGAGGAGCAAAGTCCTTCAAAAAAGAAAGAAAAATTGGAGAGAGTTCAAGAGTTATATGAACTCACAACCCAAAAGGCAAAGGATAGATCTTTACAATTATCAGAGCAAGATAGAAAACTCAAGAGTCAGAAATGGCAATCAAATTCCAGAAACCTTAAACTGTATCAGGAGAAAATTAGTGGTAAGAAAAAAGAGCAACCTATTGATAAAGTTTTACGAGCCCCAAAGCTGAGGAACAATAAGGTTTTACTTAGCGATGAAGAATTCAGTAGTAGTGATAGCGATTTAGATATTGAGTTTGACACTGAAGAGATGAAGCAAGCATACAGAAATAGGATCAATCAGAAAGCAAATACGTCATCTTCTACACAGGGGTGATGCACTATGATAGGCATAAAGTATAAGGTTTCGGGGTTCGGGATTCAGAATATAGATAAGGACTCAAGATTACCGCAGGGAGTGCAGTGGCTCCCAATGCCAAAGCGTGGCTTCAAGGGTTGACAAGGAAACAAGCGAGGCTGAGAAGCAAGGATTGCGAACACTTTTACTATTGGCAGGGATGGGGTAAGATTGGGGTACCAGGCCTACCGGTTTCTGAGAGGCAATCCTTTTTTTTTTACTCCAAATAATAACTTCATAGGGCGGCCGAGAAGCCAGCTATATGGTTTAGTGGCACGGACGCGCCACAAATAGAGTTAAATGTCTACAGCTAGACCAGGGAGAGGCCCCTGATAAAATACCAATGGAAATGTCAATTCAAATGCAATAATAAATATTAACTGTGGACAAGCCAGCTTGACCCACAAAAACCGGGAGGACTAGGCCAGGTAGGAATCGTACTTGAAGGCACTCATGTACAAGTAGCCCAACAAGTCACAAATAAATAAGAGCATGAGCGGAACAGTAATAAGCATCAAAAGCCCGAGGGATGCGCTTGTCAACGCTTGTTCCAAGCGATACAAGACTGGCATGTAGCCATACTGCAATATGTTGAGTCCGCTCAAGGTATTAGAAGCTATGGTAAGCATGGTTGGAAGGAAATAGTCAGTGGCAGGAGGTGAGTAGTGACCAAACCGGGGATGGAAAAGTGTTGCAATTTGAAGAAAAAAAGGTCCGATCAAATGAGCCCTATCTCAGTGTTGATACCGAAACCAAAATTCGGGACTTTGCCCATGCTTTTATACATTTAAGGTGTATCACCACTCAATAGGGTCCTTATATTGATCAATGAAAAATACGAGGGCTACCAACCGGGATCTTTATGCATGCTGCGATATATAAGGGCACAAAAAATATTTGTCCGGGGCGGGACCTACAGTAACCCGGTGGGCCGACAAATGGGTTACCCGGCATTGGACTCACCTAGTTAAAGTCGGCTCATCGCATAACCTTGAATGAACAACATTACTTCCTCGGGTTGTTTCTCGAAAGTAAGTACTTCGGACCGACGATGATGATTAAACATTCAATACTTATCTACATTACTTGATCCTCGTGAAATAAACCAGTGTCTGAGTCGAGATTACCACTTGTACAGTACTAACATTAGGCCCAGCAAACCATTCGAAATAGTCTTTGTCACCCAGCAATGTTTCACTGTATAGCAGCGTTTGTTTCGTAAAACTTAAATAAGGCACAGCCAGGCATTTCGGGGGAAGCCTCGTGCAAAATGTGTAGGTGTTGGCCCGATGTATCCAGCTTGGTACCGTACTAGGAAATGTGTAACCTTACTAGATTATCCAACCTCGCATCTTGCCTGGCTATTGTTCCATCGGTATATCGGAGTTCAGCCTCGGGATGGTATTATCCCTGAAAATTCATAACCACCATGGGGGCAGTTCTCGAGGTGCCCCATATAATACTCCTTATTAGCTTAGAAAATACCACCACATATGTAAGACGGCGCAGGACCCGGTAGTTTGCTTGGGTCAAACTGAGCGATGGCTGGAAGACCTACGACCCAGGTGTTACTATTCACTATACAGTTACCCCAGTAAAGCCAGACCAATTCAATAGGGGGACCTCGCCCCGGGTGGAGCGGCGCCATAAACCAGTAGGATCCTCTTAATCACAATTTTCGTAGGGTTATGATATACTATCTGCTGTTCTGGCTACAAGGATAAATACCTAGGTGGGGCATAGTTTTGCCAGAGAATTGTAATTGTGCCGGTTAAGTGGAACAGTTGACGTGTGTGTCGACAAATGTGGCGACAAGAATTATCTGTATGGTCCTTTTACCACATTTTCGGCCGAGATACCAACAGAGGATGTAGCACCAGGGGTTCACCGGGGCTGGTGTTTTGCAATTTTCTGACTTCTTAATTCGTCTCCACAACGTGGTTTATCAGATATCATGGCTATGGCCACAAAGGTTCATGGTAGTTGAGCGTATCGATGATGAAGGAACCATCTCTCCTTACTTAACATTACAATAGAACATAATTACGAAAACTCGATTGTTTATCCCAGATAACAGCTTTATTGTGTTGACCTATTGGTATTGTTTACTTGGAACCCAATAGGGAGACATATTATGGATGCGACTTGGAGAGCAAGTGAATGAAAACTGGGATTATTATCAAGAATTACGCTTCATAATAATAATTTACTCCTTCAAATATGATAGACTAGGAAAATGCATCCACAATCTAGTGCTTCGAATAGTCCTCTCAAATTATGAGTCGATTAGATTACGTATCTTAGTTGCTCTAGGCTGGTAGTCACCCGATTGCTTTTTATTTTTTGCGATTGTAGTAGTCCGTTTCTTTTTGCTGACTCGGAGTACAGCCTTTTGAGAACGGTATTTGCAAAGATTAACAAAACTTACTGTTGCTTTAAGGGACTCTCTTTCCGGTACTTCTGGGTACACGCCTACATTGGAACTTGTTCTCCACGGTTTAGATTTTAGGAGAAACCACCAGTCAACACAAGCCACTACGGGCAATATAATCGAAGCACGCACTTGCGGAACACAATATCAACTACTCCGAAACTATACCATCGGTGCACAATTCACAAATTTGCAAAAGAAAAAACCTTCTGAAACCAAGATCATATATTTTCAACGGTAAGCCACTCTCAAGGGCGACTGAGGGGCGAATCGATACTGATAAGCAATAATTCTAGTAGGGGCAATTCAAGTTTTCTCATCATGGATCTAGCATTTTCTATGTAATATACCTCTAATTAGTTAGTGCCCCTGAGCAACTATGCCAACAGTGTATCTAGTATTGTAATGATAACTACTAAAGCAATATTTAGGGCATTGCATCCTCCTTCAAAGGCTTATTTGTTATTTGAGATTACTCAAACAGTACGTAGAGTCTCTTATGAAATACCACAAGATTACATTTGTATGTACGGCGGTTGAATTTATGTTCTCTTGCGAACGGAGTTATTTCACCATGGATGATTCTTGATGTTGGTGTGAATCTCGATTAAGTTCGGCCAGCTGGGGATCAAAAGAAAATAGTATATAGTCAAACAGGGTTTTATACTAGAGATGAGATTAGACAAACGATACGTGGTGAAGGCCGAGAAGATCGTGAATTCAATACCGAAAGAAGGAAGGAGGGCCAAGGATTGCATGCTAAGAAAACGAACCTAACAATGTTGATTCAACCAGGTTACACCCGAGCGTCCACAAAACGATGACTAGGCTACTCGAACGAAAACCATATCTGCCTATACTTAGCACATACGAAAAAGCGTCATTATCAACAAATGCCTGGTTAGCTCAATCGGTAGAGCGTTTGACTCTTATGTTAGACATCAAAAGGTTGCGGGTTCGACCCCCGCATCGGGCTTTGATTTTTGGTCTACTGCCTAGCCTTTGCCCACTCGGTTGACCTCGTTTTTTTGACTCATCTCTTAAATTACTAGTGCCACAGCTCGCACTACCCCACCATAGATTAGCACTCACAAGATTCATAGAAAAAAATTAATCACTCACAGCAGGTCGAATACGGTAACACTACTAAATGGGTATCAAGGAGACCCTTTCAAGGGAGCCTTTAGAAGAGAGAGGGAGTGCTGCGGAGGTGGACTTGGCCAGTACCGCATCATCGAAGGAGTCAGCCGCACCCGGCAAGATCTCGTTTTGGTCGCTACTTGCTGATGCTTCCAGACGACTTGACTCGTTGGGGGTAGAAACCAGAGGTATTGAAAGAATCGAGCCGTGGGAACGGTCCACCAATAAGGTCAAGCAACTTGTCAGTGTGATGGGATTATGGCTTTCGGCATGCGGTGGGCTCAGTTCCATGTCGTCATTCTATTTGGGCCCGCTATTGTTCGGGTTGGGGTTGAAAAACACGTTGATCGCCGGGCTTGTAGGGCAAACTTTGGGATGCGCCATTGCTGCCTACTGTGCCATGATGGGTCCTCGATCCGGATGTAGACAGATGGTCAGTGCCCGGTTCCTCTTTGGGTGGTGGCTCGTTAAACTTGTGTGCTTAGTGAGCATTATCGGGGTGATGGGATGGTCAGTGGTAAACTGTGTGGTTGGTGGGCAGATTTTGGCCAGTATCAGTCACGAAAAGATCTCGCTTACTGTTGGAATTGTGATTATAGCCATTCTCTCGGTCCTGGTGGCCATTTGCGGAATCAAACAGTTGATGAGAGTGGAGGCATATCTTAGTTTGCCGGTTAACCTAGCATTCTTATTATTATACGTGGTTGCTTCGAAAAAGTTCAAGTACTTCCAATGGGAAGACACCATCACAGACCCAGCCTTGAAGAGAGGAAACTGGTTATCATTCTTCTCGTTATGCTACTCCATCACCTCTACTTGGGGCTCCATCGCTTCAGACTACTATATTTTATTTCCTGAGAATAGTGGAGACTTCCATATCTATTGGTTGACTTTTTTCGGTATTTGGATCCCTACTACCTTTGTAGGGTTGGCGGGTATATTTATTGGCAATGTTGCCTTGACATACCAGCCTTGGGGCGAAGCGTATGAAAAGTTTGGTATGGGCGGATTGCTCTATGAAGCGTTCAGACCATGGGGCGGTGGAGGAGACTTTTTGTTGATTGTGATATACCTCCTGTTGATTTCAAACAATATCATCAACACCTATTCTGCAGCCTTTGGAATCCAGTTGGCCAGTAGAACCTTGGCCAAAATCCCCAGATGGTTATGGGCCTTAGTATTGACTGCTGGATACTTAGCGGCGGCCGTCGCTGGTAGAAATAAATTTGCTACCATTTTGAGTAATTTCCTTCCTATGGTGGGATACTGGATCTCGATCTATTTCATGCTATTACTTGAAGAGAACGTTATTTTTAGAACCGATAGATTTGCGTACCTTTATACGAAAGAATTCCCAAAGGAAGACGACAATGACTTTGTGGACACCAATATCCACCTCTACACTTCAAGAAAACAGCACTATAATTTCAAGATCTGGAATGATTACGATAGACTTACCCACGGGTTTGCGGCTACAGGTGCTTTCCTTGTCGGTGCTTCGGGTGCAGCCGTTGGAATGGCCCAGACATATTGGACAGGACCAATTGCTAAACGTTTGGGAAGCCCCGAGGGCGGAGGAGATATAGCCATGTGGTTATGTATGGGGTTTTCCGGCGTGGCCTATCCTCTTTTACGGTACTGGGAGTTGAAAAAGTTCGGAAGATAGATATGCATTAGTCAGTTACAATCTAGACTACGGTTTATAACTTTAATAATAATTTTTATAGAATGCGGACCGATGTGCCCGTGCATACGGAGAAGCCGTGCCGATCCTTGTTTCTATATTTGTATGTGTACGCGGCTAAAGTAACTCCGATAGCGCGACCGTTAGCTGGGGCCGCCGAAGCGCACTTGCTTGAGGAGTTTACATTTGAACGTCTGTAGCACTCAGCGTAAATAAGAGCGTTGATGTTGCCATACTTTGGTCAACCGTCACTCTGATCAGGCTTCTTTACCGATTACGATGCAGGGTGCAGGGTGCAGGGTACAGGGTACAAGGTACAGGGTACGGGGTACGGGGTATAGATGGAAAGACGCACAAACATGTATGCAACAGGTACCAGTACTGCGGTGTCATGTTAGAACATATGCAAGATTTTTGAACTACGTAGTGTGGGTCATCTGAGATAGACCAGCAAGTCTCTCATTGGACAATACGAATGCAGCCACACGGTGCTCCAAGTCGTAAATGAGCGGCTCGCAAATATGCCGCAGCTCCGTACCACCATTAATAATCATGTCCCAAAGAAACATGAGCATAATATTGATTTTTATAGTTTTCTTCCCCTCCAGAAGGGCGCTATATCCTACATCAGCCGTGTACAGTTATTTGCGCATTTAATGACTGCCTTCCTTTCTAGATTAAATAGTTGAGTCATCAACACTGCGATTACAAATCTTGCGCAACCCCATGCGGTAGGTCTCGTAAATCTGCTTCTCCCCACAACGGCGGCAGGCCAATAAGAAGTCACATCGTGTTCAACTGAAATCACATTTGATAACAACTCTAACCGTTACCGTGTTGGTACAGGCAAAGATTACTCATCGCCGTTTTTCGGTGATTCTCGTCTCTTGAACTTTTACATGTACCCCTCACGTCTTCGCCGCTTAACTATAGGGTCGCATTTACGGGATTAGGATTTGCGGGTTTCGCTTGAGGTATCGTAATTTTTTCTCCAACTTGACTCATTCCCTAAGTCCAATATTTAAACTGTCAGATACCCAGATATATGTAGCTATTTTTAGTTATATCAATTCGAGCAATACAATGGTTCCCCTAAGTGACACGGGTAGCACTTCAGGTAGTGCTAGCCATGACTCAAGGGACGATAACACTATAATAGATCAATCACAATTCCCCCATCATAAAATGGAACTCGATCCATTATCCCCCAGCTTTCAAAGTACCCAGTACGGAGGTGACTACTTCAATCTTGGAATCCCCGAAGAAGAAACTGTCGCCGTCAATTCTAAACCGACCGAGGATGAAGCCATATGGAGCATTCTCCCTTCCTATTATATGTATACCGGCTCCATTCAGAGAAACCTCAGTGTTCCTGAAGATAATGATGCCGAGCCTCCTACCTACGAATATACCAACGCTCCATCGTTGATGTCTTTGACCACCGCCTCCAGCAGTGATGGACCTCAAACCCCCAGCACTTCTGTACCTCCTATTTCCTCCACCTCCAGTGGTAACCGTGGTGACTACATTCTTGCTGACGAAAATACCACTTCGTGGCAGGAAACGATTTTAGATAACGTGCTAAAGCTTAACGACTTGACTAACACCGGCAACGAGGTTTCTGATGCCGTCGATATAAAGATCCACTTCACCAAAAATATCTGTAAGGTGGGGCGAATTCCCGAGCATGTCGACCCTTCCCTTTTCGAGTATAAGGAAGGCGATTATTTAAACGGTTACGTAACTATTCGTAACACCAGCACTGACCCGATTCCTTTTGAAATGTTATATCTTATGTTTGAAGGCAAGGTCGCCACTGCAAATAACGATGATAAAAAGCCTGTTGTAATACGAAAGTTCTTGGAAATGTTCGATTTCTATGCTTCCTGGAATGAAGCTCATATTAACAGACTTCTCGATGAATGTTACAGTGCATTAGATTGTCCTAAACAAGTTGATCCAATGGATAACACCCATTGTTTCTTTGATTTAGATAGAATCATCCATCCCGGTACGACCTACAAACGATTTTTCACGTTCAAGATTCCAAAATCCTTGTTAGATTCGGAATGTAATGAGCATAACTTGACAATGCATGTGGAAATGCCTCCAACCTTAGGGTCTACAAGTATTGATAGAAAATCATCATGTGGGAACCAGGTAAAAGATTTTGCCATGCTTAACACGGGTGTATCATATGGAGTAATGGTGAGATTTATTGGAAGAAAATCAAAGTACAAAGTTGATCCAAATTTATTTCCTCGTGATGACACAAGGTTGGTCAACTCCAAAGGCGATGAGTACATGATTTTAAAGGAAACGGTGGATCACATTCGTATTTTACAGCAAACTAAGTGCACAACAGAAGCGAAGAGAATAGAATTCAAAATTTTGCATGATAATTTATTCAATAGAATCAAACGAAAAATAGATACAGGAAAACAACTCCTAAAAGCATTAAAAGAAAGTGACAGCTGTTCCGCTCTAGAAATTGCCCTGGAACTTTCTCAAAAAGAATTGGAGTATGCAAAGCTTAGAGAATCTTACGTGCGTAACATCGATAGGGTACCATTTGCTGGAAAATATGAACCTAAAGATACCGTTACTGTTCTTGCACCAATAATTAAGAAGTCACTTACTGGATCTAAGAAAAGCTTAGGTACTATGCTGTTGACAGTCCCTCTGGGGCCATATAATATCGATTATATTCCACCAACGAAGTTTCGGGAATCAGGAATGGATGGATCTCTTGATGACAGCTGGAAATTCGACATCCCACTCGATATTAATTATTTAATGCCAGATTCAATTGATATTAAAGGAAAAATACCGGTCGAAATCAAACGAATCAATGTCGAATTTGTGGTTACAACTATTCGGTCAAACAAATATGCCATCCCAATCGAGTTTAGTAACGATCTAGTCTACAATAAGGCTACTGGTAATGACAGCTTTTTTGACAAAGACACTTTGACTAATAACGTCATCATTCCTATGAAAAATCATGCGAAGGAATTGAAGAGCATTTTTGCAGAATTGGGACCAGACAACTTCAAAGTTGAAAAACAATTGGCGGAAGATGTGATGAGCGTGGGTTCTCTAGAAGAGAAGTCGCTTCACTTACAAATCAAAGATATTGTTTTACAAGATTCTGAGTCTAAGGAGACTGATGTAACGGCCATTCCATGGAAATTGAACCCTCAATCTGGTACCTATAATAAGAAGGTAAATCTCAAATTGGACTTAACAACCATGCAAACTAAAGATGTCACAGGAAAAATTAATCAAGGAAAGGCATACGACAAATTTTGTCTTGTTCCCAATTTCCAGTCTTGCTACTTGGGTCGCTGGTATCAAATTCGGATTCAGATGGTGTTGAGCAACAACAAGTACGTGTATGCGAAGATTCCAGTGCATGTACATAAAGGATAGTTGCAATGCCACCACTAGTATATCTTTATATGCAGACATATATGCAGACACAAATCGTCATTATGAATCTTCATTAAAGTTAAACTCAGTAGATCCTTCGTCAAGCAAGGCTGGCATAGATCTGTACAATGACGTTAGAGCGTGCCGCATGTCGCATTAAGTAGTGTCGCAGCCGTTCGATGGCAGAAGATTCTACGCGTGCTGCATGATGACGTAGAATGCAAACAGTTCAATCTGCAGGTGCCCTGAGCCCTTTTGCAGCCACATACACGACAATTTCATAGCAAGAGCAACCAATTGCGGGGACACTAGGAACTGTGGGTTATTCCGGGGCCCAACACCGGTGAAACACCCAGGTGAATGGTTCCAAACGATTACCACATAGAACTAACTGTGCCACAAGCGTGGCGCGTGACACGGTGGTGTTTACGTCAGGGGAGCAATGTTCGTGACATAATTTCACCCCTGTTGGATAGGACCTGCACAATTGGTCCATTTGTGTGGTAGGATGCAAACGTGGACATCGGGTTTACATGACATTGTTTGAACTTAGCAATGTATGACAACGAAAAGTTGCTGGTCTCAAACTATATAAGACCAGGATCGGTCGCTTCCATTTCAATTTATTAATACTCATAATTAACTTAACTAAAGAAAAATTTCAACATGGGTTTAGCAGATAAGATTCAAAGTAAGCTCGGAAAATCCGATGCAGGTGACTATGGTGACTTGGACAAGAAGGGTGGTAAGGCCATCGGTAAAGACAACATTTCTGGCGAAATCCAGAAGCAATACAAGGATGGTAAGATTTCCAAGGAAGAGGCCATCAAGCAAACCGATGCCTTGGATAAGAAGGGAGGTAAATTCGTTGGCCGTGAACATTTGAGTGGTACCGACAGTGGTGTTGGCTCCAAATTCGGTGGAACTAGTGGTACCAGTGGTAGTACATCCAACAAGGAAGCTGCTGGCGCTGGTGCCGGGGCTGGTGCCGCTGGATTAGGTGCCGCTGGTGCTGCTGGTGCCTATGGATCTTCTGGAAAGTCCAATGATAGCACCGATCCATACGCCAAGGATGCTAATTTCGGAACCGGCAAGGAAACGTATGGATCCTCGGGCACCGACTCGTATGGTACCGGAATTGATGCCTACGGTCAATCAAAGACATCAGGCCACGGCTCTGGTACCGATGCTTATGGCCGTTCTGGCACTGACACCTATGGCTCTTCTGGAAAGGATACCTATGGTTCCTCTGGTAAAGATGCCTATGGCTCTTCCGGAAAGGATGCCTATGGCTCTTCTGGAAAGGATACCTATGGCTCTTCTGGTAAAGATGCCTATGGTTCCTCGGGTAATAATGCCTATGGATCTTCCGGCAAGGACGCATACGGCTCTGGTAAGGATGCCTATGGATCCACCACACTGGGTTCCCACGACCAGAGTCACCACGGTAGAGACGCTGCCTTAGGTGCTGGTGCCGGTGTTGCTGCTGGCGGCGCTGCTTATGGTGCTTCCCAACACGGCAATTCAGCAGGCCACTCATCCTCTGGTGGTACTCATATTCCAGGAACCAAGGGTTACGACGAAGGTGGTGCGAAGCATCATGATAGTGGCGTGAAGCAACATGACACTACTGGTACTGGTATTCCAGGCACCAAGACTTATGGTGGAGCCTCTGGACAAAGTGGCTACGACCATGACTCCAGTAATAACTATACTACTGGTTCGAAAGGCTACGGTACCACAGGAGGTGCTCATGGCTCGTCGGGTCAAGACCACCAATCCAGAAGTGGATTGAGCGGTTTCACCACTGGTAACCAAGAATTAGATGCTAAGATTGCCAAATTGGACCCTCAAGTGCAACAGAAGGCTAAGGATGCATTCCATCAAGGCTACAATGATGCCAAGGGTGCTTTCAGAACATAATCGTGTATGTTTTTAAATAGTAACGATATTTTGTATGATTGAAATGAATATAAAATTATAACGTTTTAACAATTTTTAACTAGAACAGCTGCATTGTAGCATAGAGTAATCCACCCCCATGTCACCTTGCTTGACCCATTTTTCCTCCACATCTTTTAATTCATCTCCCCACTTGGATTTATCGTAAGGATTGAAACTCATTTTCTCTAATTTCTTCAAGTATGCTAAATCTTCTCCTTCACTTTCCTGTGTATGTTCAATCACCTGATCGAGAATCCAGTTACGAGGCAAGAATAATGGATTATATGCCCGACTGGAAGACCTTTGGAATTCTGGATCTAACTCAGAAGACTTCTTGATAAACAGTCTGTAAATCCCGAGCCAGCCAGTAATTTCTTCAGCCAATTCCTTCTTTTCGTATCTGGAATTTTTCTCATCGTATCCTACTAATAAGCTCTCGACAATCCCGTCAGGATTGTATAATGCTTCATTTTCCAACTCAGCTTCCTGTAAAATTACGAAAAACTTGTTGAAATCACACTGAACCTTATAGAGCATATCAAGCATTGGCGAAACCAATTCATCATTGGATTTATCTGGATTTGACTCGTCAATTAGCTTGCGGGAAAGGCCCAACCTTGCAAAAAATGTCTCAACATACTTCTTGGTAAATGCATATTTGTAGATATTGCCACCAGTCTCGATTATCTTTGTTGCTCTGGTTATAATTTCATCTTCCCAGCCTTCATGCAACTTTCCTGATTTAAAATCCTCATTGTCTAGGTACTTTGCCCCTCCAATTAATTCTGCCAAATCTTCTCCAAGTCTGGTCAAGTTCCACCAAATCGAAGTGGGTGTATTTCTATAGCCATATCTCGCCTCGTGATCTTCGGAATTGGGAGTGTAGTCTGGATCATACTTATCCATGATGGAAAAAGGTCCAAAGTCCATAGAAAGACCTAAAATCGAAGTATTATCTGTATTGAGGACACCATTCAAAAATCCATAGCACTGCCAAATAGCAGTGGTAGACGCATTGCGCACAATTGTTTCGAAATAGAGCTTGTCATATTTGGTCAAATCACCGAAAGCACCGTGATCCTCTATAAATGCTTTCTTCTGCAGTATTTCTTCCCAGAATTGGAACTTTTTGCCATTAATAGTGAATAACTCGTCAACAACATAATTTGCTAATTGTATAATTCCATCCCTGTCACCTCTCCATCTGTACAAATCGAAGCTTCCAAGCCGGATCCACAGTTCAGCGAATCGGAGCACAATGGCACATTTTTCAGCCAGTTGTCGTTGGGCATACGTTTGAGGAAGGTAAGTCAAAGACAATGCTCTGGTAGATGGGATTCCAATAGCATTTAAATGCTCTGAAATCACATACTCTCTGATAGACGACCTGAGAACTGCTTTACCATCGGCGAATCTGGAATAAGGAGTCATCCCAGACCCTTTTAATTGCAACTCATATTTGTCCCGATTTGCAGCGTTTCCTTCCTCCGTTTCATCATGATGTTTCTCTATCTCAAACATATTTACCACACGGCCATCTCCCAACTGGCCTGCAAATTGACCAAATTGCCACCCAGCATAAGCTTGTGAGTAAGGAAAGGGATATCCATGATCTGCAAAATTGGGGTCCTGATATATCTCGCCGCTGACAATATGCTGATATCTTGGATCAGTGACCTGCTTGGGATCCAACCCCAAATCGTTGAGGGCCTTTTCATTCGAAGTCAAGTACTTGTATTGCTTTCTTGCCTCCGGTAATGTCCAGGAAAACCCACCCAGAACGAGAGTTCGGGGTTTATGGATGACATTGTTTTCGTTTTTACTGGCGACTTCTGTGGACCCGATCCTCACATCAGGCTCAATCTTCTTGGTAAATGAGACACTCTTGGGAAGCTCCCATAGTTTCTTAGTATGAACCATTCTAGTGATGTATCGCTGTAACTTCATGGTTAGCAAAATGCGACTAAGATAACCTGGGGTTAAATATGCAGCTGTGTGCAGGACGTGATGGGTTCTTGATAGCAACGTCCCCGATTATAGCAATCGACCTCGGGGTTAGCCACCATAGGCAGAACACTACTGGATCTGATTCGTTTATAGTACCCACCTAAAATTTGTACCATCGGCAGTTACCACGGCTGTTACATTAGTTTACGTGGTTTTGTGATACTTTGTTGCTTCCATTGGAAGTTCAATACGACGATATATTTATAGAACATTGGAGTAGAAGAAATTTGCAAAAATTATATCTAGGATGACAAAATTGGCAGAACAAAAAGCATGTAAATATTCAACTCTACCAAGATACAGTTAAACTAAGAGACACAATGTAGGATCCATTTCAGGTACGGTTTGTAACGCCCTTAATCGGGTTCATTAACTGCATATCTATCTACTATCACCAACGTCGTGCCCACCCCAAACGCGTGTATTCTAATCGCTTCTTGGTTAACCCAATACACCACATCCAATGAGTTTCGTACGGACAGTGAAACGTGACAAGATCAAGATCATATTGGTCACTGTCTTGTGCCTTTTAGTGGTTCATATTTTCTATTCTGGATATGGGAATGAGCGCGTTAATAATGTCACCAAGCCAAAGGTAGGAGAAAAAACCACTGGACAAGAACATGATGATTCCTCCTTTGGAACAGGGCCAAGCAAGCCAGCACTGGAGGAGTCTGACGTGATAAAGTCCATTCGCAACTATAATGTTTTCTTTGATGGCTTGGAAGACTATGCCATGAAATCACCATCCATCAAGGGCAAGTACATTCACGAAGAGGACGGCGCTGCAAAGGAAGTATTTTCCATCGATGACAAGTTCTTACTTTCTAAAGACTACTTGCTTGATCGTTTGGATATTAGCGACGAGCTCTTCAACGAGCTCAAAGATTCCCATACGAGATATGTTGATGTTCATATCAATAAACTCATTGAAAACTATGGGGTGAGCACTTTCGGTAACGTGTTGGCGTCTGATCCCGAATGGAGTAACTACCAAGGCTCATCAGGTTACGTTTTAATTGGTGGTGGAGAATATAGTTGGTTGTCATACTTGGTCATTAAGCAAATCAGAAAAAACGGCTCCAAGCTCCCCATCGAATTATTCATAGCTACCGAAGAAGAGTACGAAAAGGACTTCTGTGAAAAGTTATTGCCTCTGATGAATGCCAGATGTAATTTATTTGATGGAAATTTGGCTAGAAAGTTGAAAGAAAAATTCGGAATCGGTGGTTATCAGTACAAGATGCTCGCAATCATGAGTTCCAAGTTTGAAAATGTGTTGTATGTCGACTCTGACAACTTCCCCACTGTGGATGTGGACTATTTGTTCACCTCCAAGGCATTTTCTGAAACAAAATTGGTCATCTGGCCAGATGCTTGGGGTAGAACCACCAATCCAAAGTATTATGATATTGCAAGAATTCCCGTTACTGAGAAGAAAGTCAGTTACAACAACTATGATCGTAAGCAAGCAGAACAATCTGGAGCCGCCCAGCCCAAGCCATTGTCTGAATTCACCCTCAAAGAAACATGGTATCACACTTTCGAAGGAACTCTTCCCGATCCTACTTCAGAGACAGGTATGCTTATGATTAATAAGACAGCTCATTTGAAAACGTTGCTTTTGGCATTGTATTACAATGTGTTCGGTCCTCATTACTACTATCCATTATTTACCCAAGGATCAGCTGGAGAAGGTGATAAAGAGACATTCATTGGTGCAGCCCATGCATTGAACGAACCTTGGTTCCAAACTCTCAAACAGTTCAAATGGGTAGGATATTTCAAGGAAAACGACAAAGGCTTCACCTCAAAGTCTTTGGGACACTACGACCCCGACCAATCCAAATCCGAGAAGAAGGGCGAAAAGGAGATTGATCTTATATTCATGCACTTGTCGTACCCGAAGTACTACCCCAACTGGCTCGCCGATAACCATGAGCTTGTATACGCTGACAGCGGAAACCATATTAGGATGTATGAGTCTGTATATGACAATGTGGGATATGATTTCGACCTTCGGGTGATGCAATTTTTCACCCAAGCATTATGCCCCAACTACTATAATGAAGACGGGGAGGCCATTGATGGATCGGGAGTCAAATCTTCCGAATACATGGCTCGTTATTTGGTGAGTGTCAAGGTGGACGAGGAGAAAAATAGCCGCAGATGTACCGACATCTTCATACCGCACTTGGAGTGGTTGAAGAAAACCACCAAGAAACCATAGATTGGATTGTCACTGATTGACAGGTACGATTAATTGAATTAAAGTTCCCGAGAGATTCGAAGCTCTGTTCAGCGAACGGTATCTTGGCCCAAAATTTTACTGTAGTTTAGTCATGTTAGTAAGCATTCATCCTAATTGTAGATGGTACCATGTTGATCCTTCCATCCTGTCATCTTTATTGTCTGGCTGGATGTTTGTATTAGTCAAGCGTGCTTGCGCGCACCGGATCGAATTACGGGCCGACCTGCGACTTGCGTATGGCAAGGCATCCATAGATAGTGGAAGAAAATGCTGTATACCTGCTTAATACGCCATTGTAGACATCGCCACTTTATTCATCACCGAAAGTATCATATACCATTGGACATTACTGATCTTCCCGTAGACGGAACCTACGTAGTTCGTTCACGTTAACAGTTATCTCTACGCGCGGAAGTCGCTGTCTCACGCACCGACCTGTACCGGGTGCAAAATGCCCTTACTAAATATTACTGATATATGCATCTCATGCATGCGCAATACAGTACGCATATATAACCTACTCTGATTGCAGTCGCCAAAACTAACAGTGTGAATTCGATATCTTGATCATACTGCTTGTGCGATCTGCCTCCTCCAGTTACAATCTCGCCATCCACATGACTTCCCCGAATAGGCTGCTGGTACTGGATCGGTTGGAGCATGTCCCGACACTGGGCTTACAAATTTTTACCAAAGAAGACGAATTAGAACTCAAGCTTAATAACGACAACAGCGAAGAAGAGCATCCAGACCTCGCATCACCGCCCCACAATGAAATTTCACCTTCCCGGGAGTTTTTGTTCATGGCCCTAATCTGTTGTTCCCAGTTTATCACTCAAGCATTTGTCGGATCCACCATGAACACTTCAAACAAAATCGCAGAGACCTTTGGGGTGCTAGACAAGCCTGGTGAAATCGCCTGGTTTTCTGCCGGGTTCTCCCTTACCGTGGGTACGTTTATCTTGGTGTCAGGCCGTCTCGGAGACATGTACGGCTACAAGAAAATGTACATCATCGGTTATATCTGGTGTGGAGTCTCATCCTTGGTGGTAGGGTTCGGAGTTTATGTGCCCAGTCAAATATTCTTTCAAACCATGAGGGCAGTACAAGGGATTGGCCCTGCCATTATGATGCCCAATTCGCAAGCCCTCATTGGAAGTTATTATCCTCATTCCACCAAGAAATTCGTTTTCATGGCTCTTTTTGGGGCAATTGCTCCCTCGGGATTTTCCGTGGGAACCCTTTTCGCTGGTATGCTTACCCAATTGGCATGGTGGCCCTGGACTTACTGGCTTGGTGGGATTTGTTGTTTTGGGATCGCGGCATTGGCTTATTTCGTGATCCCTAAACGCATTGGATGTAAGTCCGCCGGGTCTTTTGATTATTTAGGGTCAATTACCGGGGTTTCCGGCTTGGTACTCATTAACTTTGCTTTAAATCAGGGTCCCAGCATCGGCTGGGACACCCCCTACGTCTATATTCTATTCATCGTGGGGTTTTTTTTTATGGGAGCATTCTTTTTCATCGAAAAGAAAGTCAAGGACCCTATTGTTTCTCCAGAAGTGCTTCGTGGAGAAACCGGGTTTGTACTCGGGTGCATTGGGGCAGGGTGGTCCTGCTTTGGAGTGTGGCTCTACTACACTTTCAGATGGGCCCTTGAAGTCGATAAATCAACGCCTGTGATGGCTGCCGTCCAGTCGATTCCGTGTATGCCTATTGGGTACATTGCAGCTATCGGCTCAGAGTACTTGCTTAGAAAAGTCCCTTCTGCATTAGTGATGGTGGCGGCCATGTGCTTCTTTTTCATTGGTGTCATATTGGAAGGAACAAGGCCTGTTGGCCAGACTTTCTGGACCCAGAAATTCTTCAGCATGATTCTTCTGCCTTTCGGAATGGACATGTCGTTTCCAGCCGGGTGTATTATCTTAAGTCAGGCGCTTCCCAGAAACAGACAAGGAATTGCTGGGTCATTGGTGTCGACATTTGTCAATTATTCTATTTCCATTGGTATAGGGTTGGCCGGAGCAGTGGAGACATATACAACCAAAGGCATGACCCCATCTCTAGAGACCTCGGTTCATGGGTTCAGAAACGCATTCTACATGGGCACAGGCTTGGCTGGGTTTGGGATCGTGTTGTCCCTGACATTTGTGGTAGTTCAGTACTTGAAAAAGGAACGAAATCCACTGGCCGATACTGAAGAGTTCACTGGTTCCGAATAGACTACCACCATAATTATCCCCTATAACCCCCGTCACACTAATTAACATATTTATTGCATTATTGCAGCCATTGCTGACTCACATACATCTATAGAGCAAATTAATAATTAATATAAGCGTATAATCGTAATATAGTACTCTCAGTGAGTCAAGTAGTCTATGGGGCAATTCCGCCGCGCTAATGTGGTGGAGAGCGGAATTACGTAACCCCTCCACACTCGTAGCCGCTAGCACGTCACCTATGGAAGTAGATTTGATTCACTCTTTGCTATCCCTGTAAAATGACATCTCCTGTGTTAAAGAGCCCATTATCCAAGTCGTTGAACATCGCGCTTATCCAATTGAAAGCGGGCGCCGATAAGGCTGCCAATCTCACCAAAGTTACCAAGTTTATTGATGATGCCGTTAGCGGCTACAAGGGCAAATTGGACTTGGTGATGTTGCCAGAATGTTTCAATTCGCCGTACGCTGTGGACCAATTCCGCAAGTATGCTGAGATCATCCCCCAAGGCGAAACAACCACTCTTTTGGCGTCGTTAGCTAAGAAGCACCAGATATACATTGTGGGGGGATCGATTCCAGAGTTGGACCCTGTTCTTGACAATAAAATCTTCAACACCTCGTTGACATTTTCACCTGATGGCGCCATCATTGCCAAGCACAGAAAGGCCCACTTGTTCGACATTGATATTCCCAACGGAATCACTTTCAAGGAGCTGGTCACCTTGACTGGAGGAGACAAGGCTACGGTCTTCAAATTGGGAGAATACGGAAATGTGGGTTTGGGTATTTGCTACGATATCAGATTTCCGGAATTGGCCGCCATTGCTTCCAGGAGTCCACATAATTCCTTTGCCATGTTCTACCCTGGTGCTTTCAACACCACCACCGGTCCCTTGCACTGGCACTTATTGGCCAGATCTAGAGCCGTTGATAACGAGCTCTATACTGTTTTGTGTAGTCCTGCTAGAGACGTCGAGGGCGGTGGATACCAGGCGTTTGGGCACTCGTTGGTAGCAGATCCTTTGGGTAACATTATTGCCGAAGCTGGTGAAGGGGAGGAGATCTTATACGCCGAATTGGATAAAGAATTATTACCCAAAGCCAGAAGTGGTATTCCTGTGCACTACCAAAGAAGATTCGACATCTACGGCGACTATGTGGGAGAGGGCAAGGTAAAGGTTTCCGATTTATAATGTGGGAGGGTGCCTCTGACAATAGATTTTACCTGCTCAATATTGAGCGGTCAATATTAAGCGCAGTTTATAGGAATCGATAGACAAATATATTTGCCATGTCTTTTTATTACCACTTCTAATCCTCTTTTCTCTCTATAAAATCCACCACAGCATCCATAAATCCTTGCGGGTTCTCGCTAATGACCCAATGACCAGCTTTTACATCACGAACTTCAAAGTCTGGGAAATATTTGCCAATTTCTAGGATAGCCTCATCAGGGACATAATGTGAATCCGTTCCTCTAATAAACAATGCTGGACCCTTGGACCACCTGCTCACATTCAGGCCGAACGGCCAACTGGAGATCCGACCCTTGACAATAGACTCACCAATAATGTCCAAGGGCACTTTGGAGGTGACCACTTCATGCTTTTTGCCCCGGTTAAGATTGGTCAAGAGAAATTGTCTCACTGGCAACGATGGTTCCACCTTAGCCAACAACGCATCCACGTCCTTGATATTGGTGTATTTGTACTTTTCAAGCGCCAATCGCATCTGGTTCACATATTTGCTGAAAGTAGAGTTGGAACTGGCGCTAGCGCTCATATCTATGGGAGCATTATCTACCGAGACAAGCATTTCTGGCAAGTCTGGGCGACGTAAGGCCACGGCCATGGCAGTTTTAGAACCCATCGAGTGGCCAATCAAAATGGGTTTGGCGGCAAATTCTCGATCCATTATAAACTTTTCAAGATCAGCAGCCAACGCTGGATAATCGAGCCTGTCATGGTGTGGAGACTGGCCAAAGTTTCTGAAGTCGGGACAGTAGACGTCCCGGCCAAGTCTCGTCGCAAGTTGCTTGGCCACAGTTCGAGAATTGGCCTTGGAACCAAAGAGTCCATGTAAGAGAACAAGAGGAGACTTTTGGGACCCCGATCCAGTGTCTGGACTGTGTTTATCGTACACCAAGTCAACGGTCTCAATTGAGCCGTCCACTGCAAGAGCATCGCCCAAATGGGACGCATCTGCAGAAAACCCCCGGCATAATGGGGCTAAGGATACTCGGGTACTGCTGGTGAGCTGACGAACAACTGGAATTCGGAACATGGTACTGCCTATTTCGTGCTGCTGGAGGACCGCTGAATTCTATGGAGCCGCTTACGTAATAAACATAGTGAACTATGGAACTAACTCTGTAGGCTCCAAATATTTACAAAAAGTTCCGGAACCACCAGAAACTACGGCTGATTATTCTATCATAGTATTTCTATATTGTCTATCTTAAATCTTGGTCTGCGACCTCGAAAGACCCACCCAAATGGTCCGTGTTTCCGAATACTTGAATTACTCCGTCTCCAGTGGCCTTTTCCACATCCACAACCGTGATGGAGGTGTTGAATGGGAACTTCAAATCCAGTTCATCCACCCGAGACTGGAATCCTTTCTCCTTGTATAAATAATTGGCCCACATGGTGATAAGACCACCATGGCTGCACATAACGACATTGGTGCTGTCCACATTGTTGGCCAATACTTTGGTCCACTCCTTCTCTACTCTGTCCTTGAAAGTATTTCTCTGTTCACCAAATTCCCGGAACTGGTCTCCGTATTTCGCCTTGGCGTCTTTAAGGTACATTCCTTCCACCAGTCCCATATTACGTTCTCTAAGGTTGTAAGTGTAGGAGACGGTCTTGTTAGGATGAAACTGGGAGATTTGGCTCACGGTATTCTTACACCGGATCAAATCGGAAGAAACAATATCATCTAGGGGAATGGTGGAGAACACTTTGCCAACTTTTGCGGCCTGTTCCACACCAGTAGCGTTGATATCGATGTCCTTGTGGCCTTGGAGAATCTTCTGCACATTGTGCTCGGTCTGGCCATGTCTCACGATGAACACCCGTAGCACATTTGGGTCGGTGTTGCTAGAAATCAGAACCGTCATGGCTGATCTAAGAATTAATTAATCAACTGCTCAAAACGTTGTTGATAAGCTTCTATGCAGAGGGTGCGACATGCTCATGCCAGTGACTCACGGGAAAATCCCATTTCAAACCCCGTACACCGTAGCTGGACTATTCAGTTATTTGGTTTCCATCTACTAGCTTTAGCTTACCGACTGTCGTCTCATAATAGTTAGTCTATATACGTCTATGTTTTCATAATATTTTCAATTTATCTATAATGAGGATCCAAGTATTTTGATTAATTATCCACAAGCTTCTTGAGATCCTCCATAACACCCTTTTTCATTTTGTACCCATGCTCTTCAGTGGGAAATGCCTTTGTAGACAATTCATTTTTGTACGAAGTCAAACTCTCCACTCCACTGCTGAAAAAGTTATTATAACTCTTGACAAATTTGGCCAAATGAGTCACTTCTGGGTCTCCCATACCCAAGAGGTCAGCCACCACCAACACTTGTCCTGAAACTTCTGGTCCGGCTCCGATTCCTATGGTGGGAATGTGCAATTTGGAGGTGATATATTGAGCCAACCGATTGGGAATACATTCCAACACAATTGAAAATACCCCTGCCAGTTGCAAATTGACACTTTCATTGTATATCTGTAGAGCGGTATCCACGCTGGTTCCTTGGAGCTTGAAACCTCCCAAAGCATTATGCTTCTGAGGAGTTAACCCCACATGGCCCATGATAGGTATACCTATACTGACCAATTTTTTAACGGTAGGAAGGATTTCGGGGTTCCCTCCTTCGATTTTGATGGCCTGTACACCTCCCTCTTTGATTAGGCGAATACAGGTATCCACGGCCTGATCCACCAGTCTTTCAAACGAGCCAAACGGGAGATCCGCTACCAAGAACGAGGTGGCGTTTCCTCGGGCCACTGACTTGACATGGTAGAGATATTCATCCAACGGTAATTCGTTGGTGTCTTTGTAGCCTAGGGTTGTCATGGCCAACGAGTCACCCACCAACCCTATGTCTATGCCAGCCTTTTCCACCATTTTGCCTGTGAGAAAGTCATGGCAAGTGACCATTGAAATGGGTTGGTTATCATGGTAAAGGGTGCTAATGTCGGAAAGGGTCTTACGGGAGGCAACCGAGTGGACCGATTGCAATGGAGGAGTGGTGGACAACGTTCTGGCGGCCTGGAGGGCCCCGAATCGGGACATTCTCAGCGATGCCGGAGCCACCGATGATCTGACTAGTCTGAAAGCTGACATGATTGACAATGCGATGAGGCAAGGTTTGAAGCAGGGTCAGAAGTATGGAGCTTGGTAAGCAGAGGTAGTGAACAGCTGGAGACTGACTGGTTTTATATCCCAAGTGAAATGGAGTTGATGTATGAGCCCAGTAATATTAGTGTGTGTGATCCGAGGCCTGGTTCGGGTGTTCAGTATGGGGTTTTGCCCGAGAAATTGTCTAAACGAGTGCGCATGGATCTTCACAGTGTATACGACAGACAATGATGGAATGGGCTGCACCGACCGGCCTATGAGTAATCCGTCCCCACAGTCCTTGCACGAGGTGGTACGAGTAGTGGGACTGGATGTGCCCAGTAATTTCTAGCGTGGAGGTTTTCGTAGAGAGAGCAGTTTAGAGTATGGGCCAGAGTGAGCCAGCCAGACTGAGCCTTTCAGCCAGACTGAGCCAGAGTGGAAATAGCGACAGTGTGGCCCTAGCTCACCGTGCAAGTGATGACCACACGGCGGAGTGACACAACATTCTGCCGCCGGCCACCTGAAACGACGGTGTCACTTTGCGGAACTATGCCGCTGCTGCTAACTATTTGCACCCATTTCACTCGAGACCTCAAATTTTCGCATGCGATTGTCCCCTCGCAAGGACCTTCTCAGTTCAGTAAGCCCGCAGCGATGATTTTTAATTGGGCAGTGCCGTCTTTCATTGAAACCACGCCAT
The DNA here is from genome assembly GCA_030568555.1 of Suhomyces bolitotheri. Lineage (NCBI taxonomy): Eukaryota > Fungi > Ascomycota > Pichiomycetes > Serinales > Debaryomycetaceae > Suhomyces > Suhomyces bolitotheri. The sequence goes on from JAJMGH010000011.1 coordinate 62,167, forward strand.
TGATCGTTCTGTAGATGCACGGAAGTCGACACGGATATGCCTGGATGCCGGGTCCATGGAGTCCACCTCAATTGGGATTTTTCGAGCACCACTGGGTGTAAAAACGACCCGATTTTGGCCCTCCCCAACCTCACAAAACCACCCCATTTTACCCATCATCTTACCGAATTAGCTCGTCCCAATGGGCAGTGCTTGGAGAACATCTCTGGTACGTTTCACCGATTTGATCCGGTGCAGGGCCGCCAGGAGCCGTCTGCCATCATGAACCGTAAATTGCTATCATTTCGCACTGTATAAATAGCAGCACATTTCCGTCCACTACAAGATGTTCGGACTCCGCTGCTTTATCTCTTCTGTCAGACGCTACACGATGTCCCAAGCTCCCGTACTTAACCACACCTGTCTCCGCATCAAGGACCCCAAGGTCTCCATTCCTTTCTACGAAAAGAACTTTGGGTTCCAGCAAAGAAAAGTCATCCATGTGGGCGACAACTCCACCCTCTACATCCTTGGAGCCAAATCCAGTAACACCGGTAAGAGCTGGGCCGCCGAATCCGGTCTTTTGGAGTTGAAGCACGACCACGGCTCGGAAACTGATGCCAACTTCAAGGCAAACAATGGTAATGAAGAACCCCACAGAGGCTTTGGCCACATCTGTATTACTGTGGACAACATTGTCGAGTCAGAGAAGAAATTGTTGGCCGACGGGGTTGAGTTCAAGAAGAATTTGGCCGATGGAAGACAAAAGGATATTGCTTTCGTATTGGACCCTGATGGATACTGGGTCGAGTTGTTGGAAAACGGTATTGACAAGCAAGAAGGCAAGACGAACCCAGACTCTTATCGCTTGAATCATTCAATGATTAGAATTAAGGATCCAAAGGCATCGTTAGATTTCTACAGAAACGTGTTGGGGTTCAAAGTCGTCGCCAAGGCGGATTTCGAAGCCGCAAAATTCACCCTTTACTTCCTTGGATTCGAGTCAGACTCTTTCGAAGAGGGGACTCTCTCGTCAAAGGACAGAAACAGCCGCACTGGTCTCTTGGAATTGACCCACAACTGGGGCACCGAATCCGACCCCGAGTTTAAGGGCTACCATAACGGAAACACCACTGAAGATGGAGCCCACGCGGGTTACGGTCACATTTGTGTCAGTGTCAGGGACCCTGCCGCATTAGTCATGAAGATCGACGCTAGTAATGCCAAGTGGAACACTAAATGGAACGAAGAGCCTCTTCCAGACGTGGGTTTCTTCACTGATCCCGATGGATATGAGATTGAACTCTTTGCCCACGACTTCTTGCAGGGCTCTGAAGTCGCCAGTGTCAAGCTCTGATCACTTAGAATGCTATATAGTTAATTGCCATGACTTACAAAGCGCTGCTTCAGAATTGACCTGTAAATGTCTGGGGTGGTGACCCACCTGTCATGATCTGGGGTAGTTACCTGGCACCCTCCATGATTTTGTAACCCTTAGTAATCGAATAATGCCGATTCCCTGCGATTTGGCCAGATAGTACAGGTGCCAACACGCCGATGGCTATCTGAAATACGAACTCACCTAGCTTTTGGTGGGGTAATTTGGACAGCTCTTTCCTCTAAAGTGCTCATTAAGATCTCCTTCTTTCAATACTGGTCAATTGGATATCCAAATCGAACCCTCCCAATTGTACCGAATTGTTCTAGACGCAACTTAGTTGAGGGAGGATCGATGTTGATTCTGTCATATGCCACCCTTCAAGCGCCACTTTCCGGTCCAATCCACGCCGGAGGATGTCCACAGTCCTGTGGCTGTGTAATTGCGTGGATGCAAATGCTCAGGAAGTCATAGGTAAGCTAGGAGGAACTCGCACCTCTGTTGTCAGGATAGTTCAATTCGTATCACGTGCAAACGCTGACAAACGGATATTGCCGTTGCTGCCTATATAAATGATATTGTTATTGCTCAAAGTTAATGAACTTTATATTTAGAAGAACTTTATCTAATACAAGAATGGTTTCCCAACAAAGCACCAAGAAGATCCAAGAATTGATCAAATCGAAGCCCATCTTCATTGCTTCGAAGGTGAGTACCTGAACCAAACGTCGGTTCTACCGGCGGGGTGACCCCACGATGGGTATCCTTTGATAAGAGAGATAATTGAAACTCATACTAACATCCAGTCCTACTGTCCTTTCTGTAAGGCTACCAAGAGCACCATCGGTGCCATCACCAAGGATGCGTACATCATCGAATTGGACGAATTGGAGGATGGTTCCGATTTGCAAGACGCTTTAGAAGAATTGACCGGTCAAAGAACCGTTCCAAACGTGTTCATCGGTGGTAAGCACGTTGGTGGTAACTCCGACGTACAAGCTTTGAAGTCTTCCGATCAATTGGAATCCAGAATCAAGGCTGTCTTGTAAGAGATTGATCTCAATACATAAATTGATAGTTTTAGGTACATCTAAGTAAACGTTACAGGCAGGCGTGAACCACATGTTGAAGGTGTAGAGTTTTGTATTTTTGAGTTGACAGGAAGATATAGGGAACCGGATATGTTTCCCTATCCGCTAAATTGCGTGCATTGAGTTGAATTCACACATTGTAGAAAGTATAAAGAGCAATGAGCATATATGAGGAAACCTATATTAAAGAACCACTACACAGCAAGGGTTCTAGGCGTATGACGGCTATAAATCACCTAAAGGGAAACCTCCCATGTGTAGAAGAATGAATTCTTTTTGTCTTGACCGTTTAATCGGTGCACTTTTTGAAGTCTGCCCAGTTGTATATTTCCTGAAAAACATTGTGGCAAAGCAAAAGCCACTGAATCAGGTAGTTATGACTGTGTTATAATAAGATGATACTAGACTTCGGCAATAGCACGCAAGAAAATGGTCCTCACCCCTTAGTGCATTAATTTTTCCTCTTGATCAGATCAACGAAGCCACCATGGCTTGCAAATTCACCGAAAACTTCCTCAAAGGGGCACCAAAGGGTACTTCTGTATCATATTAGACGAGTAAGGCATTGATATTTCATGTTTCCAAACCACATTTGCAGCCATGTGTACTTTCGCATCTTCTATAATTGCCTATTTTGGGTGCAAAAGGAAACCATTGAGACAGCATCTCGAAGGGTTGTGGCGCTTATCATTTGCAGTTCGAGTGGTTGGTAAGTAGGATGGACCTTTCAGGTACTGAAAATTGATACCACATTGAAACACTTTACTATCATGAACGTCGGGCTTTCCAATCATATAAATAAGGGAACTATTTCCAATAAATGTTTCTATCATCATCGATATAAAATCATCTAGAACACCAATAATCAAAACACTCTTTCCACTATGAGATTATCCTCTATTATCTTGGCTACCGCTGCTTCCGCTTCTATCGTTTCAGCTGCTCCCGTTGATGAACCAACCTCTTCTGGAAAATATATCGAGCAAGACCTTGTCTTCCCTGAAGATGCTATCGACGCCCAAACTGTTATCTCTGCTGACCAAGAGCCCGTTGTGGCCACCGTTAATGGGCAAAAGGTTGTTTTGTTGATCAACACTACATTGGCTGAAGAAGCCATCGCCAAGGCTGGTCTCAACATCGATGATTTGAACTCTATTGAAGCCCAAAATGCTAAGAGAGATGCGAGCGCTGAGGCTGAGGCTTGGGGATGGACAAAATGGGGATTCTTCGAACCCAATGCTAAGAGAGACGCCGATGCTGAAGCAGCTCCCTGGGGCTGGACCAAGTGGGGCTTTTTCGAACCCAATGCCAAGAGAGATGCTGAGGCCGATGCTGCTCCATGGGGCTGGACCAAGTGGGGATTCTTCGAACCCAATGCTAAGAGAGACGCCGATGCTGAAGCTGCTCCATGGGGATGGACCAAATGGGGTTTTTTTGAACCAAACGCTAAGAGAGATGCCAATGCCGAATCTATTGGCACCAGATGGGGCTGGGTCAAGAACAGATACTATGAGCAAGCATTCTAAGCAGTAGAAATGGATCATATATCGTCTTCTTTCGGTTGGTTGTTCAATACAATCCTTTCAATTTGTGAATGTAGTCTGGTCTGGCAAGAACTGGCCATTGAGTGAGCGATACTTTGGTTGCGAAACCAAAAGGTGCTTCCATTTTTGATTTCTCTTGGAACAGCAAGAAGTATTACATCTATTTGTTGGTGTAATATCAGGTCTTGTAACCTCTGCAGGGAATTGATGAAAAAGCTGATATAGTTGACTTACCATTAACAACATTTATTCGCTTATAACCCTATCTAACTAACCAATCGGGTAAAAAAAAATATTTTAAAGGAAATAACGGTACCACTAAGCTATCACCATAGCCTTAGTAGCCATCCACACACTCCGCTGCTCCCCACTCGGTCGAGTTTACCAAAATGTGTCCTCTAAGTGTTGAAATCTTCTGGAGCCCAGGTCACATGATCCACTCATTCTCTCCCATACTCACCTGAAAAATCTTACTGGAATCAAAATCTCTATAGTTGAAGTCCATAGCTCCATCTGACAACCGTTTTAAGTTTCCAGAACATCGTCTAACAGCTAAGTGGTCACTATGTCGAATATTTCACTTCAAATCCGCCAAGCGGTGCCCTCAATCGACCCTGTCGTTGCAGACTATACCGTAGGATACATCCAACATGTATCTGCGGCCACCGAAGACAGTGTTACTGCCGACCAAGTGAATATTCCCGAAGAAATGAACTTTATCAAAAACCTCCTCTTGAATGCTGGCGGAGCTCAAGACAAGATCGAGCACCTAGTGACCTCAGTATCGGAGTCGCTTACCAAGAAACTCCAGGAAAATATGGCAAAGTTGGAACTCACAGGAGATACTTCTAAGAGACTCTTGGACGTCAACGTGTTGAAGCAAAACAATGCAAAGAGAGATATAAACTCATCTTTAGCATTATTGAGTGCCAGTAATGATATTGAGCACACCGGAAGAAAAATGGAGAGTAGAGTGGATAAGAAGAAATTAGAGAAACAGGAGCGGAAGATCGCCAAAAAGGTGGCCAAGAGGAACAACAAGTTCGTGCAATACGAGGCCTCCAAATTGCTTAACGAAAATAAGGGAGAGGACTACGACGAATTCTTCCTTGAAATCAATCCTCTTGATTTCGGTTCAGGAGCGGGCAAATCCAAGGATATCAAGCTTGAAAACTTCGATTTGTATGTTGGAGAGGGCCAGAGAATCTTAAGTGAAGCCACCTTGACGTTGGCCTACGGAAGAAGATACGGTTTAGTGGGTCAAAACGGTATTGGTAAATCGACCCTTTTGCGTGCGTTGTCCCGGAGAGAGCTTAATGTGCCTAAGCACATCACAATTTTGCATGTTGAACAAGAAATCAGAGGTGACGATACCCCGGCGTTGCAGAGTGTTTTAGATGCCGATGTGTGGAGAAAGACCTTGTTGAAGGAAGAACAAAAAATCAACGAAAGAATAACAGAAATCGAAAAGTTGAGAGCAGAATTCGAAGAAGAGTCCACCGAAGTCAAGAAATTGGATAATGAGCGGGAAGATCTCGATGCCCACCTCCAAGAAGTCAATGAAAAGTTGAGTGAAATGGAATCGGATAAGGCCGAGAGTAAAGCAGCTGCCATTTTGTTCGGGTTGGGATTCACCAAAGAAACCCAAAACATGGCCACCAAGTCGTTTTCGGGTGGTTGGAGAATGAGATTGTCGTTGGCCAGAGCGTTGTTCTGTGAACCCGACTTGTTGTTACTAGATGAACCTTCCAATATGTTGGATGTTCCTTCCATCACATACTTGGCCAAGTACTTACAGAATTACCAATCCACCGTGTTGATCGTTTCGCACGACAGAGCGTTTTTGAACGACGTGGCGACCGATATAGTTCACCAGCACTCCGAGAGATTGGACTACTACCGTGGTGCCAATTTCGACTCGTTCTACGCCACAAGAGAGGAAAGAATCAAGAACCAGCGTCGTGAGTACGAAAACCAAATGGCATACAGAAAGCACTTGCAAGAGTTTATTGACAAGTACAGATACAACGCAGCCAAATCGTCGGAAGCACAATCTAGAATCAAGAAATTGGAGAAATTGCCCATCATTGAAGCTCCTGAAGACGAAAAGGTGGTTACCTTCAAGTTCCCTGACCCCGAAAAACTCAGTCCTCCCATTTTGCAATTACTGGGAGTCACTTTTGGATATTCTCCCGACAAAATCTTGCTCAGAAATGTGGATATGGATGTGCAAATGGATTCTAGAATCGCGTTCTGTGGTGGTAACGGTACCGGTAAGACCACATTATTGAAGCTTATTCTCGAGCAGTACGGACCATTGGAGGGGTTGATTTCGCGGAATGGAAGGTTGAGAATTGGTTACTTCGCCCAGCATCATGTGGACTCCATGGACTTGAACCTGTCTGCGGTATCTTGGATGTCGGTAGCCTACCCTGGAAAATCCGATGAGGAATACAGACGTCATTTGGGGTCATTTGGTATAACCGGTACCCTTGGGTTGCAGAAAATGGAATTGCTTTCCGGTGGTCAAAAGTCGAGAGTGGCATTCGCTGCGTTATGTTTGGCTCAGCCCCATATCTTGATTTTGGATGAACCTTCTAATCACTTGGATACCCAAGGTTTAGATGCGCTTGCCAAGGCATTGATCGATTTCAAGGGAGGTGTGTTGATGGTATCGCACGATGTGACAATCATCGATAAGGTGTGTAAGGAGATCTGGGTCAGTGAAGACGGGACCGTAAAGAGATTCCCCGGAAACATTCATGAGTACAAGAAGCACATCTTGAAGATTGCAGATGCTTCTGGTGTGGTTCAAAGACACTAAGTAGTATACACTGAGAAGTAGCCGTTTAGGCTAGGGTGGTTTTTTTGGGAGGTATCCTACGGCACACAGTTATAGTTAGGTATCGACTAGGTAGTAATAGACATATTAACTCCAAATACGGTAGCGTGCACCTCTACTGTAATTTAAAGTTGTTCCATACATGGTCTCGCTCTTCGGCACATAATTAATATGTCACAGGCATTTCGCACGCACAGCATCACATAAACCCAAATCGCAACCATCATCTAGTCCTACTGCTATACCGTGTTCCTTGCCACAATGGGATTACCGCTTTCGCTCAAAGCCAAGGTAGGCCTAGGTCTTCTCTTCTCCTACACCTCGTTCGAAGTGTACATGCAAGTCCGTACGAAACAAGTCATCAGCCAAAGACGCAAACAGGTCCAGCAACTATCACCCCAAACAGACGTGTCGAAGTTCCGGTCTGCTACTGTGGCCGGCATGTTTGTCAATCCATTCGAGGAGTACCGTCCGCAGACCGCGTTCGAGTTCTTTCTTGTTAGAATCATGGAGATTTTCGAGAGCATTTATGGTAACGAAGTGGAGCTTCATGATAAAATACCTGGAGATGAAGAGCATGAGGAAGTGGAAGACGTGCTCAAGGCATTTACCCCATCCTTGGACTACTTAAGATTAAACTCGCAAGTTCTCCAAGAATGCGCTCGTTCCGGCGAGTTCAACAAGCTTGTTGAAGGAGGAACTAGTGCCATCAGGAACCAGATCCTTTTCACCTGGCTCGGCCAATCGTGTTCGTTGGTCCAGGTATCGGGGATCAACTTCTTGACCGACCCCATTATGAGCGATCATCTTGTCAGTAAGTCAATTGGCCCTAAGAGGTTCTTGCACTCTCCATTAACTCATGACGATATTAAACATGCTACTAATAACCGCTTGGACTACGTGCTTGTGTCCCACGACCACCCGGACCACTTGGAGTTGGACTTTGCCAAACAAATCGGCAACTCGACAACCTGGATCGTACCTCTCGGTCTCAAGCAGAAGTTGGCCAGAAAGGGTATATATAAAGTCGTTGAGATGGACTGGTGGGACACCCTTCCTTTGGATGTTGGCCTCCCCGATAAATATGAAATAGTGTGTGTGCCTGCCATGCATTGGTCAGGAAGGTACGTCTTGGACTCCAACAAGTCGTTGTGGTGCTCGTTCATATTGCGAAGAAATGGCGAATCGTTGTTGTACCATGCGGGAGACACCGGATACCTGAGTGATTTGTTCAAAGTTATTGGCTACAAGTACGGACCTATCCAGCTTGGGTTGCTCCCCATCGGCCAATACTGTCCTTCGTGGCATCAGAAACCTCGCCATATCTCTCCTCAAGAAGCCCTCCAAATATGTGCCGATACTTCCATCAAATTCATGAAAGGAATACATTGGGGTACGTTCAAGCTTAGCAGCGAGCCCATTTTGGAGCCCAAGACGTTATTGACTAAGTATTCCCAGGATAAGAAACATTCGGTGCCTGAATTTGGATTGACGTATTTGTTCAATATTGACGAGGGGACAGAACAGGAGCTCCATATTAAAGGTCACGACAAATTAGATTAGCCGAACATAATAGTCACCTAACACTTACTTTACGACTCATGAATACCATTTAGACTACAATAGAGCCAACGTAGTGGGCAATTTTCGCATCCTCAGTAGAATGTATTAGACCTATTTACACCACATCATTAGCCCCTAAAAGTTGAGACACCAGAACAATATCTCACCGCTTAGTTGGTCCTGTAGACAGCCCTAATAGTGGCTCTTTGCGATTCCAACATTGATCTTTGGTAGGCCTGGAAGGAAGGGTCGGATCTGATCACAGACCCGATGGACATGAACAACCCAAACGTCCCCACTGACCCCATAATATACTGACCCAAAGTTCTCATGACCCCATTGGGGCCAGCACCGTTTTGGAGAATGGAAAACCCACCAAATAGAACACCTACACACACACCGACGGTGGAGCCCATCATAAGACCCATTTTGAACTTGTCAAAGTTGGACGGTTGGTGACCGTATTGAACTTGTTGTACTGGAGGCATCGTTTCTCGACTGTGATATGCTTGACCGGATATATCTCCTTGTAGCTGGATGGTAGGAGTTGGAAATACCAATAGTGGGTAGTGTTTTTGGGGTTAAAAATTTTGAGGGCCATGTTCGGGTCGCCGGACACGACCTTTCCTGGTCTGGTCTCACCGGTGAAATATTTGAGCAGCCATTGGTACATATACCAACCACTATAGACATGGGATCTGCCACCTCCAAGCCCGAGACTAAGGTGTTCACGCCTTCCACACCGGTGGACTTCAGTGCGTCATTTTTGAGCCAATTGGAAAACTCGCCCGAAGTAAGTACTGCGTTCATTATCGTGACCAACCATTAACCAGGTCAATACTAACAATCACCAGTCCGACTATTCCAGAGCACAGCACACCGAGAAATACATCCAGGATAGAGTAGCGGTTGAGTTGGCAAAGTTAGAACAGGAAACCATCCAGAAATTCCAACAAACAACCAGCGATTCGTTGTTGAAGGAAACCGCCAAAGAATCCGAGGTTCCTTCCACCAATGAAAAGATCACTAGATTGACAGCACTTTTGCAAGAACATGCTAAATTGGCCAAGGTCGAAGTGAGTGACGAGATCAAGAATGCCAGAGACGGAGTAATCAAATGCTTGAAAGAAAACCAAGGCAAGAGCTTGAACTGCTGGGACGAAGTCACCCAATTTCGAAAGTTGGTTAGAGAATTATAGGTCCATGGTTCCTACGAATACATGATATTTAAGCTCAATGTAGTCCTGATTAGTGACGTAATATTATATTTGACATATACGTCAATTCTATCTACTTGTGACTATTACAACCCCACACCTTTGTAGATCAAAATCAAAGCACTGTCGCTTTCACCACCGCCAGCAAATTGTTCAATCTTCTCCCTGCTGACGGCGCTAACTTTATCATCATTGAACTTCCACCATCTTTCACCATCCAAGTCCTTATCATCCTTGACATACGACTGGTAGTGACCCGATTCCGACGATGCACCTTGATGGGTAATCACAGCTGTAAGTTCGTATACTGAGGAAGGATTCTCCGATGCATTCTTAAAGTCGTATCCTTCAGGTAACACCTTGACCAAGTCATCTTCAAATCTACTTTTTATGGAAGCAATTTTTAACTCCTCTTCCTCTTGTTGCTCCAATGGAGTCAAGGAGCTATCGCCCTTTTGCTTTTTAAAATCACGGATCAAGTCCTGGTTATCCTTTTCGATCTTTCTAATTTCATCTCTAACTTTGACCTTTTCTGCTTTGATTGATTCATCTAACATTTCGGCCAAATCTAGTTCAAATGGAAATTGCACCTTTCTCAAAATCTTTGACTTTTTATTGATGTCTCTTCTCCAGAAAAATCTAAGAAAATGAACTGTCAAATATCTTGGTAATCTCGTGATGGTCTTATCAATCTGGTATTCTGCGTTTGTCTGTAAAGTTGGGTTGAACTTTTCAAGAGTTTCCTTTAATCCATTCAAAATCCCATCTCTTAAGAAGTTAGTTTTTATATCAATATGACAATTTAACTTGAGAGCACCATCGTAGGTGACCACTGATTCTTCGGATGGTAAACTGATACACTTTTGTTGGTTTTTGAACTCCAATCTGAAGTAGTCATCCACTTTCAAAACGTCGTTGATCATTCTCACCATCTCAGTGTATGCCTCTTCTGCATCATGCTGTTGTGGGCGTCCAGTGTTGTCTGTGGTGGCAAACTCGGGATTTATCTGCTTTATCAAGCTCAATGGAAGAAGCGGTTGAATCTTTTCCTGTTTCCTATTCATTTGCTCAAAAACTGACTTTAAGGCTAAATTGAATTTAACCGAAGCTGGGTTGCCACCGGCCGCCGAAGTTAAATTGGTTTCCTTAAGACGATCTCTGATAATCTTGATGCTGTACAATGCTTGTAACGAAGAGTTGAAGTAACAAGTGTTACCAAGGTTAACCAATCCAGAAGGATCTTCGGACACCTTGTAGAGCTGATTCTCATTCAAGTCTTCTAAAAACACTTGCTTCTCCACGGGCTTGGATGGAAGATTCTTGTCTGGAGTACCAAGAACCATGATTGGCTGGGCCAAGTTCAAGTTCAACGAGGCCACAATGTCATCATCGTTGATTTTGCCTCCCTTGATAAGGATCTTCTGTCTTTCCGGAGGAATAAGAGTCAATTCTTGGATCTTTTCCTTGAGAAATGACCCTGTTGCCGACAGAGTAAGTTCGATTTCATGAACCTTTCCTGCGTTCTTTATTGATACTTCAACGTTAGTAGATGCTTCGCGGATATGGCATCAACAACAGTGAGACGCCATGATTTGAAACCCCCCACATCCGGCGAATGTTGGTTCCACCGACCGTGTTCGCCGAAGATTAACCCAATTGACTTCCAGGGGTATGTGCGGGCAGTACAACGCCACAGTGGCAGCTGTTACTTACATTTAAAAGAAGACATTGTCTATACGGTTAACTGTAGTGGCAAACTATCGGGACCTTTAAATATAATCGTCGTGTGCGCACCACATGGCGTGGGACAAGTAGCTATCAATATCATACCAACTTAATTGTGGTGCTGGAGTGTTGAAACAGTCCGCTTTGGCATGTCCGATTGTACTTTATTATGGTTCCCGTTGTGGTTACTGAATGCGGTGTTTTTAACACATTTTTGGAATGCGATTGATCCTATTTGGTCTCTATGGTGTTATTCCAACTTTCAAAATTGCAAGACTCATAGCATTGGAATATTCCAGTATGTTTTGACCATAACTTGGCCTTTGGGCCTTTTATACTGAAGTCCCTGCTGAATAAAACTAAGTAAAACATTGCAAAAAAAATCTCCCGGGGGTGAGTCGAACACCCGATCTCAAGATTACTCTGAGTAAACATTACAGTCTCGCGCCTTAGCCAGCTTGGCCACCGAGAGGATTTGTAGGGACATTTGCATTTTGAGCAAATATATAGACTAAATATGGACCTTTCAAACCATACATTTTTAACCGTATGTTGAACTAAAATGCTACATGTGTTGGTAAATCGAGAATAGCTCGTTAAATTTTAGCTAAATACTTCAGTTGCTATCTTCTAGTAACGAGTACTGGTGTAGTAAAATGCAATCACCACCTCTCTCTGGATCCAACCCGTAAGTATAGAAAAACCCTTCTGAGGTGACCACGTTGATGTGAAGTAGTTCCAATGACACCGCCTCCCGTTGAAGAAAACTATTGTCCTTCACTGAGGAAGATGGTGATAGACCATCCTTATCTTTTGAAAGGTATGCTTCAGGCACAAAGTCTTGCAGCAACTCATTGCTCATCACGGCTATCGATTTGACATCTTTTGCCACAGAATTTATTTTCAATGATGCAAAGTGACGGGTGGGCTCTAATATCGACGAGAATCTCGAAGGTAAAAAATCGCCCATTTTCTGTGCTGCCTTTCGGCCCAATGTTTGTGATGACCGCCGAATGAGCCGAGCAACAGATAACCGATTCTGGTCGACTATAGGCTCGGAACGATAGGAATTGCCAGCATTGTCTTTGGAGAGGGGGCTTCCTGATGCATCTTCATTGCTGATAACAGAAACGCCAGATTTGATACTGGCATATGAATTTGTTGAGTCTTGCGAGAGTTTCCTTTGCTTGGTCGAATTATTATCAATATCGATATCATCTTCATCTTCGTCGTCATTCATGGCGTCACTATCATCTCCGTCGTCTTGTATGTCATCGTATACTTCCTCAGTGGAGTGGTTTGATTTCTTACCGGAGCCTTCTGTTGATTCGTTCACTTCTCTTATGGTTTCGTATTCAGGGTTTAGTTTCATTTTCTTTTTGGTGGTGTTGCTTAGCTTTTTCAATTTGTGTTTATTTTCCAATGCTTCTTCTTGACTTAATCTGAAAATATGGACCGTTCCACTAGAACTAGTGGCTAGAACGTACTTGTCATCGGAGCTGAAACTAAGCGAATATATTCTTGTGGGATAAGTTCCTCTTCTGAACTGATATAATTTGACACCGGTCTCCACTGAGAATATTCTGACTATGGTTCCTTTGTCTGAAGCGGTAGCCAAAAGACGTCCATCTGTGGAGAGGGTCATTGCGGCCAAAGTGGACTTGTGGGCTTCGATGACTGAAATTGGTTGTAGTGTGGTGAGGTTAAATATTATCACATCACCAACCCGATTGGGAGTATTGCTCACGGATTGAATGTTATTCTGAACCGAATTAGACCCGCCATTCGTATTAATGCCAGTTGCCAACAAAGAGTCGTGAGTGATTGTTTTGGGAGGAGAAGGGTAGGCAAGGTAGGAATGCCCATTTTCATCGTAATTATGCGAAATTGTACATAACCCGTGTATATTGGCGGAAGTCTCAATCGTGTGCAATAATTTCATCGTTGTGACGTCATAGATGTAAATTTGTTCCTCGAGCAATACCACAAGCCGGGAGTTTGTGAGTTTCACTTGGAGAATGGTGGAGGGAAATATCAAATCGCAAATGGTGGAGATTCTCTTTGTGTTAATAAGTTTGAGTTTTCGGGGAGATGCCCCTGTCTCTTCGCCAAGGGCCACCACGGCGATAAGCGATGTACAATAGAGCATCTCCACAATTCCTATCAGCTCATCCTTTTTGAACTGGAAACATTTTCCAAACAGGGGTTTGCAGTTGAAGATTTTGTACCCATTGTTGAGCCCAATGGCTACGCATGAAGAGTCTTGGTTGAAAGTAATATAGTTGACATTGCCTTCAGGATGCCGACTTCCACTTATCACCGACACTGAGTCTTCTTGAGAGATGCTCTGGCTGAGCTGTGGTGCTAATCCGGCCTGGACTGAAGCGCTGACCTGAGTTTTGAGCATGTTTGTTTGCGAGCTGTTGGTTGACTGTGGATGATTTCTGGAGATTTCGCAGGAAACGACTCCTTAAAACTAGTCCTATCTCTTAATGCAGTCCTTCTGATAGAAAGGAGAACGAGATTTGGCTGAAAACAGCGGAGAGGACCTGATCTGATCGCGATAACAAAGCAGCTATAAACCCCGTACGTTCCGGAGAGTGCGAATTTGGAGTTATTCGGAACAAAAAGTGGTGGGGCCGTGAATGTGAATATGAAGCGTCTAGTAGAGTGCTCTATACCGCTGTTAAAGGGTTCAATCGGTGGCAGGTTGCCTGTATCGGCAAATGAGGGCTGGTAAGTGTAGATTATTTGGAAGTGACCCGTCGCAGGTGATGGTCACGTGCGCGGGCCAGTGCCGTCTATACAACTGACTACAACAGGAAAGGGTGGCGGGATGGCTGGAGTGGGACGGCGTTGCGGGGCTCCATTGGGATGGGGCCACCCGCTAGGCTTGCAGGGGATAGAGTTCAAGAGAGGCAAGTTGCGACCATCAGTGGGCAAACCCTCCTGAATGTTCCTAATAATTCCTTCTAGAATACGTATATTCGCTAAATGTGCTTTGTCAACCACACGGCGAATTTCTCGAGCATCTCTTCGGTCACGGTGTGGCCGGTTTTCTCCTGAACAAAGATCTCAGTGGCATCGTTGGTGTTCTGGTAGCTCTCCAACCATGGCAACGCCAATTTGGTGGGGACCAATGTGTCGTCATGGCCATGGGCGGAAAACACCTTGATTCTCATGTCGAAATTCTCGTTGATATTGATGTCTTGGGCCGCCACTTTTCTGTGCAACGCTTCGGGGTACAACGCTCTTTGTTTGGCGTCCAAGGGCAACTCGTCGTAGTCAAAATAGAACATCTTTTTGCTGTAAGAATCGTCTTCCAATGCGGCACGGGTCAATCTGTTCACCAATAAAGTAGACAAGTCGGGCGATCCTACCACCGGGTTAAGGACCTCAACAAGTTCGGGATACTGGTCGGCGAACCGAAGCACAGCGTGGCCACCAAGCGAATACCCACTGAACCCATTGCGATATTTGATGGAGGCACCAAGGGCCTTTTTGGCAGGGGAGATGTAGCGGTCCAAGTCCAAGTAGTACGGTAACGAATCCGCAAAGAGCTTCAAGTCGGCCACAATGCCGTCAATGGAGGAAATGAGGTCCAACGCATGGGTATCGTTGCCCTCGGACCAGTCGTGGTTCTTGAAGGCGTCCACGGTCCGAGAGCCGTGGTTTCTGGCGTCAAACGTCACACAGATAAGCTGGCGACCGCCGTTACCATAGAAATGGTCAAGGATGCGGTAGGCAAACGCTTCGGTGTACTTGTAGTGTCTTCCACGGGGATGGACTAGATACAACACATTGACATCGATATCCTCGTGATGAGACGAAGCTTCCACATGGGCCTGGAGGCCGGTGGCATTGATCACATGGGCTTCGATGCCACCAATGAAGATGGTCTCCTTGGGATATGACTTGGGGTTGTAGGAAAGGATGCCCATTGTGGGGTGATGCGAATGAGAGTTGGATAAGAGTGGTCGCGAAATAATTGGATCAATATGACGAGCTCGCTCACATTAAATCACACCTAATGTTAATTGTCACGACAAATTGTACCAATATTTTATAATTTTTACTGGTAGCACCAAACACCCAGCTTATTTGGATAAATCACTGATAGGTTAGGTGTTTGAATAATAAACCATGGCGAAGACCAAATTAGGCCGAGGTTTGGTAGCAGAAGGTTACCCCAGATATTAATTGTGGCAGTCCCGGATCACTTTAGTGAGACGTATTGAGCAGCGAATACTTTCCCCCATTTCAGCGATGGTACCTACATTGTCTTTCTCCCTTCCCGTTACATATATATTCGTACATAGCATCGTATCTATAGCAATTTATTAAAGCCCTTCGCTAGAGGGCACCGGTGTTTAATACAGCATTTATCGAGGCAATCCGCTCGTGCTCCTCCAAGTCCTGTTTCGATATAGTACTCAGCCGGGACCTTGATATCGGAGCCTCTTTGTCGGTGTCAATGATTGGTGCAGCGAGGGTATCTTTGGCAATCTGGAACTCTGCCACTTCGGATTCGGTGGTGTCGTTAGGGTCGTCGTCGTCCTCGAGCTCGTCCTGCTCGGGCTCTCCGAGCTTTTTCAGCACAAAATCAACCACCTCTCGCCACGACCGCATTCCTCCCATGGAGATATTTCCGTCGGCATCAATACACTTTTCCACTGGCTTTAAGATTGACATGTTGGGATACACGTCCTGTAAGGTGGCCAACTGGCGTTTGGTGATGGGGTGGGCGTACATGGAGCTGGTCAACGCCAATGCTACCACTATGGGTTTGGGTGAGAATATGTTATTGGTAAGCACGGTATTGTCAGTGTGGTTGACGGAGATATGCTTGTGATGCAGGGGGATTGGCCAAATGTGAAGAAGCTCGGTAAGGAGGTTGTCAGCCAAGCCATTGATGAGTTTAGCAAGGGTGTTGGCCGACAACGGAGCCAAAAGTAGCACGTCCGTCCATTTCTGGAGCTCTGGGGCCAAGTAGGTCTGTACCGGAATCTTTGTGTTCCCGTTCATATGCTGTTCTATTTTGGACTCGAGATACTGTGACATGCCGTCGTCGCTGAACCACACTTTAACCCCAAGATTTTCAAACTTGTAGAGCTTGTCGTTCAAGAACCATTCGGCGGCTTTGGTAAGCACCACCTGGATCTCGAGCTTTTCAGGAGTGTATAATTCTAGTAATTTTTCAATGATAAGGAATATATTCTTCTGGATGGAAATGCACCCTGTGATTCCGATGAGAAGGTGGAGTTTGCGGGAACTTTCTTTGCCATTGACCGGCAGGTTCGTCTGGGACAGCGACGGAGGTGGCGACAGTATTTTGCCGGCGGAATTTTTTCTTCTGGAGAGCCATTCTGCTGGCGACCGGGACGGTCTGGCCGCTTCGAACCCATCGCTTTTCATTCCAGGAGAATCTCCAGTTGTCCCGGGGCCACTTTCACTGCCATCACCGTTCAACCCGTGGTTGATGGGGCTGACGTCATCATTGGCTACCAAAAACGACGGATGGTGATGCTGCTGGGCCAATCCGGGTGGAAACTCTTTCAAACCAACATATAGAGGCTCCAGTGGCGCCCGAGCCTGGGAATCGGGATGTATTGTTCCTGGCAAGTCTACCGTGGGCGATAGACATGATTTTAGGGATGGGTCCGGTTTGACTTTCAATGAGGGAAGGGTCTTTTTTGGTTTGGATGGAAGCGGACAGGCCACCTGCACCGGCTTGGGGGATTCCGGGCCTGACTTTGGAGGGTTTCGTGGGTGTTCTTCACTCATGCTATGGTGAACTGTAAGTAAAAATGATCGTAGTGACCAAAGGGCCCTGAGGTAGTGCGGGAGCCACTGATAACAGTGGGGTGATAAAATTAGCGGCAGTAACCTGGGGCAGGTAATGACAGATGAGGTGAAAGGTAATGGTCACTAATGCGCTCTCCCGTGCAGTTGGGATGGTTTAGGTTGTGTCGGGATGTATCGGGATGTGGTGGAGCGAATTGGGGGACAATCCTTGGTCCAAACGAAGAGTCTTACGAAAGTTTATGTAATGTGTCAAGGCGATGGTTCCGATAAATGCAGTGGGTGTCTGACAACGGAGTTGTCTCTTTTATTAGTTCTATATTTAATAGACCAAGATGGAGGTGGGGACACCTAAAACAAATATAGAGTAAATAGCTCGGGAGTTATAAAATAAATGATTTACGATGTAGAGATAATAATATTGCAAATCCGGACGGGCTGCGAATTTTGGAGAGCGCAGGGGCGGTACTTTCTGCTGCGGCCGCAAAGGTCCAGAAATGTGGCACTAATAAGGGGAGCGAGTATAGTGGACCGACGGTCAACATTGAAGTGACAATCGGTTTATGGAAGGAAATTGGCACCTCTATGGTTGAACATGCAGTGGTAGCATTTGCATTTGTGGGGTACAGATTATTACATTTGCGCCTATGCTTAAAAATGTGCCATGCACAAGAAGTTGGATCATATGCATGATCAAGCTATTAGACGCAATTTTTTCCGTTAACGGTAATAGAACTGCCATGTGGCGGATGGGTGCAAATCACTACCTCCCTATAGTTGCTATGACGGCGTCCAAGCGCGACCAGGGCCTGGATCACCACGGAGCGGCAACACGTGAGCGTCGTGTTTGAGCAACCCGTGGTAACAGATGTCGTGTTTGCGAAGTGAGGTGCGCGACACCGCGACATTTGACCCAACCGTCACGTGTGCGGCTCCCAACGGCCCAACCGCGTGGCTGCCTGATCTGTCGCGGGGACCGATCTGGGGCCCTAGTGACCATGGACTTAAGTTGGCCCAGTTCCGGGGTTAAGCCGGGCCCAGCACGCGAGGTAGACACTTGGGAGCGGCCGGAATTGCCCCAGCACGTGCGGGCCGCCGCAACTCCCCCCCTGCACCGCCAATTGACACGTCGGCGTCACCCCCGTATTTGGGTGGCGCCACGTGACCGGGCCCTGAGCCATCGCCCAAAGCCACATCTGGGCCTTGTTCCCCGTCCCTCCTAATCCCCGCACGTGTCAGGTCCTAACACCGTAAATCATACCTCGAATGGGCCATTTCCCATCCCCCAGACCCAGACATGCCACCGGCCCCCGCCCCACAATTGACCCGGGTTATCATGTCATTTCCTCATGGCCCCAACCGAATTTCCTAATGACCCCCGGAACACAATTTCCACCAATGGCGCGCCCCGGTTGAGGGAGCGTCCTGCACCCAGGCCCCAGCCCTGCCAATATAAACCCACCCACACCATGCCCCATGAGATTTAATCTCGAAGCCTGTGTAAACAAAACACTCTTTAATATCAATTACTTTTCAAAATGGCTCCAGCTGCTTACTCCGACATCCAAAAGTCTGCCAACGACTTGATCAACAAGGACTTCTTCCACTTGGCCACTGCTTCGGTGGATGTCAAGTCGGTTGCCCCCAACGGCGTCACCTTCACTGTTAAGGGTAAGACTGCTAAGGACAACTCAATTGCTGCTTCTGTCGATGCTAAGTACGTCGACAAGGCCACCGGCTTGACCTTGACCCAGGGCTGGAACAACGCCAACGCCTTGAACACCAAGATCGAATTGTCGGAATTGTTGACTCCAGGCCTCAAGGGTGAATTGGACACCTCGGTGGTGCCTAACGGTGCCAGAAACGCCAAGTTGAACTTCTTCTACCAACAATCCGTGGTCAACGCCCGTTTGTTCTTCGACTTGTTGAAGGGCCCTGTTGCCACCGCCGACTTGGCCGTCACTCAAGATGGCTTCACCGCCGGTGCCGAATTGGGTTACGACATTGCCTCTGCTAAGCTCAACAAGTACTCTGTGGGTGTGGGTTACTCCAACTTGAACTACGCCTTGGCTGCCACCGCCACCTCCAACTTGTCTGTGTTCACCGCCGCCTACTTCCACAAGGTTTCTCCTTTGGTTGAAGTTGGTGCCAAGACCACCTGGGACTCCGTCAAGTCTTCTAACGTCAACGTGGAATTCGCCACCAAGTACGCCTTGGACAAGTCTGCCTTTGTCAAGGCCAAGATCGCCGACTCCGGTTTGACCGCCTTGGCTTACTCCCAAGAATTGAGACCAGGTGTCAGATTGGGTTTGGGTGCTTCTTTCGATGCCCTCAAGTTGGCTGAACCTGTCCACAAGTTGGGTTTCTCTTTGTCCTTCACTGCTTAAGCGTGACCGGTATGCATCTCGTACCTTCCGTACGTAATGTTAATATATGTGGTTCCTAATTAGTGCCTCTGTGGTCTACAATCACAACGTATATATGAATAAATACCTTAGACTAGTCGCTATACCCCGGCTGTATGCAGGTCATCCGCAGTATCATCAATACTTCCCCAAAATTGTCATACTCAACCTCTAGCCACACCCATCCACATCCACACCATAATGTCGGTCAAAACCCCCAGCGTGCCCACCATATCGCCTGGGACCGCCGAAGCTGCAAGAGCTAACCTCACTCCTAACGGCTCTGGCCCTTCGGGAAAGCCGCGCCCCAGTGTGTGCCAAGTTTCTCGCCCGTTCTTCACCTCATCAGAATTGTCATACCTCCACTCCCAGACCATCGCCGATAACAAGAAGGTGTTGTTCATGCAGAGAAAGCACCAGATCTTCCAGTTTGTGTTTCAGATCGTGAAGTCGCTCAAGTTTCCGCTTCGAGTATTGGGAACTGCCATGAACTACTATCAGAGATTCTATCTTTTCAACAAGTTTGAAGACGAAGAAAACGACGAGCCAAGCGAAGAAAGCAAGCTCGAGAAAGACCCTTACATCGTCGCCACCACCTGTATTTTTTTGGCGACAAAAAACGAAGATTGCATAAAGAAGTTGAGAGACATCCAATCAGTGGCGAACAAAGTCAGAGATATCGACGAGTCCAGCGGTTCTAACAGCTCTAGTAGCTCTAGGGGACCAGAATCTGTGGTAGAAGCACAAAGAAAAGCCATCATGTTCCTCGAATTCAAGCTTCTCCAACTCATAAAATTCGATTTTATCAACGGAACCGCCTTAACCTTGGACTCCATCGACTCATTGACGGTGCAGTTCTCCAAAAAGTTGGGGATAAATTACAAAATCACATTATTCAGTTGGTTGCTCGCTTTCGACCTCATGTCCACTCCGTTGTGCCTCATGATCCCCTCGCATTGTGTTTCGTTGGCCATTATTATTGTCACTCTTAATCTCAAGCCTTCAGAAATATCCACCAAATTCACACCCATCGAAGACTCTCTGGCAAATCTCGAGGAAATCTTGGAAAGTATTGATGTCTACGAACAGTTCAGATGTCCAGAACCCTTGGTGAATGAAGCCATCATCTACATTCTTGATTATTATATTCATCAAATGAATTATTCTATATTGAACGAATATATTCCTGCCATAGACCAAGAAACTGGTAAAGAGCAGGTGTTCAAGTTCATGGAGTTGAAATCTAGATTTAACGATTTGACCAAAATGAACCAAAAATCATGTCTCAAGAGATCCTTGCTAGAGTCAGACGAATATTTAAAGGTATGGGACTATTCCGTGGCGTTGAAGGGCTCTGCGAGGTTCATGTTGAGCAATAAAAGGAGGAGATTCAGCGAGGAACTCAAGATTGAGGGTTAACCAATGAGCTTTTTTGGCTCCATTTGTCCTCGAATCACAATCTTCCATCTGCGTAAGTGGGATGCTGATAGAACTGTGCCATCTTTCACTGTTGCTGATTTCTATGTAACTTTTGTAATTTTAAATGTACAATTTTCATGACCTGGAGGAACTAGTCAAGCTTGTAGCTCACCACCGTGCCCACCTTATGGATATCAGTACTGAAACTGGTAAAATTGACGTTTTCTACCTCGCCTTCCAACATCTTTTGATCGCCATTGGTGTCACACCATTCGATAGGCACATTGGCAGGATTATTGGGATCAGTATACACCATGACATTGAAAGTGTACTCGTCGTCCTTGAGCATGGGCAAGTACGACACCAGCGATGTGATTTGTCGTATGATAGCCTGGATCTCCTTCTTGATGTCTTCCCGGGGCTTGCTGGTGTTGGCAGCGCCCTCGCTATCGTTGATATCAATGTTGAACTCCCACCGCTCCACGGTTTCTACCGTAGTCTTGGATACAATTACCAACACCAACTTCACGATCTTCTTGCCGTACACCCACTTCTTGATTTGAGTCATGATCTTGCCTATATACTCCTTGACATCATCATCGATGGTGACCAAGAGCGGAAGGTCGTATTTCTTGACGGTTTGGAAGTCTTCGGCAGGGTAGATTCCTCTTTGAAAGAGAATGCTATTGATGGCATACTCGAAGTAGTCGGTTACCACTTTGGACGAGCCCTTGAGGGCGAGATTGGAGGGATCCGACATGCCACTTCTCAATCAATAGTAAATAGTCAATAGTGAATTGAGATTAGCGCGACATGGTTTCGAGATCTAGCGTGGGGCACCATTAGACACAAAAATAATTGAGAGAGGAGGCAACGAGAATAGCGACCAGGACCATTCTCGTTCAATCAATAGTATCTGGTGGACCTAACATCTACTTTACTAGTGGACTTCACTGCTTAATGTCCTCAGATATGAATTGGGTAAGGGAAGCGTCAGGTCTACTACGTTAATTTTCCGATTTATACTTAAATCTCTACGAAAAATTATTTGACATTGGTGAGCTGTCAGTCCTATTGTACTCTATAAAACTCAGTCGGTTTCTGCTCCAATTGTTATTCATTCGGCTGGAATATATTTGTGGCTTTTTGGTTAAAAAAGTATTGTAATTTTACTGAATTTGTTCATTTTTCCACGATTCTGAAATTATACAAATAGGTAGCACTGTAAAAATTTCTTCGAATCCGAAAATACTGCAAGCATTTGCATTAAACTCTTCTTCATCCCCTATATCATCTAGATCACTTTGATCTAAGAACAATCCAGCACAATCAGCCGTTTCTTCATCTTGGTGATGTGATCTCGGTACGGCACACGACCAGATATATAAGTGCTGCGATTAAATCCACGTATAGATAACCTAAAATGGTACGTAGACTCGAGCACCAAGCAGTCAGCTCCATTACTAACTAGTAGCACGGAATCAAACGGGTCCACCTCTCTGATGAGGCCAAGAGGACAAAGCTCGCAAAAGATGTGGGTAAGATCTCCCACTACAAAAGTGCTACCGAACATGTGTGGAGTTTAAGAGATAACAGCGACCACTCACTCGAAGCATTGGACAAGACCACCGAGTTACTCATGTTGAATCCCGAGTTCTACACCATATGGAACTACCGTCGTGAGATCCTATTAGGTATCCAGGGCCCAAACTACGCCCAATTGTTGGATGACGACTTGAAACTCGTAATGGGATTATTGAAGCGATTTCCCAAGAGTTACTGGATCTGGATGCACCGTAAATGGTGTCTTTTGGAGCTTGTAAAATTGGAGAAGGTCAATTGGGCCTACGAGTTTGCTGTAGTCTCGAAATTGTTGGAATTGGACAGCAGGAACTACCACGGCTGGCAGTACAGGCGGTATGTGGTGGAGAATATTGAAAGCGAACAGACATCTAAAGTCAGGGCCTCAGGAGGCTCCCACCACGATGAGAATACAGCATTATTGGAAATAAACATCAAGGAGTTCGACTACACGACTAACAAAATCAACAATAATATCTCTAACTTCTCTGCCTGGCACAACCGGACTAACCTCGTACCGAAGATATTTGATTTGGTGGCAGAGGTGGGACTGTCAAGCGATTCAGAGACAGTAAAATTGTTCACCAAACCTTACCACCTATTGACTCATGAATTAGAACTTATCAAAACGGGAATGTACATGGACAGCGACGACACCTCAGTTTGGTTATACTTGTCGTGGCTTTTGACTTATGATGTTTTTGTCAACGATTTGAAGTCAAATAGCAACGAAAAGTCCTACTTGCAAATTCTCAACGATCAGCTCAAGGAAGTGGAACAATTGAACGAGCTCGAAAAGGACGACAATGACAACGGATGGGATAGTCCTTGGTGTTTAAAAACCATCATCTTGATCAAGGGCTTGATCCAAAAAGAACAAATGGGTGGAGACAATTTGCTCACCGATGATATTAAGAAATGTTTGGAAAAGTTGATTGTCATCGATCCGTTGAGGAAAGGGCGGTACTTGGATCAATTGGCTGGAAAAGCAGCGTTCATACCATGATAATTCTAGATACCAACCATACGTGGTGAGGTCATCTTTAAGTTCATGGCATAATACACGGAACTCACCGACAGGAAGAGCTGTCAGATTAAAGTATGCCCAACTAGCTGTGACATCGTAACATATACTTATTAGTATATAAGTGCAAATGGGTGTAAATTTCGGTTTTACGTGATTCTGACTCTAATGAGCCGCATGTTTTTACCAGAAACCCCCGATAATGAACCAGAATGATTATGTGACACAATTGTAAAGCAAAGACGTCTTTTCGCTCACTTGGGGGCTTTCGTGGGGTATAAGTACGATGGGTCGCCGCACGATGGATCTCACGTGATTGAAAAATTTACCCATAGTAGCAGTAATATAGACATAGAGCAATAGGTATCACAGCACAAAAATGGCTAAGACCGGTTCTAGAGGCAGAAGAGCCGAGAAGAAGAGTGAAAAGGAGACAGAGAAGCGCTCGGCTGAAATTTCGACCTACAAGGAAGACTTGTCTGATGCAGAAGAAAGCAGTGTACCTACCTCATCGCAAGACCCCAAAGCTCCCTTCTTCGGATTAGTAGATGCCAACGAGGTTGACTATTTCAAACAGACAGAAGCAACACTCAACATCAATGCATTTGACTCCCAGGAAGAGAGAGAGGGTTTCATTCGGTCAGTTTTAGAGGAAGCGAAGGGAAAAGAGCTCAAGTTAGTGACCAACCAAATCTGCTCCAAGCTCATGGAAAGATTGGTTTTGTTTTCCAGTGATAGACAGCTCAAGAACATGTTCTATCAGTTGATGACACATTTCAGCTCGTTGTCGTACCACAAGTACGCCTCACATGTATTGGAGACATTATTTGTGAGATGTGCCAGATTGATTGAGAAGGAGTTGGTGGGTCAAAATGATGAAGAAGTTGCAGAAGAAGACGGAGAAGAGTCCGAAGACATTCAGATCACCATGGAGCAGCTTTTCGTCAAGATGCTCAACGAAATCAAGCCGCATGTCAAGTCGATGATCAACCACCAATACGCTTCACATGTGTTAAGAATAATCATTTTAATCATATCGGGTAAAGAATTACCATCGACCACGATTTCTAATTCTACATTGAGGTCCAAGAAGTCCAAGATCGCGAGAAAAATGATCGAAATCAAGGACAATGACGATTTCAACCGAGCATACCAAACCCCAAACTCATTTAAAGACGAATTAAGAGACATATGCAACTTTGTTGTCCGTGATCAAGACGTCAAATCCATGAGACAGTTGGCCATCGACAAGGTCGCGTCCCCGGTGATCCAATTGTTATTACAAGTTGAAGGACTTGTAGATAAGGAAAGAAACATTTGGCATTTAATATTTTTGAAAGATAGCGAGGATAAGAACGACAAGGAGGGAGCATTTGTGGAGCATCTTTTGTCTGATGCCGTGGGGTCCCACTTCTTGGAGGCCATTATCAAGAACCAAGGTGTTCGTGGGAAATATATCGAGAGACTCTATACCCTCTACATGAAAGACCGTGTTCTCAAGCTCAGTAAAAGATCCACCACCGGTGTCTACATTATCCAGGCATTACTTTTCAAATTGAAACCTAGAGAGGTCGAGTACATCTTGGACGAAGTGATTCCCGAGTTATCCAATTTGATCAACATTTCCGAAACACAAAACTTGGACCTCGGACAGCATGTTATCGATGCCTCCATTTCCCGAGGTAACTATAGAAGAGATGAGTTAATCGAGCAATTGTTCAAGAAGTTTGCTCCCAACTACAACGTAGCAAACCCTTCTAATGATACATCCAGTGAATTTTTGGAGAATGTGTTACAATTGACAGGGTCCACTCTTGGCAATAAAAGAGATGATTGGCCCACAGCTGAAGAAAGAAGAAGATCGTTGTTCTTGGAAAAATTGATGGAGTACGATGGAAATTTCAGAATATGCGTATGGTTGAATTTCATGGCGTTGCCAGTGGAGAGGTTAGTCCAAATGTGTTTGCATGGTGTTTTCAGTCATGTTGTGGAAAAATCTTTGGTATTGGTGGTTGATGAAAATGGCCAAGAGATGAAGTCAAACATGATTTTGAGAAAACGGTTACTCAACCAATTCCAAAACGAGATTGTCGTTTTAGCATGTAATTCGTACGGGTCACATATTGTTGATAAACTTTGGGATTTCACCGTGTTGTTACCAATGTACAAGGATAGAGTTGGTACCGAGCTCATGAAGGAATCACATAAAGTTAAGGAGAGTACCTATGGTAGATTGGTGTGGAAAAACTGGTCGATGGAATTGTTTTCCAGAAAGAAGTACGACTGGAAGGCACTTGTGAAGCAACAAGAAAATGCCTTCTTTGGTGGTGAAGAGGAAGCTCCTCGTGCAAAGAAACCGATCGAATTGAAGATGGAAAAATTGCTTGAACAAAAGAAGTTTAAGGAAGAACAAGCCCAAAAGGCAGAGCAAGGTTACTTGAAGAGAAAGTTGGAGGAAAGCGTCGAGGGACCCAGAAAGAGAGATCGTGGTAGAAGATAAAATGCCCTATGCTACTAATGGTGTCCAATTCTAAAGTGTATTTTTAGTCTAAATATGTATGATATATACACAAATTTTATTTCTATTTACAAACGCTTATCGGTGTAAGTTTTCTCGATAAAGTATTCCTCCAACCGGTTATCCTCTACAGTGGTGGGACTTTCCACGACTGGATCTACTCCAGATTGGTTCTTGGGGAATGCTATCACGTCACGAATACTGGGGCTCCCGATGAGCATAGCACACATTCGATCAAAGCCAAGAGCCAAACCAGCATGCGGAGGACAACCCATGCTCAATGCCTTAAGCAAGTGTCCAAATAATTCTTCATAATGCAAAATGCCCAAAATCTCTTCGAATATAAACTGCTGTAAGCCCGCATCATGGATTCTTCGTGAGCCACCTCCTACTTCTACCCCATTCACAACCAAGTCATAGTGTTCGCCTTTGACTTTTAAAGGATCAATTTCCAAGAGGTCGTAGTCCTCGAGTTTGGCCATAGTAAACGGATGATGGGTCGATTCGAAGCGGTGCATATCGTATGAAGGAAACTCGTCAGTGGGACTGGAAATGTCCACCGGGTTAAATAATGGGAAATTAACCACCCATGATCCAACAAATATTTCTTCCTCGTACTCCTTTACTAATGTTCCATCGGATTTCAAGATTGGACGCTTCCACTTATCTGGGTATTCGGCTATGGCTAGTTGGCGGAACCTGCCAAGTGGCGTGGGATTCTCATAAGATAGATCTTGTCTAGTTGAAAATGCAATAACATCCCCTTTCTTCAAATCAAGGAGTGAATGGAGCTTATTTTTGTCGAAAGATGGCGTTTTATGGAAAACTTCCTTTTCAACGAATTTATTATACCAATCATGTGCCGCTTCATCTGTCTTGATTGCCAAAACAATAGGTTTCCTTCTTGAATATTTGGTCTTATCCGTTAAAACATGCGGTATTTTGGCGCTATTCTGATCTTTGAGTGCTCCCCTAAGTATACAAGCTTCAAGCACAGGAAATTCCCGACTTGAGGACTCAAAAAATTCGCTTAAATCTTCAAATTTCAAGCTGTATCTCAAGTCGGGCTTATCTATACCATAACTTGAAAGTGCTTCTTTATAATTAAGTTTGGTGAAGCGGAGTGTGTTGGGTTCTGACTCCGAGGAAACTTCCTCGAGTACTTCCCCGTTCAACTTATACATACACTTGCCTTCCGCTTTCCAAACGTCGGTGATGATATCCTCAACCACTTCACCCACCTGATCGCTATTGCTAATGTAGCTCATCTCAAGATCGATCTGGGTGAATTCTGGCTGGCGATCGGACCTCAAATCCTCGTCTCTGAAGCATTTGGCCAACTGGAAGTATTTGGTGAAGCCAGAAGACATCAAAATCTGCTTATATTGTTGAGGAGATTGAGGTAATGCATAGAATTGGCCTGCCTGTCTTGTAGGTACTATAAATTCACGAGCACCCTCTGGAGTAGACTTGAAAAGCAAAGGAGTTTCGATCTCAGTGAATTGATGCTTATTAATGAGAACATGGCGAGTGGTCATAGCAGCCCGACTTCGAGTACGTAAAGCATTTTGGTATTTAGACGTTCTTAGTTGAAGGTAGCGGAACTGACCAGGGAGGTCCTGGGGGTTTGTGTGCTTTAATTTGTCCAATCGAGCGGCATCTAGATTTGCTGGATTGAGTATCTGAAAATCTTGCACAACAAGTTCCCAACTGCTGGTTCCACCTGCTTGCTTGTATTGTATGTGACCAGTGACACTGACAGAATCTTCAGTTCCACTGGCTTTGAGTGCTGCAAAAAGTTCAGGGTTGGTGGATTCTGGAGTCATGAGGATTTGCGTGACTCCGGTTTCGTCCCGGACTTCGGCAAAGCTTTTGGTGGTCATTATCCGAGGTTTCTTGTGGAGATGGCCGTTGAGGGTGACTTTGGAGCCATTGGAGACAAGTTGATCCAAGTTTTGATGGATTTGGTCAATGGAATGAGTGGCCCTGGGAAACAGGAACTTGGAAAGTGTGGCCAATTTTGGAGGTAGTTGAGATGCAAACCGCCTTTGCGGTACTGGAACTGGGCCTAATCGAAGCTTGACCGCATTGCAGCCATATTTAACACCAGCTAACATGCTAGAACTGGATTCAGCGATCCATTGACTTGTATATGGTTCGAGATATGCGACATGCGATATTGGGGACGCAGAACAACGGCCGCGACATTTCACGACGGTCAGGAAATGGGCCCACCTCCTAAGATAAGACTATTTGGTGAAATCCGATACAACTACACAGTTTCAATTCGAAGTATGTGCTTCACTCTTGCCTCTTGACCGGACAGTAGGTCTTTCGATGTAACATCTTACTAGAACACACTAAAGGACTATCTGCAGTACGCGATCACGTTCACGTAATGACACACGTCGATTTGGTTGAAAACCCCACGAATACTGGTCGCCCTTACCAGAGATATAGCCTTCGGTTGGTATATGTCCTAGCTGTACAAGTTTGTTGCGTACTGAGCCTAGCTTTGCTGTTCTATTGCCCCTTTTTCCCTTTTTCACCTATATCGGTTGGGCAACGCCCTCATTTGTTTCATAACCATATCCAACTTCGTTCCTACTTATCCATACACTGTGATGTTTATCCACAACACCAAGAAGGTGTTAGTGGGCCTTGTGGCCTTCAATTTTCTATTCCTTATGGGGCTAATGGCCTATCTTAATGAAATTCCTCTTGACTATTACTCCAGCGTGTTCGTGAGGTCTTCTATCAAATCACTCACGGATAAGTTTGACTACGACTACTTGAAAGGACTAATCAATTCGAAGGACGGAAACTCCACCTCCTCCAATCTAGCTGGTGCCAGCGACTTAGACACTTTGGGATACCATATTGAGAAGGGTAATGTCCAGTTCAAATTCATCAATCCGAAAAATAAGAAAGGAGATCCAGCAGAAATTCTTAAGCAGAACTCAGAGACATTCTCCAAGGTCGCCAACCAGAAGATTGATGGACCCAAGGACTATGATCTTAGCTTGATTCAGGCCCCAGAAGATATCGCCAACTATGAACACGCTAGTGCTACTATTGTCGCCTTGGTTAGGAACGAAGAAGCCTCGGCCATTGGTAAAACCATCCGGAGATTCGAAGCCAGCTTCAACAAAAAGTTCAAGTATCCTTACACTTTTATCAACGACATGCCATTTACAGACAAATTCAAAGAGAAAATGAAGTCATACTCCGACGCACCAATGGAGTTCGTCACCATCTCCTCGGAGCTTTGGGATCGGCCCGATTCCATCGACGTGCCCAAGCTGGAGGAGTTGATGGATATCATGGCCAAGCATCACGTTTCCTATGCTAAAATGCTCTCCTACCATAACATGTGCCGCTTCTACCTGGGAAAATTTTACGATCTTCCCGAATTGAAGAAGTATCGCTACTACTGGAGAATCGAGCCCGACGTGGATTTTTACAGCAATATCCAGTATGACGTATTCAAGTACATGGAGGCCAAGAACCGGATCTATGGGTTCACCATCAATTTGTATGATATAGACGAGTCTGTGGCCACCCTTTGGACTGAAACCTTGAATTACCTAAACCAAGATGATAACTACAAATATATACACAAGAATGGGGCCTTCCAATGGCTCTTGGATGACTTGCAGAATCCCAAAAACTCCGAAACTACCAAAGGTTACTCCACCTGTCACTTTTGGTCCAATTTTGAAATCGCCGACATGAATTTTTTCAGAGGAGAAGCTTACATGAACTGGTTCAAATACTTAGACTCGACAGGAAAATTCTATTACGAGAGATGGGGAGATGCTCCGGTGCACTCGTTGGGATTGGCGTTGTTTGCTGACAAGAAGGATATTCATTGGTTTAGAGACATTGGCTATTACCACGATCCGTACTTGAATTGCCCAAATAGTGACCGGACCATCAGATGTGACTCAGGCCTGTTCAGTAGATGGGAGCATTTGCAAAACCAAAATTGTATGGCAAATTGGATTGACTATTCTATGGAAAACATCGAGGAAATCTACTAATCTATACGGAATAATCCTTTAACCTAAGGGTTGACACCAAGTCAAAAACGTTTATGGGCTCAACATCTTACATAATTATCACTTCTACTTCAAAGTATTTCCAATACAGCTTAGTTTGATCAATTAAATTGACTAATTAATTATATAGAACCCTTTACCAAATATATCGTATCACCGGATTTAAACGCCGCATTGCTTCTTTCACTAGCTTTGACCAAAGTTGGTTGCTCGTCATTTAATTTGAAGATGTTTAGCCTTTCTGCTGAATCGTTTGTTGAATTGTTGAAGTTTCTGATGCTTAGTTGGTCCGCCATGGAGTCCAAGGCTCGTCCGACTGGCCAGTTCTTCGACACATATATGGGCTTTCTATCCTTTTGAACGTTGATTTTGGAGAAAGTTTCTGCTTCTTTGGAATCGGATTCAGGGTTGGGGTTTATATATAGACACCATAAATATATTCTGTCACTGGCACTAACTTTTGCGTCCCCTTTTGCCAGTTTCCTTAACAATGCCAAGTCTACCATAGATCTGCTCGACTTAGAAGATAATGATGCAGTGGACTTGGCGAACAACTTACCCAATTTACCACCCGATTTTTGCAACTGGATAAACTTGTTTAACTTGGTGAATGCGTTGGGTGTTCCTTTGGCGACATCGCCCACACGGAACTGTTTTTCGAGGATATTGGTGGGATTTAACTGTGCTTCGGCAAGTCGCCTATCTATGGTCTTTTTGTTTGCATCTCTGTCGGGGAATAATGATTTCGAAGTCACACCAGAATCATAGTTCTTAGAATGTTGTTTTCCTTTGGCAAACTTCTCCTGGCCAATACATGCATGTTGTTCCAACGTCCGATGCTCTGAACAGTAGGTATGCTTGCAAAATTCACAATGGAATGGTAGGAAATCGAGCTGGTTGCATTTGTAGCAGTTCTGGCCTATATCGATAAGGCCTTGATCGTCCTTGCTAGGGGCCTTGGTTCTGTCTATGAAAAGGTTAGTGACGTCTGCGTTTGCCATGTTGTCTAGTTGTAAGTTTCGTAGAGTGCAGAGCACCGACCGTTGGTCCTTATATAGCACTAGTGGCGGTGGCGTTAGCGTCACATTATCTGGGGAGAAGTGACTCTTGTCTGTGTGCAGGACATGTTGATTACAATATGGCTTGAGTGTATGTCGCATGTAATGTCGCACGATGGGCATATCTAGAGAGACATTGTGCCTAAGCAGACATCGAACACATTGAAGGCATGCTTTACGATCTTAACGTCCCGTGGCCCGGCAACGGATTCTCGGGCTCGGTTAGCCCTTCCCAACTCACAAACCTCAAGAACACCATCGTGACGCTCTATACCTTGGAATACAGACAAATAGCCATCAATTTCCAATTGGCTGAATCAGTCAAGCTCCCCATAAACCAGCCTGAAAAGTTGAATCCTATACCTATAGCCAACCTCAGAAACGAATTATGTGACAAGTTCCCCGGACTCAAGCTATTTAGCCGCCTTACTTTGATTGTAAGCGATCCTTCCAAGTGTCAGGGCTTGGCCAAGCTCCAGAACCATTTCGACATACTAGCAATCCAACCCACTTCGGAGAAAGCATTACAGTTGAGTACCACCAACCTCGACATCGACATCATATCCTTCAATTTTGCCTCCAAGCTTCCCTTTTTCATCAAACATAAGACCGTTAGCAGTGCTGTGGACAAAGGCATCAAATTCGAAATTTGTTATGCCACAGTAGTATCAGGATATGGGGATGACCAAGGCATAAACTCACAAATAATCACCAAGACATTCTTCAGCAACGTTCTACAGCTTATTCGGAGCTCTAGGTCACGAGGAATGCTTGTTTCTAGTGGTGCTACTAGGCCGGTCCAGGTGCGTAATGCCAATAATATCTTAGCCCTATTGAAAAGTTTGGGGTTGGACGCTAGTAGGGCCAAAGCATGTGTGACGCTCAATCCTGAACGGGCCCTTGTGAGTGGAAGACTAAGAATAAAATCCTATAAACAGACAGTGGTAGAGGGTGGAGAGGGAGACTTGGTAGGAACCGAGACTTCAAGAAAGAGACTAGACGAATCATCGAGTGGACGGTTGTTGAAAAAGGCAAGACAAGTGTAATAGCTGTTCCATCTGCTAAAGAAATTACCTTTGATAGAGGATGGGTCCACCTCCACAAAATGCAAATTTAATATCTCTGTTATAGACCAGCATTCAAAAGTAAGTCGGTAGAATGAAGGTATATGTTATAGAAATTATTAGATTCATACAAGATAGAGATAATTACAATTTTTTAATAGTATATCATAATTCGTAAATTGGTCGTGATTGATTCATTATTCTATGCATTAATTAAAGATCGAAGACCTTATCGGTTTGATTTTGGAGGGCTGTTCCGATTCAGAAGCTTGTGGCTTGGGTCTTGAACGTTTCTCTGGTATTTTTTGTCTCTTTCTCGAAAGAAATATTGAGGGTGGTGGTCGCTTTTTGCGCTCAACCTGTTCTCTGGGAGAAGTCGTAGATTCTGCAGTGGATGGCGATGAGGTGGTTACCCTTGGAGAGGGCACTAACACAGGTTTTTGTTTGGTGGGGGAGGGTTTTGTAGGCGAAGCAGTGGGCTTCACGGGGCTGGAGGGTCTTTGCAATGCCGGATATTTAGACCTAGGGCTTTTTGGAGGAGCTTGTGGGCGGATTTCATTGCTTATAGTACCACTACGAATACTCAGCGAAGTTCTCAGTTGACTTGAGAGTACTGGGTTGCGAGCGGGAAAGGAAGACGGTCTTTTTAAAGAGGGTACTGCTGAAGGTTTGGGTCTTCTGGCATTGATGGTATCCTTCCTCAACATTTTGAAGGCATCATAAGGGTCATATCGGTTCATCTTTTGAGGAAACATGAGTGGACGGTTCTGTACATCACGTCTGGCCTTGCTCAAGATGGAATTGCCACGTATGGCTGGGGAATTGTAGCGTGCAATACCGCTAGGGCCGGACCAGTTCTTTCTTTTAACTGTTGGGTCCTTGAGAAGTTCCAGCACTGCTACGATCTTGTTGGCGGACTTCTGCATCTTCAACTTCTCAGTGATATTCCGGAGTCGCTGGGCCAGGTCGTTTCGAAATGACTCTCGGTCGTCAAGGTATTTATGGTAGGTGGATTTGTTGGGCATTGGCTCGTTGTCTAGGCCCTTTTTCGAGGGCAAGGGTCGGCTAGAGAAATCCTTTTCGATTAGAGTCAGCCAGAGGATATCGGACTCAGGCATGATCTGGGGACTGGTGGTCTCGATTTGGCTCAACTGTTTGGCATTCATTCGCTCTAAAATGGGCTCCAAAAGGTGGAACGGAGTGGCGCCCACATCGTTGATTTTGGCAATGTTCTGAATGATTTTATTGGTAGCGAGCTCACGTAGTCTGAGGAGCCGCCGAGGCGGCCTCTGGTCGGAAGACATGCTGATGATGATGGAGATGGAATCACGCTGGTGGCTGCAATGAAGATGGGATGGAGACCGGTTACGTAAGCGCGCGGCGGTTGCTGGGTCACGTGATCCGACATGCTTCTAAGTCCAGCGCGTAGCGCTAGTTGCGGCATAGCGATGACCCGGACGAGCCGCGAAGAGCTGGGTCCGGACCGGGCCTGTAGGAGCAGCAAGACGGCAGCGACCACGTGACGGTCAATTGGCACATCCAAGAACAGGCGTGCGGCCACCAAGCCCGCCGTATCTGCAAGGGCTCCGTTCAGGCCGTACGGGTACGGGTTCCGCATTTGCCTTCCGGGACCGCGTTCATCGCCTGCATACAGTATTCCACCCATACCGGCTCGGGAACTGCTACCCTTTAAAGTCCCCAAGATCGCTACCAAAGCAGTTTCTGGAGCATTAATGTTGTGGAAAAAGAAGGAATCGGAGTCGGTCGAGTCATCGGCCGCTACTTCTATCAGCGACTTTGGCGAACCTGTCCATGTTGCCTTCAACAATTTTGGGTCTGGGTCAGCAGTACCCAAGGCAGTTGCTTTAGATAAAACTCTGCAAGAAAAATACGACCAGGTGTACAAGCATTTTTCAGAGGACCCCAATCTTCTTATTCCTGTAAGTGAAGCCAATCACAAGAATCAAGACACCTCCCAATATAAGCCGTTGACTACCGACGAAAAGGCGTGGTTAACCAGAGAATGTTTCCTCAGATACTTGAGAGCCACCAAATGGCATGTAAAGGATGCCATTGACCGGGTGACGCTTACTTTGGCATGGAGAAGAGAGTTTGGAATCAGCCATATCTCCGAAACCCAAAATAGGGTCAACTTCAAGTCCACCGCCGAAGAAAATGCTACAGGAAAAGAGGTGGTGTTGGGTTATGATAACGATGCCCGGCCGTGTTTGTATCTCAAGCCTGGAGCGCAGAACACCAAACCTAGCCAGAGACAGGTGGACCATTTAGTGCTCATGTTAGAAGCGGTGATTAGTTTTATGCCTTCGGGGCAGGATTCACTTGCTTTGTTGATTGACTTCAAGGCCCGTCCCGAAGGCACAGAAGGCGGTAAGATCCCCTCACTTTCCATCGCCAGACAAGTGTTACACATCTTACAAACCCACTACCCCGAAAGATTGGGTAAGGCTTTGTTGGTGAATATTCCTTGGTTGGGTTGGACCTTCTTGAAGATGATCCACCCATTTATTGATCCTTTAACTAGAGAAAAGATTATTTATGATGTTCCTTTCGTCAAGTATGTGCCCCAGGACCAATTGGATAAGGACTTTGGAGGCTCCGTGAATTTTGAATACGTCCATGACACATACTGGCCCCATTTGGAAAAGCTCACCGAATCCAAGAAAGCGAGATACATGGAAAGATTTGCCAAATTTGGCTCCAAGGTGGGATTGTCTGAAGTCGACTTGAGAGGAGACGACGAAGAGTTGCATTATCCTGTAGACTAGACGTGCTTGGAGATCGATTCATCTACAAAAACAACTAGAATCGATGCTGCTGAATTACATTGGTCGTTTATAGATACATATTCTGGGACCGTAGACTGGTTAATAACATGATTTTATTTAGGGATAAAGCCGGCGTATGGTGACTCCATTTCTATAACGCTAATCACTGGGCCACTTCTGGCTCTGGCTCTGGCATCCCGCTAAACGGATTGGCACATTTTCTCTTTTCCACCACACCGCTAGTCCGGTCCACCATCGTTTGCCAGTCCACGGGGAACATCAAGTCACCACTGCCGTTTTCACTCTTGGCAAAGAGTACCCCCAAATCGTTTCTGGCGGTACTCAAGTAGTAGTTGGAACCATCTCCCAAGGAGATGATGATGGCTCTGACGATGTCGCCCGGCTTGAAGCTCTCTATGATCTTGACCTTGTCTCTATCTGTGGATCTGACGTCTTGTGACCTTATGATACCCTTGAAGTTTTCGCCCAAATCGTTGGTGACGGCACCCACCAATGTAGACTGGCTCGAGGCCACTGTCTGGTGACTGAAATATGCTTGGGACCCCCCGCCATAAGCTACCGAGCTGTGGGCCAACTCGCCATTGGCACCCACGCCAGAATCTTGGAGCACATTGCCAAATCCTTCTACGGTCAAGATTTCACAGTAGGCTTGTCTGGTGGAGATCTTGGTAATTTTCACAAGCACCACGTCGTTTTCTTTGGGTAAATTGATGGAGATGGACGCCGACTCGCGGGTCTGTTGCATCTGTTGATCATAATGGTTGTAAGGGTTGGATTTAGGCACCACCGACACCGAGTGGGTGGCGACGTCTTTGGAGTCTTCGATGGGCGACACCACCACTTTACCGAGGATGGTGGCCACGATTACGGGGATCTTGTTCTGGGGATTCTGGGGGTCGGCAATGTGGGTAAGAAGGGCGCCTCTGCTGGGATAGTATCGCTGGATCTTCGAGTCCACGAGTTTGTAGGCGGGAAGGATGTATTGGCCGGGAATCACAGACATCTCTGGATCACACTAGAGGAGGATGTTCGGGGGATTGGGGCACGTAGTGGGATCTCGTGGTGGTGGTGGAGATGAGATGAGGGTGGTAGTGTGAGGGTAGACTATCATCACCAGTGCAAAATCGTCGAGCGCGATTCACCTGCTCTGGCACAATGTCTGAGTATCCCAAGTTTGTTGATGGCAAGCCACCAGTGGTGACGCTTGCCGAGTACGATGTCGCCCCCTGGGCCAAAACCACCTGTGTTGATTTCAGAAATAATGAGTTCGTGGTGGTAGTGATGGAGACCCCTGAGAAGGAGGTAGCCAAGATTGACCGCAACGACTACGAGGTATTGGAAAGGATCTTTACCAGCGCCCACGCAACCCACAAGGAGCAATCCAAAGGGAAGTAGTTGACAGCATCAGCCGCTGACTAAGTACCGCCAATATACGCCAAGTACACCTCCCCATGTAGACTACGGATGATACTTGCACATTATACATTAGAAGTGAATGCCATATAAATAGTTGCACTATACAAAGGATTAAATCAATCGATGAAGGTCCGCAAGCAACGGACGGGGTGGGTGTGCCTGCACTATATCCAAACAATTATCAGAAGAAATGGGTGTAGCATTTGGACTCCACATGAATTTCCATTTCGCTCTTGAACGAGTTCAATTCGTCTTTGATCTGTTGCGCCAACAACGGCGTCAATTGGTTACAGGTGGCAGTGTCGGGATGTCTATCATACTCCTCACCGTTGTATGTATCGTAGAGAATGATACGGGAGGAGAACCGGACGCCACCAGTAGTGGTTTGGATGGCCACCGACGGAGGGTTGGGCGATGCCAAGTTGGGCGACTTCTTCCATTTGCGGGAGATGATGGAACTGAACGATCTGGGACTGGAGCTGGACGAAGCGGTGTCTGAGATGGAAGGGATGCGGCCGTGGGACTTTTTGGGTGGACGAGGTAACGAATTGGTGACATTGTCTTGGGCTGCAACCGCTCCCAACTTGCTTTGTGGTCTGAGTTTCAGAGCTGGTCTCAACGTTGGAGGCTCTTCTTCGCGGTGGCTAGCGGTGGATCTCACGTCGGAGGCCACGTCGCTGCCAAACCCGTCTTCGTCGTCACTGGTGCCAAACCCAGCACCGACATCGCTTTCCTCACCAAACGAGATATTAAACGACTGGTGGGAGTCGCTGCTTCGGATGTTATGTTTGGCGATCTTGCCTCCAAATGAAGGGCCTTTGAGGCCCCGGAATGACATGGAGATTGGCCGGTTGTTGTAGGTACTTTTGCCATTATCGTTGACTAATGGCGAGTTCAGGGTCCGGAATGCCGACTCCAAGATGGGCGAGGTGTCAACGGGGAACTGGGAGCCGCTGGTCTCCATTAAGCTGGAGTCGTTGACATTGTCAGAGCTGGACGCGTGTGACAGGGGCTCTTCCGAGGATACACTGGCTGGTTCTTCGTGAATTACATCAGCATCGTAGTCCTGGGAAGGTGACAAGTTGACCTTAGGGAGTGGCTTGTTCTCAGCCACGATAGGAGGTCCGGCCAACGGCATAGGCACAGGGTGGTTGGATTCCATCAGGTCCTTGGGTGATTCGGACGACGACTCAGACAACGGAGGGACGCCAGAGCTGGTGGGCTCATCTGGTAACTCAAACACAGGAGGAACGTTCACCTGGGCAATGTCTTTGGAAGGCTCGACCATCACTCGAGGAGACTGGTCCGCCGGGTCTTTAGGCGAATTAGAGAAGCTCAAATTGTCCACATCAATGAAGTCGGTAAACTCGAGGAAATCGTCATAGGGAACGTCGGTCGTATCGTTGACAACCTCGGGCTCAGCCACCCGTGAAACCACAGGTGGGGCTGGCACCGATTCCTGTTGGTCGTCGGTGGTGACCTTGGAGTCGATCGAGGTGTAGAGCTCGTTGTTCAAGTTTCTTCGAGACGCAGAGTTCTTCAAAATAGAGCTCGAACGCGTCATACCCGTCTTGGTGGTTGGCGGTGACGAAGGTGGAGGCCCGTTGTACTGAATGATGTTCTCGTCACTGCCGTTGTAATTAATAAACGAGTTTCTCTTGATGGACTTGATCGATTTGATGGACCGGGATCTTTCCAAGGACACGATACTCTCGACCTCCTGGGTGCTTAACGACTTGGGGAACAACGCTTCTCCGAGCAATTGGGAATCGTGCTTGAGAGCTTCGGGTTGAGTAGCGGTCACTGTATCAACATGGCCGGTGACTTTATTTAAATTAGTGGCCGATTGAGGGGGTTCTAAGATCTTAGGCTGGCCTGGTGCCTGTTTAGGAGTTTTCTCCATTTCATACTGGACATCAAAGGGAGAACCGAAATTTATCTGCTCATTTGGAATGGGGCTGGAGATCAACAGCATTTCTTCGCCGTAACCTGCAGTACTCATTTTGGTTGGCGGGTTGCTAAGAATATTCTTGGTATCATACTCGTCAAAATATTGTTCGTCATGGTCAGTGGGTTCTCCAATATCGTCCTCAGTAACTTCTCGAATGAAATTGATATTAGTATTCGATTTGAACGACCGCTTATATTGAAGATCGGAGTTGCTCATTTCCATGACCGCTCCCAATGAAGGTGAAGGTAAGTCGCGATCGTCGTCTACCCTGGAAACGCTTGGCAGATCAAGAGTTGTGTCAACCTTGAGGGGTCTGCGATTTTCATATGAAGGCTGGAACTGGGGTGTCAGAGCCGATCCAGATAATGAGGCTGGTGCGGCTTCCAGGGTCTGGTTCTGGGTAAGCTTTGGGGCTTGTACAGGTGCCGGGCCCAGTGAGGCAACGGCTTCATTTTTGGCTGGGGAATCGGTGAACCTATGCAAATTTTCGCTGGATTTTGTCTTTTTGAATACGTTAAAAATATCAGCCCTTCCTTTTTTGTTGGTAGAGGAGGCAGAGGCAGGCACAGGCTCTGGGTCTTTGAATGAAGACAAATTTGACGTAGAGTATGACTTGGAGGCTACTTTTTTGAAATTCGTCTCGTCGCTAAGCGAGTGGCTCTTGGATTTGGACTTGAACAATGCTCTGAAGCTGAACCGTTTCTTTTCCGGAGCAATTTCAGCGGATTTTGCGGCTGGTGGGTCGATTTTTGAACGCGTCAAGTTGCCTAAAGTGCTACTTCTCTTGCGGCTGGATGCTGGTTCCGGATTTAACGAGTCTCCCAACGAATAGGACGATTTGGACCGAGTATGTGGAGTAGCATCTCCGAAGTCAAGCATGGACTTGGGGGACTGTGCCAAGGAAGACGCGGCAGCACCGGACTGATGGATGGCTGGCTTCGAAAGTGGGTAGCGAGGATCATTAGACATGGTGGAAAGTGTTGGCGACGATGCCGATACCGGGATGGTGGAGAACGATGGGGGCG
The DNA here is from genome assembly GCA_030568555.1 of Suhomyces bolitotheri. NCBI lineage: Eukaryota > Fungi > Ascomycota > Pichiomycetes > Serinales > Debaryomycetaceae > Suhomyces > Suhomyces bolitotheri. The sequence continues at coordinate 101,637 of JAJMGH010000011.1, forward strand.
TCTTCGGAATGAACGGGACGGACTCGTGGATTTGCGGAATGGCTTTGGGAGTGCCAGGAATTCCCGGTAATGCTTTACGGCCGAGGCTGGTGTCAGGGCCCCTCACAGTTTCTTCACTGGTATTATGGCCCGGATCGTTGCTGTCGCTTCTTTCATCGATTAAGGTGTCTTCCTGGTCAAGGTCGGCCCGATCTTGCGCGGCACCAACAGTGTATACGCTGCTCGAGGTGTAGTCACTGGGCCCACTGAAGTCTCGAGTGCCGTGCTGAACCATTTTGGCCTGGTTCTCGCTGTTTGTTACTGACACTGGCCTGTACTCATGGAAGGTGGCCTCGTGGGATAATGCAGGGGTGTTTTCGGCGGTGGAGCCACCCACCTCTTCGATGGTAGAGATGGACCGTTTGCGGTCGGTGAAGTCGACAGAGGAGGTGTGGGATCTGGCGGTCTCGAAAGACTGGGTTGAGTATGTAGAATCCCTGTGAATCGAGTCGAAGAACGGATTGTTGGAGTGGAATGGAACCGGTGGGGGCTTGAAGTTTGGATCTTGTTCGTCGTCCTCGTCGTCGGCCTCCGGGATAGCATTACGGGCAGTTGCAGGTGCCAGAGTGTCATTATAAGCGGACGACTGAGCTTTTTCATTAAGAATTGATTCCAACGCTTTCATTGATGGAGACACCCGCATGAACGAAGTCTTCTCATTGGCAGCGGTATTGGCGCCAGACCGGCCGTGGATGGAGGTCATGGACGGCGAGTGTTTGAAGTTTATGGAGCTGCGGAGAGTGTTAGCATGGCTGGCCGGCGTCGGGGCTGAATAGAAGTTGTTGGACAAAAGGAGGTCCTCTGTGTGGGCGTCGTTGTCAGAAGCTGTGGACATGTTGGAGTGACGGGCCAGAAGTGGAAGTAGCGAAGGATGGCGACCGAGGCAGTGGTCCAGACAGGGGCAGTCACAGGGTGTACAAAGATCTGGATACCTTTTGGCTTGGTGTGGATGGCGGTGGTGGTTGTCACTGGATGAAGAGACACGGTAGGTAAATTATTCAGGCTGCGGTGGAGGAGGTGTAGGGCGGGCACGTGACGGCGTGGAAACTGGGTGGGTGTTATAATGTAGGCGGGGGAACCACTGGGTGGGGGGTGCAGTATGCAACGCGGTAGGTAGGACTCGGGCTTAGGCTAACACAGAAGGAAGGCTGGTTGTTCAGGGAAGATAATAGAAAGCTCGGTGCTGCAAAGCCGGGGCTATAGTCAAGTCAACCATGCGGTTACCGATATGGATGACGCGACGCGTCGTTTCCATTTCACAAGGGATGAGGGCACACAACGAACCAAGGGCCGCGACTGTTATGTGGTGATCGGGGCCCGCAATGCCAGCCTCGATACCTGCATGCAATTACTATACCCAATTTGACGCCAATAGAATAATATACGACGCGTCTGCAGGGGGTCGCGTTTGCCCCATTGGGTAAATTACATAGTTCGCCTTACGACGCACGGTTATATCTCGTCAATCGGACCGGTGGCCCACCAACCATCGGCATGGCTATTATCCCAAGTGTCAATTAACTATATCTATAAGCCTAAATTACATAATCACACAGTCTCTCTTTCTCTTCTTGATGTTGGCCTTCTTGCCATTGGCAAGTGGAGCCATGGGGATGGCTGGAAGCAGCTTCTTCATTTCAAAGGTGCCACCGGTCGCCCCATTCTGCACCCCACCCGACATCAAGGTGCCATTGGTAGACATGCCAACGATGCTGCCCACCGCGGTGGCGGTGGTGCTTATCGAAGAACGTTTATCTTCTGTCATTATAGACAGGGTTGACAATTCGCTGGATCCATTGGAGCTGGTATATGATCTGGGCTTTCCACCCCAGAAAAATGCTTGGTTCATGCCGGAAACGGATGCGGCATCATAGTTTTCGTAATCAGCGTCTTCGTTTAATCGGATCACCGGATCGATACCAAATTGCAAAAGCGAATTGGCCAAGTACATGTAGAGTTTGATCCATAACACTTCTAGTTCTTGAGTGAACCGGTTACCAAATCTTTCGTGGAACGTCTGAATAAGGGCCTCACCCATTAACTCGAAATTTGCGGGCTCAATGCCAAGAATACGGGAGTGTCTTTTCCCCAATTTGATAAGAAAATCATCCAACACGCTCAAATTCTCCAACTGACTAACGGCGAACGACATCACTCCGGCGAATGAAACTGCCTGGTGCTTGATAGAGGGAAACATCTTTTCCAACTCGCTATTCATGGAAAGCAAGTTGGAATAAAACTGACGGCAGAATAATGAAGAGGCCATGGTAGATGCCGAAGTACGATTGATATAGTTCATGGTTTTCTCCTTACTGCCAGCAGTAGAGTTTATAGCGTTGGAAGGAAACCCTCCTGGTATGGAAAACGGAGGTTCTTTCTGCTCAATGGGCTCGTCCAACAACATCTTATTCCAAGTGTAGCGGATTAAATCGATCTCCTTCTTGGTCATCTTCAAGTTGACCTTGAACTGGGTCAGTATAGAAAAGTCCGACGTTATCAGCTGGTTGGTTTCCATTTTTTCTAATTGATAATTATTTTCACCAGAATTAAGACTGGATGAAGAAGTGTTGGTATGGAAGGTACTTAAGGAATCGGAGACCACTGGAGTGGATGCACATGAAGTGGTGCTAGTTCCAGACGGAGGGCCTGAGGAATTCGGGGCACCACCCGACGAAACAGGTCCATTTCCCGATTCGTCCAATTTGGGACCAACTCGAGATCTGCTAATAGGATTAAAGTTGGATAGCCTAGACGATTTCCGCGTATTGTTGGATAGAAGTGAGTTTGAGTCGCCAGCGACAAATGTCTGGCTCCTCATTTGGGCTATTGATTGCATGATGGGCTGGCCTTTGCAGAAAATCGGCAGTTTCTTGAAATATGACAGGTGACAGAAGGGCTCGGCGTGCTCGGCGTAAAACTACCGGTTTTAAATGCTGTGAAATACGATGAAATTTGGGAGTAGATGACCGTGGAAAATTTTGGTAACCAACTACATCAAAGGTCGATCCCAGCTATTTAAATTACATCGGAGCCACTAAGTAGTGGAGTAATCATCGGAATGTACCTCAACAATTGGCCTGCGTTGGGGAATAACGCAAAATAATATTCTACCACAAAACTATGCATAGCCCACAAAGCGTGCAAAATATCGGCTCGTGTATTGTTGCCCGCATTCGGTTGATCTGAGCGACACCAGGTACAGAGACTGCACCAGGAGCCCCAGAAGGGATGCCCGAAGTGTCGCACGGAATTGCGAAGGAACTGTAGACGAGAAAAAGGGATGGAAAGAACGGAGCGAAATATCTAAATCTGGACAGGGAGGAATGGGACGATCGCCGAGCGGAAATTGCAACAAGAACGGGATTCACCGCCAGTTCATATGATAATATGAAGCGAGATTGTCAGGGTTTTTTTTAGTTACATTGATTACCGGTTGGTAGCGTTTGCTTTGTTCGCCTACACACAATTGCTAATCCCCCCCTGCTTATCACTGTACTAGCGCATTCAGGTATAATGTTCGGTGAATTTTCAGATTATATGCAGCCAGATTGTATTTGGCTCACCTGTAGGTGGCTGTATGTAACCGCACCTGCACACGCACCTTAACCCCGAGCCCTGGAGCATTCTACGGTAATAACCAGTTCCGTAATTGACGATAAAGAAGGATTGTAGGCTCACGTTTGTTCGATGCAATTTACAAACAGGGTTGGGAGATGTTGCAGATGCCGTGGCTATCACTTCCCCTCTGGACGTATTGTCAGAAGGGCGGCTGGGACCCATTTCATACCCACCGACCCAAGTAAATGCATCTGCATCCACTATATCTGTATGTCGGCAGGTGCAGGCATCTCTGCTGGTGCAGATCAGAACGTCTCAGTTGTCACAACCAAGAATGTTTCAGCGAATGTTTGGACCTGTGTATGGGAGGCTCGACCGATGACGTGGATCCCATACGTGGATGGTTGGGCATTTTCTCCGAATATGGAATACCGAAAAATAGGGCCAGCAATTATCGCTGCATCACCTACATAAGCGGGAGCAAAAGTATGCCCGTCCACTATATCTCACATTAGCCAGATCAAGCGGATGTGGTTTACACCGACCTGCTATGCCAGATCCCAAGCATATTGCTGCCCACAGGTGACGCGCGCGGTAATATAATATTGCAAATCCGCGTGGGCTCAGTAATTTTAAACTGAGAGGACCAATAATAACCCTAATTTTTTGTCTAATATGTTGGCGCACTTTTCAGCCAGATATTGTGGGGGGACCAAAGGCAAATCCCTATTCTGGCGATGCGCTTGTGTCGTATGGTCATCGGGTAAATGTCGTCCAACGGGATTATTAGCAAATGCTCCATGATAAAAATTTCTTGGTGTTGGACTAACATTCACAGAAGTAATTGCAGATCTAGATTAGAGCATCAGCCTTAACTAATTTTATGTACATAGGGGCTGGTTGTGTTTGATGGCGGATGAGATAAATATGGCACAATAATATATAGTTATTATGTAATTTAGCACGATCTACACGAAGGGGCACCTGCTGGTAATTTACCCCAAGCCAGCAATAGAGGCGATATTTAAGTACAGCAGGTGTGGATGGACGGTTCCGTTTTATGGCTCCTATCGGTTAGGTTCTCTGTTGTATCTTCTCTAGCACCAGCCCGTGGGATTCTTGGTTTTGAGTCTATAGTTAATTGGCTATTCTTTGAAGTAGAATACTTTTATTTTTACGCATTCTTGATTTTTTTTTTCAATTCAAAACGTAGCATTTCTGACTTGGCTTTCAATGAAGCTGAGATTAAATTACGATGCAAAGAAAGATGGGTAAATGTTAATAAAGGAGCGAATACGTAGCAAGATGTTACGGGGTTCGATGCTGCATTCCAATTATAATTATACGAGCTGCTAGCCGAGAATTTGCTCTGTTTGAGGAAAGAATTGTAAATGAAAATCCAGCATTTACGACACTTTCATCGTAAACTGCCTTGTCGATCTGTTTACACATCATCAATCTATAATGGGACAGAACTGAAAACAGTAGCCGAGAATTTTAATTATAATATAGGGTTAGTATATATCGTATGTAGTATATTAAATATGATTCACTGAATCGGAGAACTAAATCTATCATCGTCACACTTGGAAAAGCAGAAGATGAAACTTACTTTGGGACAAGTTAAGCAGACTAAGGGACAAACACTTAGACTGAGATTTCGTCGACCTTGGTTTCAAAGTTGTTCTTGCCACCATGCGAAATAGAGGTGACAGTACCAGCTTCTCTGAAGGCATGCTCCGGAGGCACGTAAGCAGCCGAGTTCCAAGCGTGTGGAACGTTGTTCCACATTTCGTCGGCTTGCTCCAACGTCATACCCATAGACTCATAAACGTAGAACCAACAGAATACCGCAGCCACCAAGTTACATCCGGCCCAGATGAAAAACACTTTTGCACCCAAATTGGCGTTTCCCTTTCCTGGATCCACCAAGTATGGAGTAGCATAAGAAATGGCCCAGTTCCATAACCAGTTCGAAGCCACACATAATGCAATAGATTTTTGTCTGACGTGCAATGGATAACACTCGGCGGAAACTGTCCATGCAAGGGGACCCCAAGTGGCTGCGAAAATTCCAATGAAAATACAACTAAAGGCAACCAAACACTTATTAGCAGCATCACTATTAGGATCAACCACACCCACAATAGCGACCACAAGCTGAGAGATAGCCATGGTCACGGCACCCCAGATTAATAATGGTCTTCTACCCACAATTTCGACCAAAACCACTCCCGGAACAGTACAACCGACGTTGACGATATTAGTAGCCAAAGTGATAAGGAACGAGTTCTTGATACCCGATTTTTCAAAGAAGGTAGTTCCATAGTAAAGAATGAAATTGATACCAGTCAAAATTTGCAACCCCTGGACCGTGGTTCCCATGAAAAGTCTCTTCAATTGTCTGTTTCTGGTGCTGAAAACTTGCTTCCACGAGGCAGATCCAACGGAATTTTCGTAATCATAAGCAGCCTTGATGTCCTCGTATTCTTCGACCAAATCTGGGTCGTCGGTAGGCAACTTTCTTAATATAGACAATGCTTCCTTAGCCTTATCTTCTCTCTCGATGGAAACAAAATATCTTGGAGTTTCGGGTAAGAAGATCATACCAATACCCAAAATGAGCGACCACAAGAACTGAATGGCGGTGGGGATTCTGTAGGAGCCCGAATCGTTTCTGCCTTGAGTGGCTTGGTTAACTACCGCTGCCAATAACAAGCCGATGGTGATAGCCAATTGATAACAAGAAATGATGGCACCTCTGATCCATTTTGGAGAAGTCTCAGCCTGGTATAATGGAATGACCGCAGACACCAATCCAACACCCAACCCTGCAATGGCTCTGCCGGCACACAAGAGACCAATGCCGGTAGCAACGGTTTGTAATATGACACCGATGTTGAACACGATCAATGAAGAAAGAATCAAGGTCCATTTACGACCCCACCTGTCGGAAAAGAAGGGTGCTGCAAGTGATCCAATAAAAGTACCGGCCGACAAAATTGACACAATAAGTGAAGATTCCGACGAGCTGAAGGATTCGTGATTACTGGGGAACCGTGCGGTGACGTATTTCATCGCCATCATCCCACTGATGGTACCAGTATCGTACCCATAAAGGATACCACCAAAGGATGCAAAAAGACCCACCATGATTCCCATGGTGGTAGATCCGGCACGCTTTTCACCGACGTCGATGAACTTTTGTACTAACTTGTTGTCTTCCAACCCCATGTTAGCTTTGTATGAGTGAATAAAATTGAACTGTTGAATTTCCAAACAACAAGGGAACCCAAGGAATATATATGTGCACCCGGAATATGTGGGGACGGCAGATGTGTACAGTTCTGGTCACCAAAATATTCAATAGATACGCCGTTCCACGATTCTGTGAAGGGCAGGTAATAAGAAAGATACCTATCTTCGTAGTAGGAGACGAAACGATGTTACATTGGAGATTTCCAGGCTGCATTGCAATCCTGTAGCGGCTTTGTGTTCGATCTATTATTGTAATGTAGGTTGCAGTGGCGGTTTGATTGGGGGACCAGTTAACCCCGGTCGATATAGAATGGTTTCAACAGTACGGGATGAAAATCTACGTTTCGCAAGTACAACTGATATACACTCTTGGAGAGGTCCACCATGGTCGACACACAGAAATTGGCAACCAACAGTCCTCGTCAAAGTATATACAGACATATTTTACTGGTGATCTCAAGATAACGGCATCCTCATCAAACGGGCTCGAAATTGACCCCGCCTCCGATAAGGAACCATTGCCCAGATTCGCGCAATTTACACACTACGTCGCTATTCACCGGGCTCATACATATGAATGATCAACACTCCAGCGTACCGTAGTGTAGACAAGACTGGGAACTACCAACGTAGTCTTCGATAGTACCGCTATATTCATGGAGTCTGAACCGCTAATTATGTACCCCACAGCAAGCATGCGGTAACCCAGGAAATATTTCTCGGATTCTGCAACCAATTGCTGCACCCTATTGTCAGTGCTACGGAACCCCACGGACGAGTGGGGCACACCTCACACGCTCCTAATGTATCTGACTAGAGGATCGAGCAATGCGCTTACTGTTATCTCAAGCCGGTCATTCTACCTGTAAGACCATCCAATAAAGGATAGTTAGCCCGATTTTTAGATGGTAATTTCTTAAATTTTTGGGATGCATTGGCACTCAATCATTTGCTGTGCACGCGGCTTTACTCATACCCTGCTGCCTAAAGAGGATGCCAAGACCTGGTACCTTTTTTCAAGTTTTGACAGCTTAAACAACGGTATTACGAAGCGAACGTAGTTCGGGTTTAGTTGTTTGGGTGTTGGTTCTCTTTAGCCTCTCGGAGTACTCGTGTTTGCAGAAATGTGTTAGTGAACCTAGTCAATAAGTGAAAAAATATCGTCGTACATCCTCGGATACTTTCACTGCAACATCTGATATTCTTATGTCGGAATTTCACCGCTTGTAGTATAGAACGCATACATCAAGATCAACCGTCTTCTCCTACCCCTCACAAATCTTCAACCATAACCGTTGCATCGGTTAGATCCTTCTTTTCCGGTTAGGTTTCATCATTTATACGATCTACTCAAGGTGAAATATTTAACTCAACCACCAATTACCCACACTGAATTCCCCATCTCCTGTACCTGTTATTTCCAAAACCGAAATGTGGACCCAGGTGTTCAGGTCGCTATTCGTATCGCAAAATGTAACATGGATTACAACTCCGCTGAGCAATATAATCGAGGGTCTATGATAATGCTTCAATACTTAGCGAAGTATTAGCACTTATTTGTGGACGGGGTGAACCAAAATTTGGAGCCATGTCTGAAGGAAATATCTAGCCGGTCCATTAGTAGCACTCAACGGTCAGCTCCCCATTCGTCTTAATGTCGATGGCACCTTAACAAACGAGCCCCCATATACACAGAACGTTGCAACCGCTATAAAATAATTGTAGCAGTACCCCTCCCCCACAACTTGTTAAAAGCGGAGTCCCTCCACCGCTCCGTTAGAGCCGCTTGTATTGCAGCATGCTTGTGCACGCACCCACGCTGCGTAATGCACAAAACGAAAAATAACCATCCTGTATCAATCAAATCTCATCGCAATCGATAACCCCATCGGGTCCTGCTACACATGGCTGACCTTGCTGAACAGGTGTACATCAACCTTATTCACTATAACAATTGGACCAAAGTTACCAAGCATGAAATCTTACCTCAGCTTATAGTATTGTGCGGAACTCCACCCTCTAGTCTTGATTTGACCTCCGATGATTCGTGTTCGGAATGGGTAGTACCGAAAAAAATGGACCCAGATACCGCCGTGGCAGTCTCTGAGGTTGAACTCTGGTTCCATGGAATACAGCAGATCGATTCCTCGGGAAATAGACCGAAAAGAGTGACGATTGCAATAGTTAATGACGATGGAACTATTGTGTATTACTTTATCCATGATGGCATCGTAAAACCACGGCAGAATTAGTCTGGACAGCGGTCCAGTGGCTTAAACTCAGATGCCTCCATCCCAACTATGAAATGAATGATCTAGGTTAATGATTTACGAATAAATTTAATAGAACTTACTGAATGTAATGAATGCTGATATGTATTAAATGTAGTTTTCATAATGCTAGTACAGCAATGAACTGTTGATGGAATCATGACTTTGGAACGGCTGACCAGAATTGTTGGTCAAGTCTCCGGTGCGATTCTTTCGCGTCCGAAAACCATAAATGTCCAAATCGTCATCATCCAACTCGCCCATTTCCTGATCTGATGCAATACCGGTTGCACCGCCCGTTTCCTGTTGAATCATGTCATGTCTGATTTCACTGATTTGCTCGTAGTCCTCTATTTCATCATTATCAGAATAATATCCGCTGTTCTTCCGCTTGACCGACTCCAGCTCTTCACCGAGCGAGAACTTGACACGCAGTAGGCCAGCTGCGTGGTGTCTATTTGAAGAGTCCTTTGGTGCACTCAACTTTTGCTTGAGCGAAATACCAATACTACTTCCACGACTGTGCCCACTGATAAAACTCATATTATCTTTCCGATCCCATCGATCAACAGTTAAATGATCTCTTGATTCTGAATGTAAATTTCTTCCTGCTGGATGTACGACCGAATCCAATGTGCTACTGGATTCATCTTTACTCGCCCCGTCTACCACATCTGTACTATACTCGCTTTCGTCGTGATACACATTCGAGTAAATACCAGAATTGGGGCTATTGTCCAAATGGCCCTCATCCACCATAGTCTTCTCAACAATATCCTTTGTTGCATCAGTCTTGAAGCGCCCACCAGGGCGGACATTTTTAATACGTTGATGGTAGTCGCTTTGGCACACTCTACCAAACCTATCAAAATTAATCATGAACTCCCAAAAGTCCAGTTCCTTTATTAATTCTCCTCCAAAACGAAAGCGGTCATAAAGTTCAACGAGACGTCTTAAATCTGGTCTATTTGGTTCAGGTATTGACGTCTGGTCGGGGCCAGATCCCATAAAGAATTTTGATAAATAAATGATGATTTCCCTCATGGAAAAGTTTGTGGGTATTTCCACATCAGTCAATACTTGATTCCCATGCATGAACTTATCACCAATACTTCTGATGATATCTTCATAATGTACTTTGGGGGGCAACATAGTGCCATATTGATTTGAAGCGCCCTGGCCCTTATAATTAGAACTATTTTCAAGCTTTCTCCGGTTTCTTTTCTGAACATATTCAGGAGGAGACATCCCTGGATGATTTATTACCGACTCTTCACAACTCAAAGGTCCAGCCTTTTCTTTAATTTCTGAGATGCATCGGCGCAAATTCTCATCGATCATTCTCACACTATCCTTTGGCAAGTCTCCTTCAAACGGAACGTACACTGATTTGCTCGGGATGTCATTCATCTCCATTCTTACATGTATCAATCGAACGAAGTACCAGAACATCGATGCTATCAAAAACACCACGCACACAATAATCACAATGAACACTTTGACCGCAGGCGAATACAGAGTTGCCGTCTGGACAATGACGTCGATGGGAGTTGCTGACACAAGTGTCAACGTCAAAATCACCAAAAGAACCAATGAAATAGAGTATAACCACTGAAACACTCTTTTGGGAAGATTGAAGATTCTCTTGCTATCAGTCCCGGTCCAGATTCCCATGACCGTGGTGCTCGTATTACCATTTTGAGTCCCTGTGAATGCTGCAGACTGATACCTAGATGGGATCCTTGTAGGAAACATCTCCTTTGGAGGAATCTGTCTTAATCTGATACGATTCGAAGACGTTTCCTCTAGTGCTGACGCCCGTCTCGCATGTGATCCTGATGTCGATCGAGAATCGAACTCATACCTAACTCGAGGTGAGTCTGGTATGTCCAGTGATATGCTTGTCATATTGGGTGGATGAACATATGGTTGATTAACGGAGAGTGAACTATAGAGCTTGTATTGGTAATGAAATTTGTTTGTGCAATCCTGTCGTGTCCTGCACATAAATTCCAGTCCTAGTGATATAGTCAAGAATAAGACCTGAGAAACTGATTCCCTCCGTATCGGTCCCGTAACGACACAGCACTATTTCGTAAGCTGTGAAGTCCTTGCACTGATTTTTAAAAACTTTCGTACTCTTTTGGTGTTTTTAAATCTCAAACGACTTCAATGGATCGACTTGTTTGAATCGAGTATCACCTTGATGATAGTCTTGTGTTGCCTTTACTGCAGTAAACTCCACTGGATGGCCAAACCAATTAATGAATAAATTTCTCCATATTGATCCAGTGTCAAAAATATTAATGTAAGCATTATCCGCAGGGTTGGGCTTGGCCAAGGCCCTGGCTCCCAGTTTACCATGCACATAATTGAGGTATTCTCTGGTAGTGATATTACAAGCGGTCAAAAATGTGTGGAATATCAACAATAGTAACGGGTATGACATGCCCATTAGACCGTATACAACCAATAATAAGCTTATGGGATGAGCTTTAAGGGAAGCCCTCATGGACTTAATATTCGACGGCACGGTTCGGTAGTGGTATAAGTGAACAAACGACAAAACGACGAAGAATACTGATGCAAGCACTGTAAAAAGCAAAAACCAAAGAAAATATTTGTAGTTACGATACCCCACACAATTGTTCAAAAAGATGCAATGGTGATCATGATTGTAGCAACACGAGTTACACACGGCACAATGGCTGGTCCGTGGAGGTCTCCACACATGGCAGGTGGTGCAGTATCTGACGGAAACCCCATCATATTCACTTTTAAAGTAAGGAAGGGTGATGGAGTTGAAGTACTCATCAGGAGGAGCCGCAATGGCCGAGCCCACCACCGATTTGGGAATATGGATATTTCTCGGTAATACCCCCGGGTCCGACACCGATGCTCTGACAAACAATGCAAACGCCAAAAGCCATAAGTAGGCCACCACCACCACCGGGGCTGGGTGAACCTGGTGCCAGACCCACGGCGCTTCGAAAATGCCAAAGAGTACCAATGGAATCACCATCAACACTCCGCAAACCACATTGATGGGCTTCTGTTTGACGCTTCGCCAGCGACCGCCAAACACATAGATATACTTCATGTTGCGGTGGTGTTGGACCTGGTAGTTTTTACGGGCTTTCCGGGCATCGTCGTGATGATACTTCTCGATCAATGCTGGATCAGTGATAAGCCAGTTGGTGATGAACTTGGCGATAAACGGCATGGGCCTATCATCACAAGCGGTGCTGGCGGATGCCTCGGTGACCCCGGTGTCGCCGTTGGATAACACACTCATGTTGGGTCCGGGGAAACTCCGTGTGGTCGATAGTTTGATGTTTGACTGTCAAACCTGGGCCAGTGCGGCTGTCAAACATTGGCATCACTGCTGACTAAGATTGGGCTATAGTAGCCAAGCACAAGTTTGGGGGACCATCACGGGCCAAGAGATATCCTGGCGGTAATACGGCTGTCCTTAGAGGCACCGTGCTGTTCTCTGCTACTTTTGGCCCCTAGTTAAGGCACATATTGAGCCCCATAGTTTGGCCCATACACCATAGTTAACTATACCAAACTGCGCGCAAATCAACCTACCAACTCCAGCAATGTTCTCTCGGGCCATCCGTACACTTCGAGCTCCCCGGCTTGGTGTTCGCCCCCTGGCATGCCGGTTGCATGTTCCTATTGCTGTCCCCAAGCCGTACCTCGTTTCGGTCCGTCAAATAACGTTTTCTCGGGCCCAGTTGGGAGTCCTCAGTCGTTATGGCTTCATTATTAACATCATTGCTGGAGCGTATCTCGGAGGCCTTTTGGTTTGTTTTGGCCTGTTCTATATGCTCTACAATGATGCCAATGAGAGGCAGAATATCCCCCTCGAAATCGGGTTCCAAAATAACGTCACCGCAGTCATGGCCATCAATAAAGACGACGTGCTAAAGAGCCCCAAACATGCTGTGAAACACTATAGACGTCTCTTGATCGAAATAGCAAAGAAACTGGACCCAAACTTTAGCTTTGACGAAGCCCAATCGGGCCCCGACCGTTATAATGTGCCGTTATTAGACTCCAAGGTCTTGGTATATGAAAAGTCCAGTTCGTTTGCCCATTTCTATATTGATATCGTGTTAAGATACTCGAAGGCGCTCCTCGCCAAAGGAGAGCTCCATACCTCCATTTCCATGTTGAAGAAAATCATCGATAATGACGATATCTTCTACAAGTTGGGCGATGCCGAACGGATGTCCCAATGTTGTCGACTTTTGAGTAAAGTTTGCGATCGCAAGCAGGACAAAGTCCTTTATTTGCAACGGTCGATCGATATGCTTGGTAAGACCTACACATTTATCCGGTTGGATGAAAATTACCTTTTCCAAGACTCGTCCAAGCTCACTGACGAATTAATTTCTTGCTTGAACGAATTGGCTGCGGCCTACGCCAAGTCAAATGCTGACAATAAAGAGCTCCTCAACTCGGCCTTCAATATTTATTTGTCCAACTTGAAGATGGTAACCACGTTGCGGGAACAGAAGGATAATAAACAGATCACCCAGGCGTCGTATCCGTTATTTGACCTTGAGGAGTCGAACCTCATCATGCTTTCTTCGGTAATAAAGGGGCACCTCAGTGAAATAGCATGGGCAAGAGGATTTAAGAAAAATGCCATTGCTTGGGGAGAAGACGTGGTCGAAGAAATCTACTTCAATCACACCAATTCGAAATGGGCATCACCTATCTTGTACAATGTGCTTTCAAATATGATGGCGATGTATGGCAATTTGAAGGATATTAAATCGAAGAATAGATGTGAGAAATTACGGGACCAGTTACAAGTTTTTGATGGAGGAGAAGATAGCTGGTATGATGGAATCATCAAGCGGTTCAGCAAAATCATGTATCAGAAAGGTCCTTTAGGTATTATCGAAAAGCCCCTAAGTGAACGGTATGGTAAGCCTACAAGGGTGTTGGAGATCGAAGAGTTCGAGGACGAGGACGAGGAGTAAATGTTGACGACGAATGTCTCTCATTGTATATAAATTAACAAGCATGTTATAGATTGTAAATATTGATTATTTTCGTAAGAATTTTCCAAATGTTTCAAAAACTCATCATGTGCTTGCTCTTTACCCCAGCACATTTCAAGTCAAACATATCTTTAGAATAGACACAATGGTGGTTGGGCCTGGCGGGAAGAAGCATCTTGAATCGAGGTCTCTTCTCCTTAGACCCGGAATAGACCACGCCCTTACCTTTCTTAAACTTCACTCTTATTCTAGTATAGTCAGGAACATCCACATAGAGTGGCTCAATAAGCATCTGGACAAACGTGTCGTTGGTCACGGTACACGAAATGGAATCAGTGTAGGTGAACGTGGACACTGTTTCCACAGTAGCAGTAGCAGCAAAATCCATCGTGGTGATATTTACAAACATGAATTGGACCGCAAGCGAATCTGCCAAAGACACCTGGGTGCTATACTCCTTTTTGACTGTCGCTGAGGTGTTATCGGAGGCATACATACAGCTGGAAACCGGAACCAAGTGGGGTACCTTTTTGGGAACAAGGGGCCCGCAGTCTTCATTAAATTTCCTGATATACCACTCGTTTTCGTAGGTGTCGTAATAGAGGGTGGACTGCTCATCGGTAAAGAAAATGGTCCTGTTGGTGTTTCCCATAAGATGGGCATTCTGGGGGTCTTTAAGATCTTTCTGCGACTTAAGGGTGATGAACTGTGCTTTTGACAGCAGTGCTGACGGGAACAGGGCAAATTCAAAGGCATTACTGGCATATTTTGCACCCAATGTAGACCCGTTTGAGAACATGAACCCCGCGCCGACGAGCAATTGTGAAGCAAATTCCGTATCAAAAAACGCCATATCTACCTCGTGTACATTTCTGGAAGCTTCAGGGCCGTGTTCGAGTGCATCAGTTATGTTGGGAGCGGAGGAAGCTAGGGCCAAGTTGGAGTTGAGGGCCAAACAGACGTGAAAAAGTTTCCAAAAATTCATTTTCTTGTTGGAAAAATATGGCAGCTCAGTTCCAAAACTACCTCTTTATATATCATTCTAAGCAGACCATGTTCGAAACCTTAAATGGTGTCCTGCTTCAAGGGTGTCTTGCTTATATGTCTGGTCACGTGCGCAGTGGCCTGGAGAAAGTATGGGGAAAGCGGCATACGGCTGCAGTCCGTAGTCGGATACTCCAACTACAATAATATACTTTTAAGGATATAATACACCCCCACCAACTCTCCTGGACCTTGCCACACCCATATGTGCTCATTCCCACTGTGTCTGGTGCTCCAAGCATCTCCGGGCTCTCAGCCAATCAGATCGCACCAAAGTAATATCCGGGGCAGAAAAATCCCAGTCTCACTATCAACTATCAACTTATACATACAACCATGTTCTCCTTGACTCGTGTTGGATTAAGCAGCAAGACTCTTTTGAGGCCCGCCTTCACCCGTGCCGTGACCATCCCAGGGCTCCCCCAAGTTCCTCAGCCTGCCGGTAACATTGTCGGTACGGTGAATGACGCTTATGTGGCGCCTCCTCCAGACAAACTGCATGGATCCAGACACTGGACGTTTGAAAGAATGGTCACTGTGGGGATGTTGCCATTGGCAGTGACGCCATTCCTTACTGGTGCTAGTACTGCGGTGGACTCGGCGTTGTCAGCACTCTTGTTGTACCACTGTTACGCTGGATTCCAGGCCTCCATTATCGACTATATCCCTACCAGAACCTACGGAAAGTACCATAACTACGCCATGTACTTGTTGCTCGCAGGTACTGGTGTTGCTGGCTACGGAATCTACGACATCGAAAGAAAGGAGGGTGGCCTTACCCAGGTGATTTCCAAGGTGTGGAAGGCATAAACAGAGAAGAAACATCGCAGAATCGAGCTGTGGGCTCATCCCGCCTCTACAAATGAATGTGCCAACCACACAGTATCTACAGTGACGGTGGCCATGAATGGTGGTCGTGGAGTGTGGGCTCTAAGTTGCTCTCGCATTATTTATTTCATTAAACGTTATTATCTGGAGTCTTACGCTTCCTGGTATTGGGACCGTCGTCGTCCCGCTGTAGTGAACTGCTCACGGGGTTCAACCGTTGTTGACTCCACTGCCGGATATTAGCTACTGCCACCGCAAGCGACCGGTTGCTGACGTCTTCCTCCTGTAGCACTCGCAATTGGTAGGTGGCCGGGTCGTAGCAGTCCCGAAGCGAATTGGCCTTGAAGAGGCGCCACTGGTCATTCTCGTCATCTATTAGCACCTCCACCACCCCGTCGTCGATCATGGAAATCAATATTTCCTCCACTACAAACCTCTTGTTGGTTCCCGTCAACTTTGCCACGGTATCTGCGGCGACGTCAAGCTGGTACTGCTTCAAAATCGTCTGTCTGGAGACGGTCTCACCCTCATGATCTTGGACCGCCGTAAGAAGGGTGAGTTTGATGAGTTTGGTAAGGAGTTCGGGCGAGTGGTCTAGATCATAGTGATGTTTGTATTTGAGGAAATGGACGTAGGTTCCAAGCGAAAAGAGCTCAATTGTGGGGTCCTGGTGGGGGAGAAGGTGGGCAAAGTTGTACGAAGGACCCACTAGCACGTCATTCATTGTGCAGGGTTTATGGGTGGATGGTGATAGTCGATCGTAGATTGTGCTGGTATCACCTCTGATCGATTTTGTCGCGACAGTGCGATGCGACACACTTCCGACACAAGAACAGTTACACATTACCCTTCCACTTAGCAATATACTCCTACAATGCATCCATAACTCGTAATATTAGCGCGGACTAAGTTGTCCTCTAGGTGAGCTTCTTTATATAGTATCCCAAGAAAAATATCATCACCATCAAGGCCACTGATTTAGCCCCGTTGAGCTCTTCAGATACAGAGAGCGTTTGTTGGATCGATTCGAGATTGGCGTACTGTTCCAAGCGTTTCTCGTCGTCCGCATTAGTTGCTGTCTGTTCTGGAGTAGATGATGACTCTTTTGGTTCTCTTGCGATTTCGTGCTTCTCTGTCTGTGGTTTCTCGTTATTCTCACTGACTTCCTCGTCCGATACAGGAGGGGTGATCCTTACACCCTGCCCACTTGTGGAATTCACATCCTGGGTGGTGGCAATATTGACACTAGATGTGCTGGGCGAAAGCTCCTTGATATTATCGAGAAATTTCTTTTTGGTGATTGCCGGTTTGGGATCACTAAATAGCCCAAGAACATCCACCACTGTGTCCTGGGTAGTAGTCATGCTCTTCTTGGTATCCTGAGCAGTGGTGTTACTGCCGTCTCCATTCTTGTTATCCTTGTCAATTTTGATATTGGACAAATCGAGCAATACTCGCTTCGATCCATCTGACCGTGTTGTAGTCATTAATGGAGATTCTTGACCTAGTGGAGTAGAGCCATCAATTGAGTTATCATCTGTGCTGCTACCCACATCTTTCCTTACTTTTCTTTGTTCCTTAATCATTTCCAGAATCGAGGTGTTCAATTCCTCCTTTTGTAATTCAAAGGAGTGTATTTTAGATTTCAATTTCTCAATGGTGGCCTGATTAAGTTCTTCCGTAGTTTTAATCTTATCCTTTAATTTCAGATTGTTGAGCTTTTGTTTCTTTACCTCGTTCTGTAACTCAGATGCATGCTTCTTGAACTCTGCGTCTAAAAATTTGCTATTAATTTGTTTCAATTTTGTCTGATAATTGGTGAAGAAATTTGCCAACGTGTGCAATGATTGGTTTTGTTGCTTTGCTTTCGTAAGATTCGTTACTAATACATCAATTGTGTTTTCTAAAGTACCGGTATTAGTGAGCTGTGAATTATTGTAGATTCCAGAATTAATCGAGGAATAAAGTCCAAGTAAATTATCTTCCAAGTGCGGATTAATATCACCAAATAAAGCATTTTCGAAAGATGGTTTTTCTGCTTTCTCTCCATTTTGTTCTGGTTTCTGGGGGCCCCGTTTCTTTGCATTCATTAGTTGCGAATATACGTCCTCAATGTAACTCAAATGTTTAAATTGAGTAGAATCTAGGCCATGATTCTTGCTGAACAATGCTCCATTTTCATGGGATGTTCCGTTGCCAATGATATTAATGTTCTCGATTTTCAAACTGATTTGCTTATGGGTGGATTCTGCCTGTACATTAAATCCCAAACATACGTTATCGCCAACTCTAATTTCCACGGCATCATTGGTCAATCTGACATCGTTCAAGTACGTACCATTGGAGGAACCTAAGTCCTGCAACATCAACTTGCCATTTTTGGGATCGATGTACATTTGGGCATGATTACGACTTAAAACTCTGGAATCAAAATACCCATTGGTGACATCGGGCTTGAATTTTGTGCCAGTTGGACGTCCCAACTTAGTTGTATCGGGAAAAGTAGCAACTGGTAAATGTTTTTTCGTGAACGTGTCATTAATGGGGGCCAAGGTAACGTAGTATTGAACTTGAGCTCGTTTTCGAGGGTTCTCTGCTCGTTGCCGGGCTAAAGAGGAAGATGCTGATGCTGTGGATGTGGTGGAGGCGCCTGATGGTTGTGTTTTGGGCTGTGTAGTCACCTGGGATTGGGAATTGGACCGCTTGCGGCCATATGAGACCCCCAGGTTTGTTGGAACTGACGATGCTGGCGACTGTTCTGAGGCTACTGGAACATTATTGGAAGGCGGCCGGTGGTCAGAGTCAGGCTTTATGTGTGGAGGCAATTCGCTGACCATCTCAGATGAGCCAAGTTTGTTTGTATTGGAAGTTGAATCCTGCGAATCGTGTGGACTTAGGGACGCTGAAGGAAACGGGTGGGCCGAGTCCTCTCTTCCAACTTCAATCATCGGATGGAAGGGCGTGAACAGGGTATGGGGATATAGTTGTAGGTACAGTACTGGTACTGACTTGGTCTAGACGCCTGATACTGGAGACACGGAGGAGTGTATATGGGGGTTTGAACAATTTCGAATCCTCTCCGTATTGCTCGTGTCACCAAAGCGGTTGATCGGCGGTGGGAGCACGACCTTGCTTCTACAAAGTTCACAACATAAACAACTGAACCGCATTTCTGTTGTTAGCAGCCACACTGTTTTTTCAACATGGCCAATCTCCAGAGCTGTATACTGTCGCTCCGAGAGCTGGTGGCCCTCTTGAACGATTCTATAGAGGTTTTGGAGGCCACCACCCACGACATTCCCCGAGTCCAGCGAGTGTTGATGACGCGACGGGTGTTTGGACTTGTACCTGAAATGGACTTGGAGGATGCCAAACGCAGTTTCAAGGAAGGAATCGAACCCCGTATCACGAGGATGCTTGAACAGACCGATAGAGAGTTGCAGAAGATGGCCCGGCGCAAAGTCAACTTGCAAAACCGCCATGATCTACAAGCAGTCCGGCTCCAGGGAAGCAAGCGAGAGGTGATGGACTTGCCAATAGCTCGGCTCCGCAATCTGGGTCCATTGGATGAGGCCAAATTGACCCGTCTCAAGTTTTTGAAGAATAAGAAGGAAAGATTGAAGTACAGTTTGTCTAGATTGAAGCTTCAAGAGAGAGTCACCAATACCACCTGAGGGAACAGACCAAAATATCACCAGAGACGAACGAAATGAGCCTCAGAAGCAAAAATATATGCAGCTTAGAGGGACAGTTTCGGAGCCAGTTTTGCAACTTCTACATATTCTGCTCATGGTTATGGGTGCAAATTGAAGCAAAAAAATCCGAGTCCGACGATCGATACAGAAGTGGTCATTTATAGACCATAAGAGGCTGACTACGCAATGCGGTTTCTAATTAGGAATTGGCACAAGTTCGATGGGCACTAGAATGGTGCCTGTATTGAGGAAGGCCACCGGTCTCGAGTTTGCAGCAGCTCCACTTATTTTGGACAAGCAAACATAGTACAGCCGCCATCTTACCTACTGCAGTGCGGCCTCAATGACCAACATATGGAAACCATGCATCCCCGAAAGTTACACTAGTAATTAGTCTAATTTATACTCCTACTTCCTTATGTAATATGTTCCTTCTGTGTTGTCCTGCACATAGATGAGGTCACTATCAATGATTCACCCTTGCACTGAACACACTAATCATGAAACTCAACAGAATCGTGTTAGGAGCATTAGCCACGGTAGTAGCGGCAAAGAGGGTTGTTAATCTTGAAGGTATCAAGCACGGATTGGTATCGCCAGAATCTTTTGAAGAAAGACGAGACAACGGGGCTGATTTGAGTGGGGTGGACCAAGGCCCATCGGAGCACAAGCGCCAAGTTGTCAATAAAAGAGAACCCAAGAAAGTGGTTGACTTGGAGTCATTTAAGGAGAGTGTACAAGCAGAGAAAGTATCCTATCAAAAAAATAAGAGGGATGAAACCATGGCCGGTACTGACAAGTTAGTGGTAGAGTCTAAGAGAGAGGGGAAGAAGACGTTCGATTTTACGGCGTTGACCCACTCTAAGAGGGACCACGAATCTCAGGTGACATTCCAGATCGACTTGCACGACTGTCACGCCAACCTCCTCCAGTCAGTCTTACCTCAAGTCAGACTGATCTCGGTGTTTGCTGGGTATGTTCGTGACTTCGAAGAGATCTCACAAAAGACCGAATTGGCCAACGAAACAATGATCCTCATTGCACCCAGTGACGATGCTATCTCCGCCAAGTTGAACGGTATGAAGCCCTGGGAGTTCCCTGAGTCTTTAGACAGTGCAGAAGACGAAGAATCCGCAGTAAAGCGGAACCTCGAGACTTTTGTCAACCATCATGTAGTGTTGAACTTTGAACAGAACTTGGTTGTCAATGAAGACGACCACAGTGTGGTTGCCAAGTTGAACTCGGGCAATTCTGTCTACATTAAGCAAGACAAGTTGAATGAAAAATTCAGCGTTCGCTTGGAAAAGCTGGACTGGATTTCGGTGGAGTCTGTTCAACAGGTTGATAACGGCTTTTTATTTGTCATTAACGATACTTTGTTTAAGCCTGGTGACAACAATTAGGCAACTTTGGTGTGATTTTATATTCTCTATGCGATCTACAGTCGCTTTCTCCTTATTTTACGTTTCAGTGTTAGGTTTTATATTTAGTTCTAATAACAACAAATTAACTCAAGTTACTCACACCCGTTTCTTCGGTATGGGAGCCGGCTGCAATAAATTCTGCCTTCCATTTGACCTTTAATGGTTTATCCATGGAGTTTTCAATAGTAAAGTCTTGGGTAATGCCGCTATTGGTGAAGGCATAGAGAGTATCTCCGGATTGTGGCTTCAAGTTCAACTTACAAGATTTAGGTACTGCAAGCAAAAACTTCAACTGATTGAGCGGAGTAGACTGGACATTACTAAGTAAGATTCTTCCTTGGAATAACTGGTTGGTGGATGTTGGCAATACTCCAATTTCGATTTTAAGCTGAGATGTTTGGGTGATCAAATTGGTGGCTTTAAATTGTCCACTTGGGGTCTGTCCTGATGACGACTGAATTTGGTTGGGGGTGGAGCTGGGGAAATTCAAACCGAAAGGATCTAATGCCGCAGTGGTGTTGGATTGTAATTGTGGAGAAGGAGAATTGAAATCACTCAAAAGATCAAATCCTGTGGAGGTTGAAGGGGTAGGATGCTGTAAGGATTGAGAGCTTGGAGTGGATGAGTTGGCTCCGCCCAAAGCAATTGACCCACCAGCTCCGTACAATGAGAGAGGGTTGATTTGACCGCCTCCGTTACCAGCATTAGTAGCATTGTTTCCGGCATTATCTCCGAAGGATATGTTAGCCAAATCGCTCAACAAGTCGTTATAACCTTCGTCATCACGCTTATCATTACTGATGGGCAAATCGTCATCGAAATCAATAAGATTCAAGTCGTTATTAGCTGGGCCACTGGCACCTTTAACGGTGATCTTGGAGGCTTCGTCAAGTTGCCCATTCTTTAAGAGCTGGTACTTATTGACCACGGAGTTGACGTTATCATTCAAAGCCAAAAGGTCGTTGACTTCTTCTTCATTTTCATGGCCCTCTTCAATGATTTTGGTGACAATGGGCTGGGAACTCTTGACCGAAGCGTAAAGTTCACTTATGGCCTCGTTGTCCTTGATTTTGGTTTCTCCTCCTTCAACATTGTTCAACATTTCGGCCAAAATCTCCACCTTTCTCTTTAATCTGGCAATATCATCGGTCACCTGCTTCTTACTTTCAACAATGTGGTCGTCCTTGAATCCTGCCATGATCTTCATCAACTTGTTTGCCTCTTGCAAGTCTTGAGGTCTTCCTCTTCTGATTAATTCTTGCAACTTGGCACTACGCACCACTGCTTCTTCCTTCTGGATGTCGTCGAAAGTTTTCAAATTGTCAGACGGGTTCAATACCGCAGCATCTTCCAATTTGACTTCGGGAAATATGTATCCTTTGTTGGACAATAATCTATGCATGTCTTTTATGTAACCAAAATCGTCCTTATATTTGGAGGTCCGGCAAATAGTCTGGTACCACTCTTCGATCTGGGCCAAGATCAATCTCTGGACCCGGGAGTATCTTAAGGGTGGTCTTTCCGGGAAACGTTTGACAAGTTCATTTAAAAACTCCTTACGAGAAATCTGTAATTGGAACGGATATCCACAATTTTTCACTAGGTTGTCTAGGAGGGAAAGGGCCAACTCCGAGGTTTGCGAATCCCGTTGACTGATGAGTTTTACTACCGCAATGGCAGCGTCACGGGGGGTAGATCCTTGTTTGGCATTGACATAGTCACAAATTTCAAGGTTTAAGGCGAGGTTGGGCTCAGTAAGCGTTGGTCGACAAGCACGGTCTGTTGTTAGTATGGTTTTAAGGAGGTTTTAACAGTCAATGGAACAGCCAATGAGTGTCGAGTGGGGCCAATTGCTCTCCAGCGGGCACAATTCTGGCGGACATCATCATTTAAGCCGCCAAATACATGGAAAATAATTTCATTTGCCTCATATCCGATTTTCCGACCTATTGTCCTTATTATATTCACAAACAGTGGCGACTTGACGGTAAAGGGTACCCCAAAACGATATGGGTGGTTGAAGCTCATCAATTGCGGCAACACTGGGTTCACTTCAGCATTTGGAGCTACCTGGTTACCTCAAAGACGTCATTTAAGGGTAGATCATTTGGCAGTGGGAAATTGGGGCTATGTTTCGTTCAATTGCCTCCGTTGGCAGCTGGTTGTCCAAACAGTATAGAAACATTGGGGAGAATCGGAGAAACGGGAGGATATTCCACGGGATATGATACATACAGATCCTTCTCAACAACTTGGGGTTGATCTTGGAAAGCGAGTACGATCCGGAAGACATGTTGGATCTTGTGGTGGGTGGTTCTTGCTGTGCTCACCCTTTTTTAAAATGGTGAGTAGTGGGGCCAGCGAGGTCAGCGAGAATTGGCGAGGCTAGGCACTTCTGGCAGTGCGAATAGGGAGGACACTTGCGGTGAGCCATTGACGAGGAACGTAGGGAGCGACGCATGGGCCAACGTGGTGACAGCGAATAGTAGAGAAATGTTCTTAGAGAAATTCTCCCTTGCCACATCCAACTCCAGTTGACGATCCCCTTGCCATTGGGCGGTGCTGGTAATCCTGTGGCCCTACAGTCAGAACTCCGAGGCCCCACGCTAGCGAGGGATCATTAAATCCTAGCGACTCCGCGAGAGGAAATTAACGAGACACAACTGTTGCCCACCAGCCATTTGGGATGAACCATGACACTAATGGACATAATCCCGGCCCCCACAGCATTAGGGAGGGCTCTGGTGATGATCCCATTGGGTCTGGCCGGCCTGGACATGGCCGCTGGTCCATACGTTTAGCCCAAGAGGCCGAAGCTGCTGAAAAGGCTATCAAATTAGCCACAACAAATGGAGATCCTGCTGCCAATTCACTGAACTTCGAAAGCCTACAACAAGAGAGCAGTACTGGGGGTTCATCCGATCAATTAACTGACCAATTAGAGGCAAGATCCGCTGGCTCGGACGCTTTGGGCACCAAAGATCGACATGGTTCTGGCGGTATGGACGGATTGGCGGGACCCTCCGGCGAGCAAGACGTAACTGATGACCAGGGCCCCATTAATGACCCGGTACATATCGACACAGACCCAGATCCGCTCGAAATCCGCCAGCTTGGCCTTTCTTACGACTATCTTATGTACAAAATCAGAGACCACATTGATACATTGGCCGACCAAACGTATCTGGCCGTAACGGAGAAGCTGAAACATATTGAGGAATATTTTAGCCATCAATTGGACTTGGAAGGCGAGGTCGACCGGGTTGACCGGTTGATAAATACGTGTAAAGAGTTGGAAATGGAGTTTTTGAAGGTGGACCAGCTAAGCATGTTTGTCACAGATTTCAAGCACCGTTTGGACGGATTGGAACGGGGGTTCTCCGAGCTTGAATGAATTCCATATTGGAAATCCAATGGTAGCTAACAGAAATGCTAACCAAATCCTTTGTATTATTCGCTGGTAGTGAAATTTAATATCATAATTTCGGGCCTTACCATGTAGTCACTCCTACAGAGGGTTCTAGACGGTCCTGGTTTCTTAACAACTGAACATACTAACATCGTATTTTCACAACCATACATTTTTCAGCTACACCCAGTATTGCTACAAAAAACTATAATTGACCAGACAATCGGCAAATTAATTGACCTTCGAGGGCCATTGCGTCAAACTAAATGACCAGTGGATCCAGGAGCACCCTGTGGCTGTTCTCTATCGGGTAGCGGCGGGGGAGGTGTCCTTTCTGGAGCCGTAGGGTGTAGCTGAGAGTGTTTCTGGGAGTCGGGAGCTGGGTTCTGAGGTTCTGAATGACCCGTTCCCAGCCAGAACGAGTGCTTTTGTTTCGCCGGCTCCGTCACCGCTGCCACCTCTATCGGCTTTGCTCCTTGTGTCTGATACTTCTTGACCAAATGGTTCTCCAATAAAATGAAATTTCTCGAGTTGCACTTGTACATGATGTTAATAAAGTCACCTACAATGGGAATTAAGCCAATGCCAAAGTCCATTGCAATGTTAGCCATCATTCGCAGCTCTAAGCGGGATGGAAGGCCACCCTCGACTTTCTGGGCCGTGTGGTACACATTCAATGCCAACAACAACCCAATGATATCGCCTATCCAGGGAATCAATCCAATGATTCCAGCCCAGCCAAATCTCCATCCTCCAATACTCAATTGAAGGTCAAGGCGGTATGCCTTCGCCTTGACGGACTCCAACACTTTCAAGTCATCCTTGGGGATGAATTGAGGCAACTTCCTTTTCCTTTTGGCCCCTTGGCGTTGGTAGAAATGGAGCTCATTTGGAGGAATCTCTTCAAAGTATGGGTCTTCGGCTGCCGATCCCATGTTGACCACATGGTCGAGGTTTGTCTGATGGGGTTAGTAGTGGGTGGACACGAGGTGGTTCCTGACTTACCTTCTGGAGGAAGTAACGGTACGCAAGCTGGGACATGGTGGAAGTGGTGTGTAGCGGCTTGAATGTTTATCTGCGGCTGAGCATGTCACAAATAAATGCAGCAAGCATGTTGGGAGCGCAGGTACCACACAGGCGCGCGATGGAACTGGATGGGGAACGAAACAGAGTTGACAAGAACAGTCACTGAACCACATTCGAGTAAGAACAGTCAGAACCACTTTTGGGCAAGAAAAGTGAGAGGAACAATAATGCAGAATAGTCGGGCTAGTTGAATATTAGGCCGAAAACCAAGGTGTGTGCTGCAAGGTGTGAGGTTGGTGCTGTGAGAGAAGGAATCCAGATAGAATTCGCAGCTACAGCGAACCTTGCGTTACAGCACATTGCAGGAACGATTATCACGCCCACAGGCACATAAGAATATGTCAAACGTACACCGAGGAATGGTTGACTACATATGCCTTCTAAAGTTAATTGCACTTTGCCGTTCATTACTCATGCTACTTAATAACTACCTCTTTATGCCATCTGGAGTCAACTAGCTACACCTTTTTTGCCCGTTTCAATTTCTGAAAGTATTCCTTTCTTAATGCTCTCAAGTCTGGAGGCTGTTCCACGCCCATTTCCTCTCTGAATTCATTGACATCTCTCTCCAAGATGTTTTCCCAGTAAACGTTGATCAATGGCTTTGAATTGAGTCCACTTTTAAATGCCCACGGGTAGTAAATGTTGTACAACCTTTCCTTCTGGCTGCGCTTCAATCTCAATGGAGCAAACAACGCTCCCAATCCGCTCATGGGCATGCCGATATTCATGAACTCGAGCACCTTGACCGAGATCTCGCCCTCAATGATAATGGGCAACCCGGTAATGGCGTGGTAGAAGTCGTGGCATTCGCGGTACCTCTGGTAAATGTAAGCCAATTCCTCATCATCGATATACCTTACTGGAACTCTAGTATCGGGACTGACCCCTTCTCTGTCTAGCCACTGTATATAGGTGTTTCCGATGGTGGAAGCGGGCAACAGCCTTAAGTAGTCCAAATTCAACGAGGTCGAGGTCATTCTGGGTCTTTCCCTCAAAATCTGGCGGCCCACCGGGTCGCTCAACATCTGCCTCTGCAACCGTTTCAACACCGGCTTCAAAGCAGTGGCCTCTCCGAGTGCAACAATAAACTCGTTTCTCTCGGGATGAAAGTACGCTCCAATGGATGAGCCCAATGTCATGAGAATCCGCTCATGCAAGAAGAGAGGTACGTGGCCCGGATACTGTGGCTTGTCCCTCTTGAAGTAGACGTTGGTTTGGTCATTGAGCTTGTTGAAAATTGCGTTGGGGTCCTTGTAGTGGAGTTCGCCATTTTCCATTTTGGACGCTAGCCGGTTGTTCTCGGTGAAAATCAAGGATCCTAACGCGGTTGCAGCAGCAAACACAAACAGTCTTTGCTGCTGGGTGGCACAGGATGTCACCACACGAGGAATTTGCGTAATAGGGCGGTACATGGCTGGTGGGTATCTGAAGCAAAGGGAAATTTATCACCCCATGTCTGAGCACGTGATCCGTAGAGCTACAACTAGCTCTATTCGCCAGTTGGGCCAAACCTGTTTCAAACGATGCTAGGGGTCATGGCAGAATCTTTATGGGTATAGTTTACTTAGTGGTCCCGAAATATTTAAGAGCAAAATTAGTAGAAAGATTTAGGTACTTAAGTTTGAAGGACCAAAGTTTAAGTACTAAAGAATAACGTGTATTATTAGTGCCAGACAATCCCTTGTTGTAGTAGGCATTCTCTCACTATTCTGATGGCAAAGCATACATATCTGACCCAGTTGACCTGCCAAGTTCACTAGTAGAATTAAATTTTGGCAGTGCTAACTCTCGGGGTTGCTAAATCACAGAGCTCCTCTATGCTTCATTGCTTTTATGCCTTAATGCCTTAATGCCTTGATCCCTTCATTTCTATAAGTTCTATAATTCTGGGTACAAGTTTCCGATGATGCAGTCCAAGAGATTCACAACCAAGAGCTTGTTCAACTCACACGACTGGTTCATAGTATTAGTGTTACGAGTATCCTCTCTGCAATTAAATATCACCAATAGTTTGCGAATAGACGCCTTCAAATCCTCGTCGTCCTCGTTGTGGAACCGGAGCATATTCTCGCCCACAAACGAAGGTAAACTGTGCTGAAATTTCGAGATCACCTCGAAGATCTTTTCGACTAACTCGTCAACGGTAATTACGTCCTCGGGATCGGAGTGTTTATTGTCGTTTTCAAACAAGTCGGTCCGCAACTTCTCTACTATTCCACAGAGGAAGTCCTCACTCAATACCCGTGAACTCATAACCTTGTTGGTGACGTATTTTTGACATGCAGATTCGATTTTAGCGGTCAATGCAGGAAACACCAAGATATAATTCTTCATGAATTTGATAAAACTGCCAATCAATGGCCTCCTATTGGACAAGTTGGTGACGGTATCGATAAGCGAAAAGATGGAATTTTCGAGAATGGACGAGCCACTATAAGAATCGAATTTCTCCCGGTCGTCCTCACGATCCAAATCCGGTTTGGTCGCTTTGTTGGAGCCTCCGGTGAAGTAGCTCGTTCCCACATAAGTCCTGCTTAATATGGCCTTTACTCTCATTTTAAATGATGGGGAAGGCTCGTCTTGTTTGTTCTTGATTCTGGCATCCAAGGCTGTGCTAATCGGATCAACAGCCGAGTTGACCACAGTGTGTAATATAAATGTAGGCAGCGCTAGCTTCTCGAACACCTTGTTGAGAACCAAGTCACTGAGAAGAAGGATGACGAGATCGGTGGCTATCTTTGAATTTAACGGTGACAAGGAATACTCTTCAGATTTAGAATCGAAGGTGGTAACCAATATTTTCCTGATAATCACCCTGAAATAGAGCAACTTATTCACCTCCAGTACCGCTTGGTCGTCCCCTTGGATTTTTTCTTGTTGCTGGATTTGCTCCAATGTTTCGTTGGCGAATATCGACGCATCGGACACTTCTAAATCACTGAAATCGGGGTCAGCTGTCTCAGACGAAATATTCTCGTCAAAGAGTAAATGTTTTTGGCTCAAATAGCTGGCAATGGGGTCTTTGAACTGGATTTCAAGTGAGTTTTTCAGCGACGTGGCATGGAAATAGTCTCCCAAAATCTTGAGGTCGTACTTGTCGTGAGGGTTTTCACACACTAACTCTGACAAGTGGTCATTTAGGATGGCACTAATCTGGTCCATTAGACTGATGATACTAGCATTGCCATTTAGCACGGTTTTAATTCGGTGACTTAAGTCTTTTATCACTTCACAAATGAGCAGATACACCAACTGAACAAATTCCATGTTGTCAGTGTTGAGCTTACCCAAGTACCACGAGTTGACAAACTGGACCATGATCGTGCTGAGAAATAAATGAACCTGGAAATTTAAGTTGTCGTAGCTACGGGTATTGTTGGGTGCAGCAGAAGAGAGAGGAATTATGGCCGGAAGGTGGTTCAAGAGGTGTTTGGTTGACATACGGTTGTTCTTGATGGCGTACTTGTTAGGAACAAAGAGCTTGTAGAGCAATTTGAAGGCTTCGGACGTTTCAATGGCACTTTGTTGGTCATCCAACGGGACGGGGTGTTCTCGAAGGGCCTTTCTGGGCTTGTTTTTGAAGTCCAAGGCCTTGGAGAGGCCCGATGACTTTGTCCGTGATGCAGGGGTGTATGAGCGGACAAGGCTGGGTGTGGGGGTGCTTGGTTCAGGACCCGACGGGGTAGTTAACGATGTTGTTGATTCCCAAAGCAGCGGTTCTTGGCCGTTTCTGGAGATATTGGCGGTAGTGGTGGCGGTTGTAGGGTGCTTCTTGGGTCCAGCTAGAAGGTTGGGGGTCGTCGCCCGCCTTCCTGGAGCAGAAGGTCGCCTATCCATGGGTAAATGGAAGAAGTATCGAGCTAGGATAGTGTATTACCTGCAGGACAAATCACCCCGATCTGTTTCGTTAGCGGCGGTGACCCTGTGCAGGTATATGATGAACCAGTCCAACTGATCTACAGCCACCCACCATGACCCTTCGGACACTTGTAAGGCGTTCCAGCACGTGTACGAAGTTCGTTCCTCTTTCGGACCACTACAGTACCCTTCGGCACATCCATTTCCCCGGAATCACCCCGTTTGAGCGGGGCCAGTCCATCCAGACCGCCATGGTTAACGCCAACCTCGACTTCAAGAAGCTTGAGAGCAAGATTCGCAAACAGAAAAAGGATATCGCGGACCAAGGAATGGTGATGAACGAGTATGAGGAAAGTCTTCTTAACAAAATTTTGGATATGAAGCCGTTTCCGACGTTGTTGACCTTTGAGTTTGAAAACGTGTATACTGGGGGCAAGAAAGTCCGGCAAGACCCGGATTTGGAGAGCAAAATCAAGCTGTTTGAGGCTTCTGGCTGTCGGTACCATCAGTTGGAGCGGGGTGGTGAGGTTACATGGCATGGTCAAGGCCAATTGGTGGCTTATGGGATTTTGGACTTGAAACAGTTCCGGGACTTGACTGTCAGATGCTACGTGGATGCGGTGCTTTTGCGGTCGGCACAGAACTTGCTCCAGAAGAATTATGACATACTGACTCTACTCACCGAGAATCCTGGGGTGTGGGTGGATGCCACCACTAAGATCGCATCGGTCGGAACCAACATCCAGCGAGCCATTACCAGCTACGGGATCGGCTTGAATGTGAACCCCGACCTCAAGTACTTAAATACTTTTGAGATGTGCGGATTACCGCAGTCTCGGGCTACATCCATTGGCGAGTTGACAGGAAAGGCCGTGGATATAAAAACAGTAGCAGATCAATATGCCAAAGAGTTTGCTAAATTATTAAACATCAAAACGGTGGAGCATATGAGTGGTGAAGACTTGCAAATAGAGAGCTAGGAGGTGGGTGTTGTAGCTCGTTATTCAATTAATTAAGCAATTAGTTATATGATCACGTAATAGACGAAGACCTTAAGAAGTTGCATGGCAATACTCGGCTTGGGCCCTACGAAATGTACTAAAATTCACATTAATTAAAACATACTGAAATGCCAAAGCTTTTGTAACGAGAAGAAAATCAAAACCATGTTTCTATGGTACTAAGACAAGTGGCCGTGGCACTAGGCCCCTACCACTGGTGTAAAGACATTAGATCTAGTACAAAACAACACCAACGGCGGCAAAACCAGCAAGGATGGCAGCCAAGGCACCGTTGGCAGAAGAAGCAGCACCAGACTTCTTGGAAGAAGAGGCGGTGGAAGAAGAGTCAGAAGAAGAGGAGTCGGAGGACGACGAAGAGTCGGCGGAACCGTTGGAGTTACCCTTCTTGGAGGAAGAGGAGGAGGAAGAACCACCAGCACCGGAACAAGCGTACTTGTCACCCTTGATGTCACCGGAAGAGTTCAATTTGTCGAAAGCCTTACAAGACAAGTCACCGTCCTTGGAGATCAAGGAGAAACCACCGCTAACGGAGGTCAAGTCTGGGAAGGTACCGTTGTCGAAGCTACCGGAGATGTTGACAGAACCACCGATGGTCTTCAACTTAGGGAAACCGTCGAAAGACTTCAAGTCCTCGTTGTCTCCGATTTGGAGAGCACCACCGATACTGGTCAATTGAGGGAAGTCAATTTCTTCAAGGTCATCGTTTTGGTCAATGGTCAAGGACTTACCGACCTTTTCCAAGTTCTTGAACTCGATCTTGTCCACGTTGGAGCTGGTAATAGCAAGCGAGGAGTTGACGGTGGTCAAGTTGTTGGCGCTGAAAGAGTGGATCTTTTGGAACACAAGGTTGTTGGCGGAGGTCAATTGGTCCAAAACAACGTCGACGTCTTCAGAGTTGTAGGAAACGTACAAGGAGTCGGTGACTTCTTGCAAGCCGGAGTCGATGGTTTCAATATCGGCGTTGTTGTTAACGTTGAAAACTTCCAACTTGTAGACGTTGATACCATCCAACGAAGTCAATCCGGTGTCGGAAATAATGACACTGTTGGCAGTGGTGATACCGGAAGTCAAACCAGTCTTTTCCAAAGCAGGCAAAGCAGTGTAGGTCAACTTGTCAACGGTGGTCAATTGGGCCAAGTTAACAGCAGACAAGATTTGAAGAGCACTAAGGGTAAGAGAACCCGACACCAATTCCAAGGTAGGAGCATTGATGGCAGTGGTGAGGTTGGCTTCCTTGATAATCAAGTCACCGTAGAATCTTCTGACTCCGGTCAAGTCGATGTTGTCCAAGTTGGAGCCTTGGATAGTAACATCACCAACCACAGTGGCACAAGCGGCAACCGATTGGACCTGGGCGTTGTTGGTGGCGGTGTAGTCGGAGAAAGAACAACCGGAGGCAGCGGTTGGGGTGGCAGCGGTTAAGGTGGAGTCTGGAAAGTTAGTACTGAGCAGGTATAGGGCGATGGAGGGAGTGATGAACCCAGTGGAGGGCTTTGCGCACGGTGGGTTGAGAGCGGTGGAGGCGCTGTTAAGCGGAATTTTCGAATCTGACAAGGGCGGGCATATGAGCATGGTCGAGGGTTATACGAGAACCGGGTAGGCCGCCATATATATCCCCGGTCCCACTCATGTGGTAGATCAAGTACCATGCACCCAATAGGTAAGTACTATGCACCAGAATATACTCTCGCCCTCGTAGATAAGCCGATATCAATTTTTAAACCACAGGTTGGCCGAATTCGATTTAACCGGGATTCGTTGGGGAAATTAGAACCGCCACAATCACCATAGTCATCCCATTATGAATACTTACTGTTGGCACCTAAGGCGACTCCCGAAACAGCTGCAAAAGCCAATAACTTAGAGAATTGCATCGTTGGTAGAAGATAACTCTAGAAAAATTTTCCAAGGAGAAATCAATTGGTTTTATAAAAGCTGGTGGGACAAAACGACCGGTTATAGCCGGGCAGATTCGAGGGTACGTCAATGGGCCCTGGTTCCCACCGGATATTCGGTCGGAACTGTCGACAATTGCCCGGTTAGGCGGGCATGTCGCACCTTTCATGCGGTGATCCCAATCCTCGGGTTTTTTTCGAGTGGGGACCGTAATTTGCGACTGAAAAATCCGTCCATAATTCGCCTGCAGTGTTGTTGTTTGTGCTCAATTAGGAAATATCTAATTTTATTTCTTCCTCCTATTGGCCCTGCGCCTCGTGTCGTCGATCTACTACCGGTCCGCGTCAAGTGGTAGTCAGTTACCTCCGAACTGAACCCATCTCTTGATGCTACTCCGCTATATCCCCTCCAACCTTATGACCAGCCCTCAGTCCACGCTCGTGATATTCCCATCTTGCCAATCTATGGTTAAGGGAACATCCCCACGTTGCAAACCTTACATTTCCCAGCTTCACAAACCTACATTTCACATCCCCTCGGATTGTCTCATAGTATTATTCCCGAAACGCACTCCCGGAACTCCTCATGCGCCATCTCGACTAAACACCTTTGCAACAATGTATGGGCAGCCCTCATGTTTAGGGTCGTCCCCGTCGCTGTTGTCAGGTGCGTTTGTGGACGTGACGGTGTCAAGCATACACGGCAACGTGTCTGGCGATTAGTGGCCGGATTTGAGTTGTCCCTTGCTCGATGTGGGGCTTCTGCTTGAGGCATTTTGTCCCGTTACTTAGACGATATCGTGTTTATGCATCACGTGTAGGGGCTCGCTACCGGATTAGTGGTGGGGCCACAGGCTCATGATGCGAAAGGCGTCCCGACCGGCAGGGTCGGATTTGATGGCTGGCTATCTGCATTGCATGTGTCGGTCTCTGGTGGTTCTCTGCTTCCGCATGGCGATAAGTGGGCTTAGCAATTGTTCCTTTTGTTAACACGGGCGCTGTGGCTCCAACAAACCACCTTCCGGTACCGATACATACCTACACATGCCTAGGCAAACCTACATAAAGATACTTGCACACACATAATGTCTGCAGGACCTACCAACTTGGAGACCCCTTCCTTAGTGTCGCTTTCCCTTTTGGCATCCTCTCAAGTGGCCTCTACCTCTATGCATGTCCCACCCTAGTTCCGTTATG
This sequence comes from Suhomyces bolitotheri, assembly GCA_030568555.1. Taxonomy (NCBI): domain Eukaryota; kingdom Fungi; phylum Ascomycota; class Pichiomycetes; order Serinales; family Debaryomycetaceae; genus Suhomyces; species Suhomyces bolitotheri. Next base: position 135,241 of record JAJMGH010000011.1, read on the forward strand.
TGTGCGGATCACTCCTAATTAGGAATAAATTCTGTCTATTCCTATTTGAGTAGAGTTATTACCTGCATGATGCGCCAACTTCCTCGCTCATCTCGGATTCTACGCAGGCCCTCGCCCAGTTTCACTAGTGAAGCTTGGGTGCTCACACCTCCCATAATTATGTTCCTAGAAGCCCGGATAGACTCGTAACTCGTAAACCTCGAGGCGTGTTTTGAATACCGACCAGTCGGAACTACTTAATAGATTGCATAATCTAGTTGCTGACTTTGGGGACGTTGATCCTACAACAGGATGGCACTACATCCGCCTTAACTTCTACAGTGTGAACCAACGCCGTATTCCTCGTGGCAGAAATCCTATTGGAATGTCCCACCTCTGAATCACAGTTTTGTATTTTTCATATGTGAAAATTCCATTCGATTTTCTGAAATTTAGCCAAATTTTGTGAATTATTCCAAGATTAGCGATGTCATGTCTATTTTTAGCGTCCTCTCTAAACATATACAGTGAGCTTTCAACTCCTTCTATTTGTCACTGCCCCTTGCAGAAGTACGAGCATAACTGCTCGAAATACCCCACGCAGAGCGTTTATTATTAGCGATCACGTCTACGCAAGTTGATCTATATAATTGGTATGATTTACCGAAATATCAGGGGTCGTTTCTAGCCGTACATGTTGAAATGAAACCCTATGGCTGTTGAATTTGCCACACCACAGTAAATAGAATTAAATCGAATAAATATGACCTCATGGTGGTTCGAGGCACCAGGTATAATTATGGTGATTTTGCACTCAACTCATTAGGAGAGCCCGTCATCAAAATGAAACTGATCGTTCAAGTTCAATTGCTGCTCGATCATCTCCGTCCATGGCCCCACAAAGTCCAATCCCACATTTCTATTATTCATGAACCATTCCATAACTTCATTATCTCCCACCAAAACTTGCAACGGGCTCTTGGGATTATCAGAAGGAGTCAAATTCTCACTGCTCAAGTTCTTTTGATTGTCATCCATAAAATTGCCATATCCAACAGATTCTGGTTGCGAATTGTCGGGATAAGCCTGTTGTTTGGCGTACTTGTAAGTATCAGTATTATTAACATTATCCTCACTTGGCCCCACCATGGTTTCCGATCCCATGGTCGAGGGTCCTTGCCTGGTTTGGTTAGCAAATTGGCTTTTCCGTCCGAGCTCTTCCTCTTCATCTTGGAAACTTCTAGACGTAGTTTTCATTTCGGAACAAAGGTACATCAACACATTGGAGTACCTGGTACACAAATGCAACTCGTCCGGGGAGCAATCTCTCAAGGTGATGGCAGCACGTTGGATGCTTTGAATAATATCGTCGATAGTGATCAAAGATAACGAGAGAATAGTATAGTCAAAGTTATCAATGGAGCTATTCATGGCATCAGAAACCGTCTTGCTGGATTTCTTGTGAGCAGTAATAGTAAGGTAACATTTCACGATAAATGCCACTGCTCTGACAATTCGGGTCAACCATCTGACTGGCATGAATCTCAACATTTTGAGTTTATGAACCCGATGTGCCACCGAAAGCATTTCGTTGGCTGCATTGAAGGCTTGTTCGATGTATTTTGCTGATTTGGACATCTCGTCCAATTTCAAGGTGGTCTTTCCTGTCTTCCTTTTGCTTCTTTTATCATCGACGGTTTGTGGGGTGGGACTCAAAGCCAAGGAGTAAATGTACAACTTGACATAATTGAATTCAAACACCAACGACTCTTGGTCAATAATTTCAGCCACTTCTTTGGCAGCCTTGGAATTGGGAGCAAGCCAGTGACTCTGCACATTCGACAAATTTCTCCACACCTTACTGGAACCGGGTCGCAAGAGCAGCTTATACTTTTTGCCCCAGTTATTGATTAACGGACTTATAATGTTCAATATCGACAAGTTTTGGCGCTGGGTTAAACCCCCCAACTGGGCCTTGTATCCGTAGAGCGACTCATGGCCCAAGGAAATGATTTGGAGCAATTCGATCTGAGCCTTCTGCGAGAAAGTGAATCTTAGAACATGTTCACTGGAAATTCGCTTAAGTTCTTCTTCCGACATTCTCATGATCCGGGCATCATCATCTTCTCCGTTTTCCATGTCATCTTCACTGATTTCGTCCTCATCCAAGTCGATTTCAGAGAGAGAATGTGCCAACATCGACCGTCTGCTGATATTCATCACCGAGTTGATTTCGGCAATGTGGCTGGCCAAAAATGTCTTGGAACTAATTTCCATAAACCCCATATCCTGGGCCAACCGCACAGAAGATCCAATCAACATCCACGCCATACGATAACTTCTTCTCATGGCACCAAGTCCCGCAAGATTGGGCTCGTTTTCGGCCTCATTGCCGGCGGCATTTGAACCACTGGGGGCCCCTCCAAACGATACCCCTGCGCCGCCATACATCCCTTCATCATTGGCCTCTTCTGCTTTATTGGCATAGTCGCTCCACCTCCAGTGAATAGCACGGGGATTCCATTCGGTGAATAAGAAAAATGCAAAAATCGTCCCTATGGAACGAGTGCTGGCCTCGGCCCACACCGTCTGGGAAATTAATCTCTGAACATAGAGCCAGAGCCGGTCATGGACCTCGATATTCCGAGGCACTCCTCCGGTGCCCACATTGTTCTCGAACGGATGGTACCTCAGGGCAATAGTTAGAATCGTACAAAGCAAAATAGGGTACCCCGAAAGCACCGTAGGCGAGTGCAAAAACTTGGGAATATGGGGAAAAAACGGGTGCATGGTGGAGAAGAAGAGATAGATGAGCTTGGTGGCTTCCTCCTCAGTCAATATACCGTTGGGCTCGCCGATGTAGTCGATACTGGAGAGCTTGGTGGATCCCTTGGGCCTCACCACAAACCCGTTCTCGGCTGCTGGCATGGTCATTCGCTTGCCCTCTCTGCCGGGCCCCATGTAGGCTGGAATGTGAGACTTGGACCGCCGACTGTGCAATTGAGGAGCTGGAATTGGTACCGTGGGCGACGGCAGGACTCCACCAGACCCTGGAGCCGGCACTGGGCTCACCAGCGCCTCAAGCTGGGCGTGCTTGGCTCGGGCATCGATGTTGTCTCTCTCGTCCGCTTTGGCGATAGTGCCTGCTGCCTTGGCCAAAAAGACTAGTGCTCCTTCCATGGTGGAAAAGTGTTCGTTGGCAGTGGGTTTCGGGGCTACCACAGGAGGCTCGTGGACCGAGCTCTGGATCTTTTGGTGCTTGGGTGCCGGCAATGGGTGTATCTGATGGTGGGGATGGTGGTGCTGGTGGTGCTGGTGGTGGGCCGAAGTATTAAGAATATTGGTCACCGAAGGAAGACGGTTTTGCCGTGGCTCTGGGATCGCTGGAGACATTCCCGCCGCTACCAGGTTTGAGGAGCCAACTCTGCTGGAGCCGTAGGATACCGATGTCAGTGACTCAGATCCGTCCTTGCTCCCGTCCTCAGGGCTTTGGCTGGTTTCTGGCGTTTGGCTCTGGGTTCCGCTAGCAGTACCGAGTCCGGAGTCCTCTTCGTGCTTTCTCTTCTGCCGCCCTAGCGACACATTGCTGGAACCTCCTCTCTTGGAATCGACAAACACACAGTCCTTGCGTTCTCTCTGGCATCGGGCACACTTGCCCTCACGAGGCTTATCCACTGGCCCCAAATCACACTTCACCTTTCGTACCCGGCAATTGAGACACGCCTGGTAATTTCTTCGATACCGGGTCTGACCCCCGGTACTTGGTTCAGGCATCACTGGAGACTGCATAACGACGTCCTAAAACGGTCCCTGTCACAATTGGCCGTGTGTTAGATGGTGCCGACTCGAACGATTTTCAAAATCTGATTAACTCTGCTGGATGGATGCGCAGGCTGATCTTAACGGTGTGGGGCAAAAATCGGCCTAATACGCCAAGATTTTTACTGACGTGTAGGTTGCTGGTGGCTCTATCTGTCTATGCCACTGGCAAACGTAGGTAGTTGGTGCTTGATGGATGTATTCGCACTTGGACAGATGTTACCACTGAAGTCTGTATTTTTTTCCACTCCTTTGCCGTGAAGTTCCGTTTTTTACCGCGATGTGGAACCTAACGGACTTTGGCCCACATGTAGGACGAGTTCCCATAGTGCCACCCAGAGCCACATCCCACCGTGGCCCATTACATAAGAAAATCCCGCCATTATACTGGACCCCTACACCGGTCACATTATATGTCATACATTTACACAGAGAAGCTTATCCTTCGATGGTCGCTAAAAACGTCTTAAATGAACTAAACCGAAAAAGAAGGGTATAATAAACACAGCACCGGCCGAGACTAGCGCTTTTGCAATTGTAACTTCTTCACCTGTTCTTCCAAAGTCTTCAACTTGGTTTGCATTTCTTCCAAATCCTGGTTTAATCTGTTTCTTTCATTGACAATATTGGTTTCCCATTGTCTGAATCTTTGTTCCTCAGCCTTGACCTGTTCGGTGAAGAATTTCTTTAATGCGTCTTCTTCTTCCTTGAATTTAGGGTTATGTAATCTTCTGGGCTTCTTGCCTAACGATTTCTTAACCACTTCTCCATTTTCATTAACTACTTCCTTTTCTCCTCCTTCGCCTTCTTCTTCACTGCCACCCATCTTGATGGATCTGAAGGTTTCAAAGTGGAATTCGTTCGTAGACAACACCAAGTCCAACATGTTGGTTCTCAATAACAAACTTCTCAATTTCTTAAAATCACAGTGCTGGTCGTTCTCGACTTCAACCATTCCCCATGGGTACTTTCTACCTCTAACAAAGTTCCCAGGAGCAACCTCGTATTCTTCTTCAGAACCAATGATAGCAAATGGCATGGATTCAATCAATTGCTTGGAATGTTCGGCACTGGCTGGATCGTCTAATTCTAATGGTGGGGTATAGATGTTGATGTCTTGAGCCTCAATGACATCTCTTATTCTTGACTTGAAAGTTTCCAACTCAATAGGCGACAAAGTATCCGATTTGGCGATGATTGGAATCAAGTTCACTCTAGTGGAAAGACGCTTCATGATTTCAATGTCCAAAGGCTTGAGCGAATGGCCGGTTGGACGGATGAAGTAGAGACACGCATGTACTCTCAAGTCCTTCTTGTTTGTTCTGGTGGGCTGTTGTTCCTGCTTCATGTACGATTCATGTTGGTCATCAATGAAATCAATGATGGGGGTCCACGAGTCATGGTTATTCACATTGTTACCGAAACCAGGAGTGTCGATGATATTCAAACGAACCTTGAAGTTCTTTTCTTCCAAAATGGCACGCACAATGTCAATATCCACCGTTTGGTGTGCACTGGTAAACTTATGGTGTCTTTCGGATGGGTCCTGGTACGCCTTCAACGAGGATTGGAAAAGCGTGTTGATGAAGGTGGTCTTTCCCAATCCGCTCTCACCACACACCATCAAGGTGAAAGTGGCGCCCTGCTTGGAAACGATTTTATACCTGGAGGTTAGTATGGAAATTTTCACGGGATCACGGCCGTTAACGTGTCAGTAGAACTATAGACTGACAACATTGGTGACAATCCACCGGCACCAGCGCGACAACATCGGGCGCATTTACATACCTTTGGTTGGGAAGGTTGGCAATCCCCACTGGTTCTGGCATGGTTGATAATTGGAATGCTTGGTACTAGTAAAGTTCAATGAACAGTTCCGATTCAACACTTGTCGTCTTTTTTGTTTTCGTTAGGTGGTGTCGTGTCCTGGACGAAACAGCTACGCGTTGACGAGGCGCCCCTACTGCACACAGCAACCACCCAAACTCCAGAGATACCAAGGGATCTTTGGTTCAAACGACCACCCAGTATGTCTACTCTGGAGGCTATTGAGGTCGATTTGAATCTCACGAATTCTTTGGAAGGATCGAACGCCCGAAGTGTTTACGAAAACACGCTTCTGATCGCATATTAATGGCCGATTACATAATCCGATGGGGTAGATGAATATGACTCTACTGACGTTTGGCACCTACCAATAAACACAGTATGGTCGTTGCTACCTCGAATTACGCAAACGTTTATTTTTATTACTGTTGCACCCTTCAGCAATCATCATTGATGCTTATATTCATATATCAAGGCCAATACTGGTGATAACGATATAATAAATATATATGATATAATATAACTGAAGATCAGGCGTTAATTCAAGAGGTAACTCTTCTCGACACAACACAACGGATCTAGGGTTGATATTGCTGAAGAATCACACACGAAATATACTAAACAATAGGACAAGCAAAGAAAAACTGACAAGACAGGAGAATAGAACATAGATAGAGAGATATACAAAAGTTAGAGAAAAAAATTGGTTTTTTCAATAAATCTATTCTTCTTCTGGTTTAGCTTCAGTACTTGCTTGCTGTGGTTGCTCTTCAGATGGAGCTGGAGCTTCAGACAAATCAGTCCATAAGGTCAAGTTGTCTCTCAACAATTGCATGATCAAGGTGGAGTCCTTGTATGAGTCTTCAGATAAGGTTTCCAAGTCAGCAACAGCATCATCAAAAGCTTGCTTGGCCAAGTGACAAGCTCTGTCTGGAGAGTTTAAGATTTCGTAGTAGAACACTGAGAAGTTCAAAGCCAAACCTAATCTGATTGGGTGAGTTGGAGGCAATTCAGTAACAGCAACATCGGAAGCGGACTTGTAAGCTTCCAAAGACAAGTCAGCGGCTTCCTTACGCTTGTCAGCAGTAGCAAATTCAGCCAAGTAACGGTGGTAGTCACCCTTCATTTTGTAGTAGAATACCTTGGATTCACCGGTTTGAGCGGAGGAGATCAAGTGGTCAGTTAACACAGATAAGATGTCTTCACAGATCTTGGACAATTCAGCCTCGACCTTGGCTCTGTAGTCACGAATCAAGGTAACTTGTGATTCATTACCCTTGGCATCTTCCTTTTGTTCGATAGAAGAGACAATTCTCCACGAAGCACGACGGGCACCAATGACATTCTTGTACGCCACGGACAACAAATTACGTTCTTCGACGGACAATTCTTGGCCAGAGGAAGCAACGGCCTTCATATTCTCCACCATTTCTTCATAACGTTCGGCTTGCTCAGCCAACTTGGCGAGGTAAACAGAATCTTCACGAGAGGCTGGCATTATATGTGAGGTTGGTAAAACTAAAAGGAGTTAGTAAAGCAATTGAAAAAGAAGCAGTAATTACAAGCTGCGTCGAGAATCCATGCGACACCCAGTAGCACCTGGCGATCAAAACCATGGCGTGGACGCGACATTGCCACGAAGTGCGAGGACAAGGATAAATCCACAATTGCGACAACTAGACGGTGAACAACGCGCGTCTACGTTGTCCAAGGGATAGCATGGCACAAGGAATATAGGCAAAGGGGCAAGAAGTTGACGGGCAACCACAGGGTGGGGAAAAGGACCTGATAGGCGGGCGATCCTTAGGCACAGACGGTGCATCGAGGTTGCGGCAGTGGAAGGTGGGACCAAGGTATTGCGGCCTGACATCGTTTGAGCCATCCACCACAACAGATCAATGTATAGCACACCAACCCAGCGCCCCGACTTCCGCCGTAGCCAGGCCCCACCACCAGATAGCAATCCGGGTAGCGGGCACCGGGCAAGTACACAACCATGCTCACGCCAAAAAAAAGCCCGCAACGCATACACCACCGCACTAAAATGTCTCTTGACACCCCAGGTGCAGGACCGGTGTGAACAACACGTAAACGGGCAATTGCTCATGGGAGCTGGAGTACAGGGAAGTGAGGCCGCCATGGCCACGGTCCCAACGCTAATCCATGTAGGAAATCGCGTAGATGGAAACCGCCTGCCGGGGGAACCACCATAAGCGTGTCGGTTCGATTGATTAGCTCCGGCCCGCCGCAATCCGTCCGATTTCGTTCACCACGATTTGTTTTCATGCGCCCACTTTGGCTCTGGCGGGCCCAGTCCACCACCTCCAGGGTCTGAAATCCCGTCAATCGGCACCTGCTGGCACTACTGGGGCCATTGAACCCACCGGCCCATTTGCAGCGTCCGATGGCCTCCATTCGCTGCCGTTTGCTGGCATTATCGCCACTCCTCGTTCGGTCACGAAATCATCCATTGATACCCCTTGAAACCGGCTAAATTCCGGCAAAAACTCTCGATAAATTCACACAACTGGCTTCTGCTGCTGTCATGGCACTCCTGGCCGATTTTATCCACGATACATACGATTGGTGATAGGATTGATATAGTATCCAGTATAAAGAGAGGGAAAGAAAAAGAAAGAAAAAAGTCCCGACGATTGGCAGTGCGAGCAAAGATTTGATTTTTGGATCTTGCTCACGAAAGGGCGGGGCGAGGATGACGGCTGCGAAATGGGGTGGGTCGGGGTCTGGAGAGGAGGGAAAAAGCGGCAAAGGGCAGCAAAGGGCGACGGCCAGCCTGAAGCCCCCCTGGTCGCTTTAATATGGGCAGAACCGTCGAAGCTGGGGCGGTTTGGTCTGGCTGGTGGACCCCTATCACATGAACCGGGTCACGTGACTTTATTTACCTTGCGCCAGAGTCGTTATGTCGGACCGGTGCCGAACGCAGTGGGGTGGTGTTGTGGGTGCCATGGTTAGCCGGGGTTTTGGTGGCCATTACGTAACGGGGGCCGTGTTTAGGGAGGCGCCATCCCCGACGGTGCTGGGGCCCCCATGCGATAGCTCCAGCCGGATGTTGCAGGTTGGACGCCCGCTTACCTAATCGCCATACCCAGGCCACCAGTGACTCGGCGACCACCACTACAGGCACAGTTTCGTAGTTTATTTATTGCTTCATGGCTACTCTAAAATTACAGCAGGACGAGGGACCATCCCAATGATGTGGCGGTGAACTATGACGTAGGGGCTCAGGACAGGGCAGTGCTTACTCGTCCAATTGCATGGACTCGGTTCCAATTTGCAACTTGTAAGGAGCACATTCCTTGACCTTGATGCCGAATCTCTTATCCTTGTTCAACTCGACAATCTGGTTGATACTGTCCACGTACTCACCCGACAACTGGTATTGCGAGTGGACCCAGCTGGGCTTGGCGGTTTTTTCACCTCCACTCAATCTGATGACTTCGTTGCCGTTGACGTTGATCACCACGGTGACCGATTCCCGGACATTGGCGATATTGTGACCCTGTCTCAACAAGTTCTTCAACAACAACGAGCTGACTCCCAATTGCGGCAATGGAACCTCCATTCCTGGCAACACTGGCTTGTCCATATCCATCCCATGTTTACCAGTGGGGTTGGCACTCAACAAGATCTTCTCAAGAGGAATGAATTTGGTAATCTGGATAGGCTTGCTCTTGACCAAGTGACGGTTGGTAAGTTCGGCCAACCCGAGGCGGTTGGTTCTGATGTCTTTTTTGATGATTTCGAGTTGTTCAGGGATATTTTGTTCTTCCTTGATAGGGAAAGCTTTGGAGGTGTAGGCCAATTTGAAGGGATACACCGAAAATTTCTTGTCAACTTCTCCCAATAATCTTCTCGAGGTCTTGAGTCTCAACTGGTGATTAATGGCAAAGTCTCTAATATGCAATGTACTTTTGGAATTGAATCCTGATCTAAGTTTCTTACCGGTGAATTGGTCGATTTCTTCCACCGTAACAATACCGGGACCCTCGACTTCGCCAAGCGATGCCATCCGAATGTCCACTTGGTAAACTTCGCCTGGAACCACCACAAACTCATCAGTGGGCACAGCGCTGGAATTATCAGTTGGTCTCAGAGAGTTGGAAGAGTTCTTATCAGCAATAATCACATCGGACCCCACACTTTTCTTCAACAAAGCAGCTTCTTGGTGAGACTCGTCCCACACAACACCCTTGAAGTCTCTTTCGGCAACCACACCTTCGGCCTGACCTGCCAAAAATCTTCTTAATCTTCTGACTTTGGATCCTGGTACCACCACACAGTTGAACGAAGCAGCCACAGAGTCCACCAAAGCTCTGATCAGAGCACCGGTGACTCCAGTACTGGCCAACGCCTGTGGTAACTTCTCTGGCGACAATGACATACCAAGTAACGCCACGGCAGTCTCAGTAGCAATGTGGGCAGCACAAACGGCATCAGCCTTAGCTCCCAAAAGAGGACCGACCGGCTTGTCGTCACCTCCAGGATATATCACAACAGTGTGGGAAACATTGGAAGTGTACCCGTCAATATGGACACCCAAGGTGATGGTGACCACATCGCCTTCACTGAACGTGTATGAAGTTTCATCATCGAGTTCTGGAGCAAATCCACTGGTAAGTTCATTGACATCTATGGTGGTAGGATGGGCAAGACCCTTTTCTCTAATGACATTATTATAGGCTCTTCCTAAGAGCTTGGTCAAGTAAGAGTCTCCCAAAAGACATAATTCTTGGGCACTGATTGGAGCAGACTTCTTGAGGTGGTACGAATCGTTAATTAACGAAACGAGGTATTGTAATCCCGACTGGGTGATTTGTCCGGCCACACGATACTTGTCAAGGACGGCGTCATCAAGCACGTTCTTCTGCTTCAACAAAATGTCCGCATCATCCTGGTGCACAGCAAGTTGCATGGTTAAAACACTGGTACTAATGATGTGAAAGTACTACTGGTGAAATTTAATTTTTCATCTCATCGCGGGCCTGCTCCATCGCACCTAGAGGGACAAAGGAGGGGGTGAGGAACGGGATTTTGCGCCCGTGACGGCTTTCGTCTTCAATTGGGTCAGAGCAGTGGTCTATATAAGGTCTGAAATATTTACCTATAGGCTTTCTACCATCTTTCTACTCTTGTGTTGGCGTATATTGCTGGATTTTACCTCCTCGTTACCAAAAAAATGGTTCGTTAGCCAAAAAAATGACGACAACTGCAGGATTCGAACCTGCGCGGGCAAAGCCCAAAAGATTTCTAATCTTTCTCCTTAACCACTCGGACAAGTTGCCTTATTCGTTATCAAGTAGAGAGCCCCGATGGCTACATCGCAATGGCGAATTGGTATGATTATATGATAACGTATATATTTGCATAGGGCCGTTGCCCATAGGGTAACAACCCATATCCTTTGAGAATTACTTTTCACTGCATTTTTTAATTAAAAATACATTCCATTTGACGGAAATTCTCTTTAGGAATCTCTATGATCGATAGTTTGGTTCATTTCTCACATACATACAAGCTGGTTGCAAAATACAGTACTACCGGTCATGACATACAAAATTCCAAAATCAAATTGGGAGTTACAAAGATAAGTTAGTCAAAATGATAGGGTTCAAAATTTCTTCAAAATTTTAGAAAAAGCCTACAGTAACTTCGAATACCTTGTGATACCTCTAAACTATCTTTCGTTTGAATCCTGAGAATTTACCTTTTCTTAAACGAATTCAAGTAGTTCTCACTTACATCAGCTCCGAATAACATACCTGAACACTTGATCGTTGTATAGTTATTACCATCAAGTCTCACCGCTCAAGCAGTGCCTGGTCATTTGACAAGTCGATTCGGTTGCTCTGGGTTGATCTGTGAGTTGAAAATCAGTTCATCGTACTTTGGCTCACCTCATGTTTTTTCTTCTTCCCTTATATCCGACTTCTTATCATCCTCCGCTTCATTAGTGACCACTTCATCAGATTTCTCATTTTCCCTTTTGATTTTTTTTGATTCACTTCTTTCTTCAGTTTTATCTTTGTCCGAATTGGAAGCTTGGTGATTTGCATCCCCACTTTCTACCTTTAGTCCGTTTATCTTCCGTTTCTTCGAATCCCTCCCAGGACTCGAAAAAAACAGCAGAATTTTGGATTGGGTTGACTTCTCTCGTTTCAAAAGCTCGGGTCCTTTGTTTGCAGGATTACCAACTTGCTTCCCTACGGGATATCCTTCAATATCGCTGTACGCCTCATTTTTGACGGTATTCAAACTGGTATCAAGAAGATTGGGACTCCATGCCTTATTGGGATCGAGCCAATCGTCCCATTCCTTCGTTCCTGGAGCCAACATAATAGGCTTGCGACTATGAAGCCAAGACAAATCCCCAGTATCTGTCTTCACGGCCGAACCCGTGACAATGGTGAAAGACGATAAATACTCCTCATTAACGTTGAAATTCTTGTTGTAGTTAAGGTTATGGGAATATAACCCCGCCAAATAAATGATAGGACTTTTCTTTGAATGTACATAGTGAGGTACCTTATCGTTGGATGATTTCAACCATTCAAAATACCCCAGAATAGGCACAGCACACCTGTTATGGTTCCGGCTGCTGTTCCACTGAGGATGATTATCCGCCAAAGATTCCTTTCTACAATTGAAGTATCTTGCACTGTATCGTTGAAGCTCACGGCTGTAGGGAGGATTACTGGACCCTATACCTCCTGTTGGGGTTGAGTCATTTGGCTTGGCCCACAAAGGAACAAGCCCAAATGTCAGTGTCTCTACTACAAACCTCTTAGCTGCACCGTGGGTGTCTTTGTCCTGATAAATAATCAAGGCAAGATTGGTAGGGGCCACATTGTACGATTTGGTATACTTTGTGGCATTGGTGGCATCAATCTGGACTCGAAAAGTGTCATCCACCGAGTTTCCTGACGAGTTGCCTGACGGGTTCCCGGAACCAAGGGAGTTCTCTGACCCTTCAATGGTTTGCTCATAGACGTTGTCTTGGATTGGGTGCAATTCGCCACCATTGGCCAAAACAGTTTGGTGGAATTGGCCAGGCAAATCTTTGGCATCCTGATGTTAGTACTGTCTATCTTATCGCTGTCGAAACTGCTCCTATTAAGGTGCAGCCACACTTACCACCCCCAAAGCAAAGCGTCCACACATCACGACTCACTGTTAAATGTTGAAAATCTGGGGATGGCCCGCAATATATAGTGCGACCCATTTGGGTGCAACGGTTGCTTTTAGTTGCGAAATTCACCAACGATGTTCCTATTATGACAAATCTACATGGCCACACATTGCCCAACTCCTCTTTAGTCCCTATATTAACGCCCTACTGCTATTTACATGTGTCGTACTGTTGTCATTATTGAGCTGGGGGCGATTGCTCCAACTCGCTCATATACCCTTCCTCTTCTCCGTAGTAGTCTGGTTGCGACTCTCTGTCCAAAAATTCATCATAGGGATGGTTGAAATTGTTTGTACAATCGGGATCGTCCGAGTACTCATCCTTTTCATTTCCATCAAAGTACTCTGGCTGTGCCTCTTTTGGGAGATTTTCATCATAGGTATGTTGTCGCAACGCCCGCTCATACTCCTCTTTTAACTGTTTTTTCTTAGTTCTCTTAAACTCTTGGTATTCCTCGTCCAATTTATCGTGCTTTTCGTATTCAGATGCCAGCACTTTGTCATCAACTTGGGTTCCAAGGTGGATATCGTCCACAAACTTTGTGCCCTCCAATTCCGGAGGAAGATAACTCTGGTGAACGACTCCATGTTTGAAGTTAGGGTTATACCGATAAGAATCGCCATACCCCAATTCTTTCATAAGCTTGGTAGGTGCGTTTCTGATATGCATTGGGATGGGTAGCTTCATAAATTCAGGATTCTCTTTTAACAACGCCTGGGCCTTTCTTAACGCCCGGTATGACTTGGTGGATTTTGGAGCTTTGGCCAATTTCACAGCACAGTGGGCCAATATGATTTCCCCTTCCGGCATACCTACAAACTCAAGGGCATCCTTGGCAGCCACCATAAATGGTAAACACGAGCTGTCTCTCAAACCAATATCCTCACTGGCCATCACGATCATTCTTCTCATGATAAACATTGGGTCTTCTCCACCTGATAACATCTTGGTCAAGTAAAATATGGCCGCGTTGGCGTCAGACCCTCGAATGGATTTGTGAAGGGCACTGATGGTGTCGTAATGGGACTCGCCGACTCTGTCGTACATTTGGTGGAAATTCCGAGTACTCAATAATGGCTTCAACATTTCCGTAGTGACGTGAATAACCCCAGTCTTATCTTTATTCACAGTGGAACACTCTTCGGTCGACAAGTACGCATTCACTGACTCCAATAAATTCAACGCCACACGAGAGTCTCCCATGGCCAATTCAGCTAAGTAAGTGACTGCGTCTTTATTTAAAGAAATATAATGCAAATGATAGAGACTTTTCCTGAGCTTATTCACCTGGTAAAGCCCCCGGTTAATTACCCTGCACACGATTTCTGTGGTCAACGGCTCCATAACGAACGTGTGCATTCGTGATAACAACGCATTGTTAAGAGTAAATGAAGGATTTTCTGTTGTGGCACCAATCACCGTCAACACTCCTTTCTCTATCACCGGGAGTAATAAATCTTGCACTCCCTTGTTGAAGCGGTGGATCTCGTCTAGAAAGAGAATTGTCGATCTTCCCGTCAACCCCCGTTCGTTTTCCGCCTGGACAAACACCTCCCGTAAGTCTTTGGCATTGCTTTGGGCCCCCGAAAGCTCCACAAATTTACAGGATGATGACCGAGCAATTATACGGGCCAACGTTGTCTTTCCGACTCCAGGAATCCCCCACAAGATAAATGAAGGAATGTGGTCGGCCTCAATGATATTTCGTAGTAGTCCGTTCTTACCTAGTAGCTTTTCTTGCCCTAAGTAATCGTCGAAGCACTTTGGCCGGAGTCTTTGGGCCAATGGAATGGCGGCTTCCCTGCGAAGACGGGTCAATTCTTCACTTTTCTGTAGAATAGCTGATTTCTTTGGGGCATTGTCATCGGTCTCGATTTGTGTGGGAGGCGACAGCGCAGGTGGATCCCCCTCGACTGAGGTATTGGCTTGAGAAGGGTCACTTGTATGGGCCTCCACAGTGATTTGTGTGGTATTGTGCTCCACAGTTTCTGCCCTGTTCTCCAGTTTGACTCCACTGTCGTTGTCCTCTTTCTCGCGTTTCAAGCGCCGTTCTTCCATCAACAACTTGGTTAGAGACGGTCGGTTCTTGGTGCCCTTATCGATCTTGGGCTTCTTGGAGTCGGCCTTCAACCCCAAAGACTGGAATGCATCGCCACGGCGGCGCTTAGTGGCACTCTCCACAATGACAACTTCTTCTTTCTCGGAAGACGGACTTTCCCGGGCCTCTTGGTTATCTAGACAACTATTGACATGTCGCTCAAGCAAGATGCTCTTAACGACCTTGGAACAAATGGGACAAGTCGTTTCCATGGGGGTTGCGGAGCGTGATATGAGATGTTACAACCGTATAGTATTAGTGTATTTGGTATAGTTGTAGCCTTAGTGGCAAAGGGTGACGGACTTGTAGGATTGTAGGAACTTGTAAGGACTGGAGGCGATGGCTTTGATCTCAATCGCGTCGCGAACTTCACTGCGGAGGTGGCTAGGCTCTCGCTGCGATTGTGCGACCTTCGCATGGTGATAACAGTCCTGTTCTCATCGCCTACAGACCCTACCCGTCGCCTACACCACCATGTCACTCCTCGTTAGGCCAGATGATGACTTCAAACGGAAGCGACCCTCCGCCGGCCATCATGCCTCCAAAAGACCCAAAATTTTGAGCTCGTTTGAAATCGAAGACAAGCACGAATCCTCTGAAGAGTTGGCAAAGCAATACAAAAAGTACCAAACCGCCGCCAAATTCGACCTCAACAGTGAAGAGGTGTTCTGCATCTGTCGTAAACCCGACAACGGCGAGCTCATGATTGCATGTGACGGATGTGAAAACTGGTTCCACTTCAAGTGTATGAACTTGAACGAACAATACGGTAAGTTGGTGGCCAAATTCTATTGCAAGTTCTGCCGATGGAAGGGCAAGGGAGTCACTTTATGGAAGAAGAAGTGCCGGCTCGACTGGTGCTTCGAGCCCATTACCACCAGCTCCAAATACTGCAGCGACAGTCACGGCCTCGAGTTCGTCAGGCACTATTTATTGCAAAGAGCCCATTCGGCCACAGATTTGGATGCGGGAACGATCAAGGAAATCTTGAAGCATGCAAGAACTAAGGAGGCGTTGTCCAAGTTGGGGTCCAGCTTTCCAGAGTTGGAAGAGGTCAAGTACTTCCGAGAAACCGGAGACTTGTCCCGGTTCCCAGAGTCCGTCAGAACAGATCTCCAACGGATCAACGATAAAATTCGCAAATTACAGGACCTGGTATCGCAGTACACCCAGAAAATGGATTATTTGGCTGGACTAAAGGATATAACCAAGACCATCAATGATAAATTACGCGATAGCGGCGAGGAAAAATCGAGTTCCAAGAAGAAAGCAAAGTCCAAAAAGGTGGACATCTGTTTGTATGATCGGACATTGAATCAGAGCTCGGAGCAGGATGCAGCTTTCCATTCGATTTTGGTTCAAATCATCAGTGACGACGAGCTCGACCCCGAATTCTCTAGATTGGCGCAGCAGAAGCTCGAGGACGAGACCGACCTCGATTGGTACAAGGACGCGGTATGCATTCAAGACCGAAGAAAGTGTGTCCGTCACAACGGATGGTGGAATTTGGTCAACGATGACATGGGCAAGAAATTGGACGAGTTGAATCTCAAGGTTGAAAGAGTGGAAAGAGAACGGGAGGACGTATTACGGAGCTACAGCACCGGAGTGTACGAAAATGGCCACCCTGGCTCAAATTCTGCTATATAAATCAACTTTTATTGCATACCTATTACTCCTTGGAGCCATTGATGGTGGCCACGATTTTGCGAGAGTGCTTATATGTTCTGAATTCACATAAGTAGATGCCTTGCCAGGTGCCCACTGCCAATCTGCCGTTGCTGATGGGAATACTCAAACTCACTCCAACGGTGGAGCTCTTGACATGGCCCGGCATGTCGTCAGGGCCCTCGTCAGCGTGGATATAAAAGTCGCCTTCGGGGACCATTCTGTCCATGGAATTGGTGAAATCTTCTCTGACGTCGGGATCACAGTTCTCATTTAAGGTCAATCCAGCACTGGTATGCTGTAAGAAAAGGTGCAAAATGCCCACTTTATAGCTTCTAATTTGGGGCAAGTGATCAAGGATCTCGTTGGTGACAAGGTAGGTACCTTTGGACCTGGCACCCAATGTGAATTTCGTTTGTTCCCAACTCATAGTGAAGATGACGAATTCAGACTATGTGATTGAGCAATTACAATTTGGGGCCATGTCTGCGCACGTGACACACACAGCAACCAGAACCTTCCCTAAGCCATCGACTGCTGCCCTCTGGAACGGGATAGTCTAGCTGCCGCGATATCTAAACACGCCAATAAACCTTCAGGCACTGACAGGGGCCTTGTAGGGTTAGCAGATGTCAGTCAAAGCCCCGATTTTCGTAATATTACTATGTATTAATGCAAATGTTGTCATTGACAAGCTGGAATAGCGAGAAAAAGAGTTAAAGGATTTAAGACTATGCTCATACAATAGTTGAATCCCCTTTGCGGCAATAATGAACCGTTTCTGTAGGAATAGCGATCGTGGTGCCATGAGTCTGGCAGAATCCCCGAGCACGTGACCGAGCCCATAAAAAATTTCCACCGCCAAACTAAACCATCACCACAATGATATCGGCAAGATTGGTGAGGCCAGCGGCCAGGTTCTACTCGAAGGCTGCCGATGGACTCTATCTCAACCCCCACCAGTGGAAGGGGCTTCCAGCTGATCAGATTTTCGAATTGCACAACATAAGAAAGTCCAAATTGGGCGAACACTACAACCCCAGTGATGAAGAAAGAAAGGCCATTTTGTCGACCATGCAAGAGTTAGCCCGTCCCGCTCCAGCCTTAGAGTACGTGTATGAAATCGACAACTTCAAGGAGCGTTTTTTGACTGAGAAACAGAACGAAACGAAGGGCCAGCCTGCCAAGAAGAGTAACGTATTGGTTGCTAGCAAGGGTCAAACTCCCCATGAAAAACGTCGGATCGAGAACCTCACCCGTGTGAGTGCATACGAGATGCCATTACTTGCCAAGTTCCGCCAGCCATACCAACCCAAATCGGACAGTCCGCTCAAAATCACCTACAGCACCGATTTTTCCGAAGAAACCACCAACGAATTCAACCGTAAGGTGACTCTTGAAGTCCAAGTGGAAGATCTTGGGTTGAACGATAAGCAGATACACAACTTTCGCGTTTTGGCGGGCAACAAACTCAACCTTCACACCAATATGTTCAGACTTCGCAGTGCCCAGTTCCCCGAAGCGTCCCAGAACGTCCGTTGGTTGGTTGACACGTTTAACAAGCTTGTGAGTGAAGCCAAGAACCCCAGCAACGACTTCTCCGATATCCCAGTGGACACCCGTCACATGAGAAACCACATCAGAAAGCCCGTTCCTCAGTTTCCAGAAGCGTGGAAGAGACCCCAGGACGCCCCAATAGAGAAACACTCGGTGGTGCAGAGATTGGTGGAAAGCGTGAAGACCAAGAAGGATGAGGGATACACCAAGGAGTACAGTCCATAGATGTAAATAGTAACACGATAACTCGATCTGCTGTAGTACAGGAGGAAACTGAAGCTTGAAAAATGTGTCAAATCCTCGGACCCCACCTTTCCCAAACAAGTATTGTTGCATATCTAAGAGCCCCTCCCCCTCATAACTGAGGATCACCTAGTCCGAATATGACTGTGTTGATCCCAACGACCCCTACTATTGCCAACCTTCGTCAGTGTGAACCTTTATTGGTACTTGGTGGTGGATCGTACCGCGAGTATCAGTAGCCATGCGCCGCACCGCTGTGGACCTGCACCCACTCCAGACCTGCACCTAGCGTATTTAGAAATCAACATTCACCGAACACTGGTACGAGTTACGTCTTTCTCTCCCAATACATCAACCATAGCCTCACGACAAGGCTAGGGACCGTACAAAGTCCAAACTACACACGGTTAGAAATCAGGACTTTCGATTTTCCCGTGAGTTTTGCCCAATTTCCCATCTATCCCGGTCCCCACATCTCCACATTCACCACCATGGGCACCGAGACCCATTCGGCGTCAACCACCCTCGACGATATCATCAATGAGCTTAAGCTCACTTACGATGTGTCAGTAGGGCTCCTCGAGGGTGACTCCGTTAGAGATGTTCCCAATTTGAACACCTTATCCAATTTAAACAAACTTTTGAAAAATCTCAGTAAAGAACTACATGAGGTAGAAAAGGTAGACGAAGTGATAGTGAGCAAAGTCGACAAAGCCCTCAATGGTGAAGACCCCGACACCGAGACCTTGGAAGCCAAAGTCAAGGAAGAGACGTTGGAACAGGATGATGACGATAATCGCAAACGGCGTGGAACCGATCCCGAAGACGGGAACGCCAAAAGAAGAAAGGTGGACGACAACGACGATCATGATGAAGAAGATGCCGAAAATAAGGACCTCGAATCGCAGAATGGTGATAGCGAAAGGATAAATACCAAAGACGATCCCGTGCCTCCAATACAAAGTGGCTCATACACTCAAAATAACGACACTAGACTTAAGAACCCCAAATCTGAGTTTGTTACGTCTCAAACTTTATCAACACAAACGGTGGAGCAACTTGGATTATACTCAGAGGACAACCACGGATTGGAGACTCACGGCAAAGAATATTTGAAAAGAAAGTACGCCGTGTCTTCGTACCCTGAGAATGACTTACAAGATTTGCTTCCCGGACAGATCCCCGATATTGACTTTTCGAAGGGTAAGCCTCCGGCGAACCAGGTCCAATTCACCACCTATCAAACTTACATCGAGCCTTATTTCAGAACATTCTCCACCGAGGACGTGGACCTATTGAACGAAGATGTGGTGCTCCCCCCAGGGTTTGAAAAGTCCGACTATGATCCCAACGTGACTCCCTTCATAATACCAAAATTGGGTCCATTGTACTCTGAGGTGTGGATTGATGAAGATGCCTCCTTAGGTACCAAATTGAATTCGCCGGCCGTACAACCATTACAGAGTGAATCGTATAAACCCAAGGGATCAATTGATGACTTGACTGACGAGGCATTGTACACCGAAGAAGTGTCGGTGGGTCCGTTGTCGTCAAGATTGATATCGGCGGTCTTGGGTAATAATGAAGCTAATGTTGACGACGAAGACGATGGGGATATTGGTGATGACGAAGAGAAAACCAACGGAGAGATCAATGAAGAGGATGTGGCCACCAGGCTCAACAGTGGTGAAGATTACAAAGTGAATTCTGAGGCCAATGACTTCTACTCCATTGAGGAACGCTTAAAGCGAGAATTAAAATACATTGGCATATTCATGAACTTACCCAATTCAGAGGAGGAAGCCAAGTTAAAGTTGAAGAATGAAAATTTACCACAATCGAGCATTTCGGGCAAGGGTGCCAGTATCATTGACGATGACGAGTGGATCAGAAACAAGGAAGACGACGAAGTATGTGCCGAGATTAGAGCCCTACAAAAACAACTTAGAGAGACCTCACATAGAAACAAATTGAACAAAAAGAAATTGATACCAACCGTGGAAGAACAATTGGCATACCAAGAGTATTCGACGATTTTGGAAGATTTGGACAAACAGGTCGACCAAGCCTATATAAAGAGACTTAAGGGCAAGAACAAGAAAAAGAAACAACCAGGAACTACTACTGCCAATCCCCAGCAACAGGCCGTTAATAGTGGCTTGAGAAGCCTTTTGGACAAGAGAAAGAGATGGATAGATAATATTGGAAACTTGTTTCCTCGGCCCGAAATAATGAAGAGAGAACCGAAAGAGTCTATTCTTATCAAAGAGGGTGACACGGTCGAAGAAGCACCCGAAGATGACAACGCCGAGTCTACAGAAGATATCTTGTCCCAAAAGTAGCTGATCGGATTATTTGTACTATGAACAGGCTGTATATATACACAAACAAGGAGTATACTGTGACGGATCAGTAGATCTGGATAATTAATAAATAACGGGTGGTATGTAATGGTTCTTGATATGTAATTGCTGTACCGTATTGATTAGAATCCCAATATGCTCATAACGACATTCCTTGTTGAAGCTGGCTATGCGAAGGCAACGACTTGACATTACCTACGGCAGACAAGGCAATGGGCCGATTTTTGAGTCTATAGTTGGCCCAGTCCACCACATCCTTCTTGGTGATAGCCTCCACTCTCTTGAACACGTCTTCGGGGTCCAATCTGTACCCGGTGTTAACCAACTGCCTACCAATATCCTCGGCAATCGATGTAGAATCATCCAATGCCAATACCAACGAAGCCTTCAACTGTGCCTTGGACCGCTCGACCTCTTCGTCCGTGATCTCGCCCGACTTCAATCTTCCCCATTCCTTCAACACCGCATCCACAAATAACTTCAAGTTTGCATCCTTTTCGGCAGTGAAATAAATCCCCATGAGCCCCGTGTCCGCGTAGGAAGTAGTGTACGCCATGTATGAGTTGGCGATAGGACTGGCTCCCGGACCTCCCGTAGCGGCAGTCACAGCCAAGGGAGAGGGGGAGTTGGAACCAATACCAACGGACCTGTCCCAGGTGCCGACAATTCCATTGGCTACCGAGGCAGTGAAGAAATCAGGCGCCGACCACGAAACACCTTCGACTGCCAACGCCACATGAGTGGAAGGCAATGTGTCGTCCTGGATCCGGATTTCGTCACCATAGAATACCGGCAAATCAGATCCACCCTGAGAAAACGGTTTATCGCTCTTTTTAATATTAGCAAAATACTTTTTGGCCCTGTCCACCAACTCCTGGTGGTCCACATCACCCACTCCAATAAGAGCCATGCGGTCTCCCTTGTAGTTGGTGGTGATATAGTTGACCAAGTCGTCCCGGTCAATGGTCTTAATCAACTCGCGGGGCCCCAAGATCGTCCGCCCCAAGTCCTGGTTCTTATAGGTCACCGCATGCAAATGGTCAAACACCACCTCGTCGTACATTTTATCCACCTCGTCCGACTCCTGCAAAATGACATGGCGCTCATTCTCAATGGCCTTGGTCTCCAACCGTGACTTGGTGAGCAAGTCACTCAAAATGTCGATGTTCTGGTCAATATCTTTGGAAAGGCACTTGGTGTAGTACACAGTGTTCTCTCGGGAGGTATAGGCATTAATTTGCAGCCCGATGTTTTCGATCTCGAGCTCAAGGTTGAGCTGGGTACGCTTGTTGGTTCCCTTGAACGCCAAGTGCTCCAAGAAGTGCGCCGTGCCGCTGCTCTTGGGGTTGTCTGCTCTGGACCCGGCGTTGATCCATACCCCGACGGTGGCGGTCCGGGTGCCAGGCATGGACTCGCTGGCCACGGTGAGCCCGTTGTCGAGCACAGTGGTCTGGTACGTGGGGACGGGCGTGGCCCCGGTGGCCAAGTGCCGCACCCGGGCACCTGCCATGGGCTTGAGCCGGAAGTTCTTGCTGATAGCTTTAAGCATGGTTTGCTAAGTGATTTATCATCACCAGCTCTAACTATGGGGCCAGGCTTACTGCCACAGAGAAAAAATCCGCACCTGCGCACGTGATCCGCCAGCGGCCCACAACAAACTTCAACTACTGCCAAAGTTCAACGTCCATACTTTCAACACATCGTCCTCGTCCGCCATGTTCTCGTCCCCCGCCGTGGTCATAGACAACGGTGCCTACACCACAAAGGCTGGGTTTGCTCTGGAAGACTTGCCCTCGCTCGTTTTCTCGTCCAACTACCAGAAGCAGGGCGACTCAGTCCTTATTGGCGACAACTTCGTGCCAGATGCTGAAGTGATGACTCTTATAGACAACGGCCTCATTTACGACTTTGACAACATCGTACACAACTGGAGGCACGTGTACGACCACCTCGACAGCCTGACTCCGGTGGACCCCAAGGAATATCCTCTCGTGTTGACAGAACAGGCATGGAACACCTCCAAGAACCGGTTGGCCACGGCTCAATTGGTGTTTGAAAACTTAGAGGTGCCTATTTTCCTGTTGGTAAAAAATCCCTTGTCCCAATTGTACCGTGTGGGCAAACTGACAGGGTTGGTCATCGATGTGGGATCGTCCATCGCCAGTGTGACGCCCATCTTGGACGGAATAATCCAGACAAAGTCCTCGTTCCACTCCAAATATGCCGGTGACTTCTTGAACCTTCATGTGTTGAACTATGTGCAATCAAAAACCTCCCTCGACTCGTTGCTCCCACCCCAATTCCACAATGCCACCGACTCGTTCAAACACCACTATACCTCTCACCATTTCCTTCAGGAATACAAGAATTTGACATTGAACTTCCAAATGACCGATTACCAACTCCCCAACCACCAACACATTTCGCTTGCCGACCAGCCAAGCTACCTCGAAAATTTGTTCCAACCCAACTTGAATAAGTTGCCTGGTATCACCATTCCTGAACCTGTGGTGGATAAGCCACAAACCCACGGATTGACCAATTTGATTTTCTTGTGCCTCAAGAGCATAGAAGGAGCATTGTTGCCCAGCGATGGCAGTGCGGTGGGTAACCACAATAAATTCGCTAGATTTAACGAGATCTTCAAAGGATTATTGTCGAATGTGTTAATCACCGGAGGCTCGTCATTGGCCAACGGATTAATTGACCAAGTTTTAAACGATTTAAGGATCTTGACTCCAAAATACTTCCCAAACTACAGTTACAGTCCTTATTCCATTACACAAATACCAAACTTGAATGCTGCTGGTGATATCAACGAAGTGTGGGATAAGCAATTTAGTGCGTGGTTGGGTGCAAGCAGTTTGGCCAGTATGTTGAATGATGCTAACCAGGAGTCCGTTAACATTGCATTGGACAGTTGGTTTGTCACCAAGAGTGATTACGAAGAATTAGGAGAAGATCTAATTGTTGAAAAATTCAAGTAAGTTAGAGTGTAAATTAGGATAGTAAATGTATAATTAAGACTAAATACAGAGGGAGAAAATTAAACGAAGGTAGGGGCAACCATTCAAGCCTTCCATCCAACGTACTTACCGTCGTACTTGGTGAGATCTCCATGGACTCCAAGAATGCTTTCCACCTTTTCTTTAACTCCCAACTTATTGCTGGTCTTTTTTTCGAAGTGCTTGGTGATTTCAGCCGGAGTTGGCAAGTACGATCTGTTGGAGCCATCGTTACCGGTTATGTAGCTGGCCACCTCGTTGGTGTTTGGCAATCCCATGTTGAAAGGATATTGCTTGTAGTCAATGCCAAAGTATTTGTGCACCAAAGGATTTTGCAAGAACTTGACGGTTTTGATGGATGAAGAGGTGACGTCCTTGATGAATTTGTCGTCAATTTCGGCCGCAGCTACCCATTCAGGTTGTGCAGGCTCCTTGATCTTCTTGATCAATTTGTGAGACACTCCTCTGACAAAGTCACTCTTTTCCACTGGCTGGGTCATGAGATTAGTGGCAGCCACCATTTCCAATTCAAACTGTTGCTTGATGGTATTCGATTGGCCTCTGTTCATCAATTCAAACGCAACCTTGAGCGAGGAAGTTGGCTTGGTGGACAACTTCTTGACGATGGATTGAGAAAATTCTGATCCTTCCTTATTCAAGTACTCGAAAATCCCTTCGACGGTAGTTTGACCAAATGCATTTCTAATAATGTTTAATTGTTCTGTGTTGAATGGGTAGGTATAGTTTTCAGGCAATTTATTTTCCGTGAATTCTTCAATGACCTGGTTCACTTGGGCAAAGTATTCGGCGTTGTTGAAGATGACCTCGGAAGCCACGGTTTTGTTTTCGTTGACCACTGGTGGTTGCAAGTTGGACAATCTGTTGATCAACTGAGGAATTCTCTCTGATTTGACGTAATGGGTAGCGAAACCTACGGCATAAGCGTCCAAACCCGACAAGATTTCTCCGGTCATGGCATAGTAGTAACCCAACTTGTGGTCCAATCTGGGTAAAAAGAAGGTGGTTCCCACATCAGGGAAGAATCCAATGTCCATTTCGGGCATGGCCAACTTGGTCTTTTCCGTGGCCACTCTGAATGGAGCGTGGACCGAAAGACCCACGCCTCCTCCCATGGTGATGCCATCCATGAGCGAAATGTATGGCTTGGAGTATGTGGAAATGAGATAGTTCAAGTTGTATTCCTTCTGGAAAAAGTCGGTAGCGTAGCCAGGGTTGCCCTTGAGGATCTGATTGGCACATTCAGCCACGTCTCCTCCAGCACACAACGCCTTGGGAGAGTTGGAAGTCAAGATCACCACGTTGGAAGCGGTCGACTTGGCGTATTCCAAGAGTCTGGGAGTAATGAGATCCACCATTTCGGTGTTGAGCGAGTTGAGCTTCTTCAAACGGTTCAACAGAATCACCCGGGCACTATTGTTGTTGGAAAACAACACCGGTGCTTCAGCATGACCGTTGACATTGTCGGCCGAGGCACTGGTAGGGTTCAGAGATACGGAGCTGGCCATTCTAACGGGTTGCGTACGCTTGAGAATGGTCCTGATTGAAGATCTTAACATTAGCAATGAGTGGTAGGAGATCGCCGAGCTATATGTGGCCAGTGGGTGGGGTGGGGTCCGAGGATGCTTGTGAAAAGTTTGTAGGGTAGTGTGAGATGCAGTACAGCGAATGGGCCAAGGGTTGGTACAGTGAGGGTTGGGAGTTTCCGTGGATGGTGAGGTGGGTGAATGGATGTTTGGGGGTTGCGGAGCAGAGGGTAGGAGGGGACCCAGTGGGGGCGACAGCTAAGATCGGCAGCTATCCAACCGTATCACCTGGGAGCTATTGTGAGTAGGGCCAGGTTTCGCAGCCACCAGCAACTATGTCCCCACTGTGCTCGGAGTTAGGCACCCTCTACAATTCTGCTACAGTAATACATATATATTGCTATCAAACAAAGCGAACCAAGCAGTAATAGGCTTGGTGAAAAGTAATTCGTCAGCATAATTAGTTCCGTGATTCTTGGTTCCCGTAATGAAGTAAAACTGTCATCTTCACCACTTTCTCAACACTTGGAAGATAGTTCTGTCGACCGATTATGAAGACGAGAAGATCCCCCAATCTCTCACCTCCATGAATTGACCTAACAAGTAGCACCTTCTTCAAATGCTAGAGTCCATGTTCGAAATTAAACAACAATGTGTAGCACTTGAGACACCATGCGTTTGAAACTGTTCTTCATTCTTCTTGACGATACCTTGAGCTTGTCCTTGGTAGATCTCATGCCGATCGCAACATACTGGATTTCTGTTGCTTGCAAAATCCCTTCAACTTGCTTGTAAAATGCTGAATCGGAGAGTGCCATAAGCTCAAGCGATCTCAAAGTTTTTCTCAACGTAGAATGGACTGCTTCTAATTCTTTCTTGGACCGTGAATCAATAAAGGTTCCCAATTGGATGGGTGCCATAGATGTCAAACAATAGTTACGACCCTTTGATCTCACCCAAACTTGGGTGTCAATCCCCATACTCTTGATAATGGCATCTTTTTGTTTGACTTCCAAAGTAGTTTCAATAGAGACCACCACTTCTATTGCTTGATTGATGAGATCCTCTGCGTCTTGCTGAAGGCGTTCAAGAGCGATTTGCTTCTTACCAACACGCTGGCGTACCTCATCGGTATCTTTAAGTAAGCTCTTGCCTTTATCAACTAGTTCTTGGTAATTATCTCCATTTTCACAACTAAATAACCAGTTATCAACATCCTCCACAGTAAGACCTGCTCTCAGGGCTGATTCAATGAGCTCATTGAATGCGCTACCAGTGTAGTAAGGCGTTCCAAATTGACCAAAGTCCCACAAAAGTCTTTTCTTTAACGTGTGGAATGAAAATGTATGGTCAACGGACCATCTTTCCTTGGGAACCAGCCGGTAGTCCTGATACTCAAATTGTTTGTTGTCTTTGATTTTCCATTCGCTTCTGGTCCCGATCCCAGAAACATCAGGAATAATGATGGAAATATAATCCAAATTTTGCTCCAACGCAGTCACTGCTTGATGGCCCATACTGGTAAACTCTTGTTTCAAATCGTGAATGGATCCGGCAGGAGTGTTGGGATTGAGTTTACTCTTGATTAATAAGTCATACAACTCGCCCAAACCTCTTGAAGTCTGAGCTTTAGAAACACCAGCAAAAACAGCCATATCGAAGAACCATTGTCCCACACCTGTCCAAGAAACAGCAGGACTGTTCTCAGAGGAGCAAAGTAATCTAACAGAATCGTTTGATATAGTCAAGTCCTCCCCGGTGATCTGAACCTCGGAGCCCAATTTCTTCGTACAACTGAGCTTATATTCATTTCTCCCTTGATCACCGCTGAACGATTCTGAGTCGGTATTGGAAAAAATAGAGGCGACGGGAGTAGCTTTGGAAGTTTGATCAGAGAGCTCAAAAGATTTAGCGGAGGCTAAATCCTTCGTACCCCCACATACGAGCTTCAAGAGAGATGGAAATTTCTCAGTCACTTGACGTGGCATACTGTTTGGGTAAATTCCTTGCAAACTGTCGAAGGAAACTATACTTTCACAGTCGCCGTCCAGTTCAGTGACACTGTGGCAAGCACAGAAAGGTCCAGGCTTAGAAACTGATAAAGAGCTCGTCATGACAGGTTCATGGGGGGCAGGCATGTCCGAAGATTGTGCCTTCCACTTCCTCATGAGGGTAGACCCAACCAAACTCTTCAAACGTTTCATAGAGCTGTTCCTTTTGATCTCAATGTTGTGTATGTCAAATATGTTGCAAAGTTCAGCGGACTCTTGACCAGCAATGTCGTCTGGTATATTTTCTGTTACGGGGTAACTGTTGCATGCGTTAGCATTGCAGAGAGTTAGCTTGAAAGCACCTCCAAATAGCATCGAAGGCATTAGTAAAAAGTATGTGATTCAGAATAATTTACAGACACCGAAATCACTTCAATTTATATTGATTAAGGTACACAAATGCAAAAACATATACTTGGGAAGCAGCTTACTTACGTGGTCATGGGAAGTCCACTAGAAAATATGTATGGAAGTAGGATAAAACAGCATCAAAGCACAGATGGTACACTTGGCAGTCTGATCTTTCCGCTGTACTTATATATACCTCTCTATGTTGTTTGAACATCAATGGTGTGGTAGTCTAATACTATTTGCACCCATTTGTGGTTGCGAATTTCGCAACCGCGCGCTACCACGCACATCCGTACAACCCATGTTATATTTGTGTTGTACATGCCCAAGAAAGACCGATCTAGTAACAGACTGCTGTAGCCAGTATGACTAAGATGAGCCCCTCTTGCTTCCTCAACATTTTATCTTTACATATCTTTACCACGAATGTATCAATTAAACGCATTTTAAAGTAAATAGTTCGAAATAAACACATCCCCAAAGTATACTATCACCAAGCTCTCCAGCTGGAAATCAACCACACACACAAAATTGTGCCATTAAGAAGTATCCTTGAGTCTTGAATGGCCTAAGTTAAGGAGTATTGATTAATCAAGTAGCATTCTTGACGTTTGGCATCCTCCTTTGATTTTTGTTTCTTCTGACTCTTCGGAGGTGCTGGAGGTGCCTGGTACTGATAGAATATACCGGTCAGGTATGAAGCCAACAAGATGAAGTTTCCATTAAATCCAATTTCCACCTTGTGCTTATTTGTGTTACTTGACGTGTGATGATGCGGTGGAGGAGTATATTCTGGAACCTTGATATATGCGAAAGAACGTCTGGGAGGTTCCCAAATCAAATTATCAAAGTAATCCTTATAAGGAAGCTTCTTGATAATGGATTTTGTATAATGATTATTGATAAGTTTAGAAGTCTTTTTGAAATCGAAATTGAAGTAGGACGAGCTTGGCTCTTCCTTGCGGGGAGTTTTGGGTTCCACAAGTAAGTTTGCCAAATTATCATTAAGATCTTCCGACCTTGACTCTTCATCTGAGTCATAATTAGTGTCATCGATGTGTTCCTGCCCTTCTTCGTTTAATTTGAACAAATGAATTGTATTACTTTCGGAACCGCACCCTAAAACAGTACTATCGCCATTGAAACTAAGTGTGTTAATCCGAGCAAGGTTGTGTCCTCTTCTCAAGTTAATCACCAGTGAAATCTTGAGTTTTTCTTCGACTTCGTTTATTTGGAAAACCCGAATAATTGTGCCTTTTACCGAAGCAGTGGCAATACTTTGATTATCCCCCGAGATAGATATTTTCCCTATTCCGGAATTGTGAGCTTTAAATATCAACACTGGTTTCAAATTTATGGTATCATAAACCAAAACCCAGCCCTCCCCATCTTTCTTCAAATCTTCTAGGCTTACACCCTGGCCCACTTTTCTGAGTATGCTTGAACCCTCGTTATTTCGAGTCAACTCGATATACGCATCCAACGGACAGTCCATAACAGTAGAGTCGCTTGGTTTGATTAATGGAGTAGACGGCTGTGAGCTTGGCCTACTTCCAGGCCGGGACCGGGCATTTTCGTTATTGAAGAGATCAGTTTGGTCATTGATGGTAGCTAAAGGAACCACCAAATAGGATTTGTCATCGGCGCTCAAATCTCCAATGAATTCTGTTTTAGGGACACTTTCATCCATTAATGACACCTCGTCACCATAGGTATTTATCTCCAACACTTTGATTAGTCTCACACAGCTCAAGTCATAAATGTAGATCAGGCCGATTTCAAGAAACACAAGGAGTCTTTTCCGGTTCAATCGTACGTCCACTATATTAGAAGGGAAAGTGAGTTCACAAATCTTGAGGTTCTGCTTGAGATTATAAATCTTTAGCAATCGATTGCCCAACTTGCTACTGGTCTGGGGAATAATTATGGTTAAGGAAGTCGAGAAAAGCATTTTAAGGAACGCGGTGGGGTGCTTAGAGACAGTTCCTGTGTCCTCCATCAACGATCCTCTTCTGTTATGGGAGCTTGTTTGGCTGCCGTTGCCCGGCTCTCCCTGGTCATGGTTATTACCCGAGGCTTCGGAGTCATCCGATTTGTACAGATTTTGGGAGGTATAGAACTCACCAAACGGCTCACAATTGAAGATTTTGTGATACTCATCGGTGGAGATGGAAATGCATGAACAGTCTTGATTGAACGTCAAGTCATTGATGGCAACCATACTGTGAAGAAATGGGATGGGATGAGATGGAGTGGTTTGATTATGAGATAACAAGTGATTGTGGGGCGAGCGCGGGGCCCACCACCTATACACAAGGCAGTAGTGGAACACCTGACGGTAGTGAGCGTAGTGGGAGAGGAAAGTTTACGGCAGCGGGTGTTTTGGAGTATTGCGGTGTCGCTAAACTATGTGCTAAGGTAAGTGGCAACCTCTGACAGTGCTCTAGGGCATATACTACGAGTGACCGACTCGGTTTATATATGTATACTATTAGATCGTCCTAAGATACTTCCACTCGGTATATATTTATACGCTATTAGCTCTACACTCACCACCTTGGTCACCGCTGACGGCTCCAGCTTACTCTTCAACCTCTTCCAAAGTGACCTTACGCTTAGTAACATTACCAGAAGTACTTGCAGAAGCACCGGATGAAGTAGACGACTTGGACTCAGTAACAGCACTGTTGGCAGGGGCCGATTCGGCTGCACCAACGGCCGCAGTCTTCACCTTCTTTCCCTTCTTCTTCTTCTTGGGCTCTTCCCATCCATATACCGGCTGGAAACTCTCTATCACCCCCACATCTTCGAATAAGTTGGGGAACAACCAGAACGGCTTGGGGAACGCAACTAATGAAATAATGTAGATGATCAACCGGACAATGGCAATGGCAAAGAACAACCCGATCAATCCCAATGCTCCCATGGATAAGTACCATACACCACGCTTCATGAATGCTGGCCACAATGGGAACAAAATCACCGCAAACACCCCCGCAATGGCCAATATACTGTAAAGAAGAATAAATGGGTTGGGTTTGTTGTAGAGCCATCCATAGTATGCATTTGGTTCCATGGCTGCTTTGTCCAACCTCTTCAACGTGGGCTTGGATTTGTTAGGCTTCCAACCCCGGTGTTGTTTAATCTCCGCATAGTGGAGCTTTTGTAATGGGAGAAGCAATTGGTTCTGGATCAACATCACGAACACCTTCTGGGCCTCAATCTCGTTAGGAACGGCAGGAAGTCCATTCTTGGGATTCTGCTGTTTGTTCTTGTAATCGTCACTCAACAACGCCCGGGTCAATCTTTTGATCCGGAAAAAGTCAATATCGTCTTTGTTATTCAACAATCCGGTTCTCTCCTTGAGGATCTTATTGTTTCTTAAATAGTTGGCCACGTTAAGCGCCACAGGTGACTTCTGCTGGGCAATGGGAACTTGGACCTCTCCGGACGGTTGTGACATGGTACTGGTCTTGGAGGTGAAAATTCAAAAATTGGCGTGTCCTCAAGAGAGCAATTGTTGTCCTGCATGTAGTGGGCCATGCCAACGTATACTGACCATAGATACGATGTAGTATTTCTCTGGAAGACGGCCAGATATTGGGCATATGCTTGAAGAGGATCTATGACCACTGATTATCATTATCCACTAGCTGAGCTCTTTTTTCGTCCGCTTTGTCTCTTTCCCCTTTTCTAGTCTACAATAATGAACAATTTGTTCGTTGTATCTATATGAGATATATTAAAGTCACCGACTAGGGAACGTCATAACTAAAGACGTTCCAGCCGTGGCGACCACATGCAGAAATACTAATGTACAAGACAGGAACCGTCGTTCCATCCCCAATCACAACCATGACCGATTTTACAAATCAGCCGAGTCCAAGAAGAAGTAGTTACCAGTGGACTTTTGTTCCTTATCCATCTGGGAACCCAACTTGTTAATTCTTGGTCTAAAGGAGCTTGGATCTCTTCTGAAGGTGACGTTCAAGTTCTTCAAGAAAGTGTTACAACCAGTCAACAACGATTCAGGAGTTTTGGCAACTGCATTCTTCGATGGTTGACCTTCGAACACAATGACACGGTCGGCCAAGTAAGTGGCCATGATGAAATCGTGCTCCACAATGAATGCTGTCTTCTTTGCGTGAAGAATGAATCTTCTGATAACCTTGGCACAAATCACACGCTGTTCCGAATCCAAGTAAGCAGAAGGTTCATCGATCAAATAAATGTCTGCAGGGATACCCAATGCCAACACAATAGCAACTCTTTGCAATTCACCACCAGACAAAGTTTGGACTTCCTGATCAATGATATTGTCGATTTTCAATGGCTTCACCACATCAGTTTGGAATTGTGGATGCAAGAATGAGGCTCTGATCTTCTTAAAGAACAATTGTCTGACAGTACCAGCGAATTTTGGTGCAATCTTTTGTGGTTTCATCGACACATTCAACTTTGGAATTTCAAGTCCATTATCTGGCGCGATAGCTCCAGCCAACAACTTACAGAAAGTGGTCTTACCGGTACCGTTTTCACCCATCATGACCAAAATTTCCGAGTCGGTAAAGTCACCGGAATTCACCTTCAAATGGAAACCACCTTGGGTCTTTTCCATGGCCGGGTAAGTCAAAGCATTGGTTTTGTCGAGAATCAAGTCCTCGGCAGCATCAGCCAATCTGAAATTCAAGGACTCGGTTCTAAATCTCATATTTTCACTTGGAATGTAACCATCCAAGAAGATGTTGATACCTTCTCTAACTGAGGATGGTAATGTAACAACACCGTAGACAGATGGAGCACCGTACAAAATACAAATGTAATCAGACAAGTAATCCAACACCGACAAATCGTGCTCCACACAGATGGTGTAAGTTTGCACGGTAGATAACGATCTGATGATTTCGGCCGCTCTCAATCTTTGCTTAACATCCAAATACGAAGATGGCTCATCGAACATGTAGACGTTCGCCTGTTGGATACAGGTCATAGCAAGGGCAAATCTTTGCAATTCACCACCAGACAAGTTGGCGACTTCTCTATCCATGACACCGTGCAATTCCATAATGTTGATGATGTAGTCCCAAGCGTCGGGTCTTTCCGACTTGGACTTCAAAATAGCCTCGACTTGCTTGACAGGAGACTTGGCCAAAGCTCTTGGAATGTTATCAACATATTGAGGCTTGATAATGGCCTTGATGTCATCTTCCAACACCTTGGTGAAATAGTTTTGCAATTCGGAACCTCTGAAATGCTTCAAGATTTCTTGCCAGTCAGGTGGATCATCGTATCTTCCCAAGTTTGGCTTTTGCTTACCTGCCAAAATCTTCAACGCAGTAGACTTACCAATACCGTTAGTACCCACTAACCCCAAAACCTGACCCGGTCTAGGCGTAGGCAAACGATGCAACTTGAACGAGTTGGCAGAATATCTGTGGGTGGTTTCCGAGTCCAAATTGGTTGGAACATTGATAATATTGATGGCATCAAACGGACATCTCTTCACACAGGCGTTACAACCAATACATAACGTTTCAGAAATAAACGCAATTTTCGATGCTGGGGTCACTTCGATACACAACTTTCCCGACTTGACAACGGGACAACTTTTCCGACATTCCTGTCTGCACTTCTTCGGCTTGCACTTGTCTGCCGAGACAATAGCAATTCTAGTGTTCTTAGAACTCATTTGGCAGCGTGATCAGTTGG
This sequence comes from Suhomyces bolitotheri, assembly GCA_030568555.1. Taxonomy (NCBI): domain Eukaryota; kingdom Fungi; phylum Ascomycota; class Pichiomycetes; order Serinales; family Debaryomycetaceae; genus Suhomyces; species Suhomyces bolitotheri. Next base: position 168,662 of record JAJMGH010000011.1, read on the forward strand.
AACTTGTATTTTTAGCTGAAGGCATCTTTTATCAATTTTTTTTCAGTGCGTTTTTGTGTACCCAAACAGTTAGAGCAGTGATTTACGCAGCGCGCGCGGTCCAGCGTAAATATCGGAATATTAGTAATGGGGCAATGTGATTGGCCCAGATCAGTACTCGGGATAGCGTGATAGCAGCAACCCCAGGGATCACTGGTGGGCCCAGATACATTAGTCACATCAGTGAAGGTTGCTAGACACGAAAATGCACGTGGTACGCGGCCCCCCACAGCCCGAAAGTCTATTCTCTTGACCTGTTTGGTCTTGCACCCTTGTACCTAGTCATGTGACCGATTGCTCTTCCAGCTACTCACTGCCCTCTAGCAGTGGGGTCCACCAAAAACGCACGATCGTGTCAAAAATGATACAGCTAGCAATTTCAAGGTGACTCCATTTTTCCAGACCTATTCCGGGCACAACTTTCATTCTTCTAAGCTAGACCGACTAGAATTTCAAACCTGTTGCCGTCGACCAATCATATCGCGCGCTCGCTAGGCCATTTTTCGCCCGATCAGAATCCCTCACTACAATTGTTTACTATCAGCTACTTATCTTCCTTAGAGACGTGGTATCATTCTGATTTATTTGGTTAGAGTGGAGATATTCATCAGGACATTCATTATGACAAGTTGAAATAACTTCGTTGTGCGACTTTCTGGCTGCTTTGGCCACGATTTCGTCGTTCTAATACCTGAAGAGATATTGTATGGAGTCCTCTTGCTATGGAAACGGTTCCAGATAGCTCCAAGTTGGTACTAGAACTTTTCAAATGTGCTTTGGACCCGCTTTCATGCTGGGAATCAGCTCAGCTATAGAATGGGCGACACATCGCCCACTATTAGACATGTTTTAAGTCGATCTGACCTCTTATAATCGGTGGAAGGCGTCTCAAAACTCGACTACATGGACTCAGAGACAGTTCTGTGGAGCTAAATGGTGTCTACTACTATGTTGTACAGCGTAGGGACACGTAGTGTCTCTTGAAACAGCTAGAGAAGACAATAAATGGCAGCTATTCACTCCCTTAACCTATTTGTTGCTGAGGTTAGAAGGATCTATTGGGTTAGATGACACTGTTTTTGTTCACTATTGCGTTATAGCACTATGGGCGCTTGTGACCACATGAACAGCTCATGCAATACATTAACTTGGCCTTGAAACAACTCCAATAGGGCTACGGAGGTGTTTGGAAGCTACAAATGGGAGTACTCACTGAATATTGTAACTGGTTTTTTGTTATTAGGCACGTTGCGAACGAAAGGATGCTAAAGAAGATCCGGAACCTGCGGTTCGATTCGAGATCCTGAGTGGCAGAATCCCACAGCAAAGTCGAAGGCTTCACTTTTGCTATTATGCAAAAGAGATAAAACCCATAGGCGGGTTCGTTCAGTAGCTGACGTGGCAACGAAGACTTGGGTGTTGTCTTGAAGCACGACAAGTCTAAGTCGCTCCAGAGTTAACCAATAATACTGCCGAACTCCTCTAAAAGTTGAGTCAAGTGTCTAACGCGTTTCTGGCCGCGAAAGAAGCTCGGTTTCTCCACAGAATTAATGCAGGCTAGGAACAATTGGTTTAGTCCTCGAATTTCGTCGAAAAGAATCGACTAGAGACGGCTGCAAAATTTTGCAGCTTCACCAATTTACTACTAACTGATACTGCCACCAAATCTGTGGTTGTTCGTGGTTGAAATAGTCCTGCTTTCGAGGTCAATGCATGTCGTATCCCACTTTCGGAATAAGTGGGTATTGTTTACACTGAAGCGTATATATTATGCTTGGAATAAATTCATTATATTAAATTGTCATGTTTAGTAGATCTGCTCTATCTTTCGCCAAAACTGGTGTTTCTATTGTAATTTGCCTGAATTCGCCTTGCTCGTAGTTGGGGTTTGGTTACGTTGCCGTCGGCGGACGCAATTTTTGGTCAACAAATTAATCCCCTCGCCTGATATCAAAAATTTTTCCCGTTTCACTTACTCCACTAATCATCAACTCAGACGGTTCCCTGTCTCAGTTAAAACTATAGATATACCCAGCTTCACGGCGACACCCTTGCGGAGGATTTCTTCAGTGCTTACATCGTGTCATTGTCGGCGACTTGCTCTTATTGGACGGAATCTTCTACTCGAAACTGCCCAGGTATCGTTGATTGAAATAAGAAACAACAGGAGCCAATTTCCAAATTGACGTCCTAGTATCATCTCCTCGTCGATTGATTGATTGTTTTTGTATTGTTAAAGTGTCAGTTTGCCGCGTTTGTGTCGGTTTTTGTAATTGACCAAGTTTGATCTATAATCATGGGTAGAGTTGAAATACCGGATGAAATTACCCAGAACCCCGAGCTCTATGGGCTAAGGAGGTCTCACAGGGAAAGGAAAGCCAATGCTTTTGTCGAAAGTGAAAGTGATGAGGATGTTCCCACCACCACCAGAAGAAAGAAAACCTATCATGACGAATATGATGAGGATGAAGACGATGATGATGATGAGGACGAAGATCTTGAAGACGATGATGACTTCATGATGGGGTCAACCAAGCCCAAGAAACTGGTCAGGGTCCCCAAGAAACCTAAAAAGACCAAGAAGGAGCCTGCATTTGATATTCCTGCTGAACTCAGATTCTCCTCTAGAAACAGTAAGCAAGTGAACTATCAAGTCGACTACGAAGATGATGACGATTTGCTTGAGTCTGGAGCAGAGGACGAAGATGCCCATGGCGACTACTACTACTATGAACAGGCCAATGAGGTGGAAAATGAACGTGGTATTGATATTGTCATGGATCATAAACGTAACGAAGAAAACCCCGAAAAAACTGGAGATCCCAAATACGACTATCTTTTCAAGATCAAGTGGTCTGATGCTTCCCATCTTCATAATACTTGGGAATCTTGGTCCAGTCTCAAAGATATCAAAGGTTACAGAAAAGTGGACAATTATATCAAACAATTCATAATAATGGATGAGGAAATCCGAAACGATCCATTGACGACCAAAGAAGATATTGAGTCTATGGATATCGAACGAGAAAGAAGAAGAGATGAGCAGGACGAATATACCCAAGTGGAAAGAATCGTTGACAGCGAAAGAGTCGAAGTCGATGGAGAAAGCAAATTGCAATACTACTGTAAATGGAAAAGACTTTACTACGACGAATGCTCCTGGGAAGATGCTGAGGAGATTGCCAAGATATCTCCAGAACAAGTAGCTAAGTATCAACAAAGATTAAAGTCCAAGATTTTGCCGAACTTGTCTGCAAATTACCCCTTGAGCTCCAGACCAAGGTTTGAAAAGTTGGTAAAACAACCGGTTTTTATTAAAAATGGAACTTTGCGTGATTTCCAATTAACAGGTTTAAATTGGATGGCTTTCTTGTGGTCCAGAAATGAAAACGGTATCTTAGCAGATGAAATGGGTCTCGGAAAAACTGTTCAAACCGTTGCATTTTTGTCATGGTTAATTTATTCCAGAAGACAAAACGGTCCACATTTGGTTGTGGTTCCATTATCTACTATTCCTGCTTGGCAAGAAACTTTCGAAAAATGGTCACCAGAGGTTAACTGTATCTACTACATTGGTAACACAGAAGCTAGAAGAAGAATTAGAGAATATGAGTGGTACAACGCCAACGGAAAACCGAAGTTCAATATCGCTTTGACCACGTATGAATATATCTTGAAAGATAGAGCTGAGTTAGGATCCATCAAATGGCAATTTTTAGCTGTTGATGAAGCCCACAGATTAAAGAACACGGAGTCATCGTTGTACGAGTCTTTGAGGCTGTTCAAGGTTGCTAATAGACTTTTAATTACTGGTACCCCGTTGCAAAACAATCTTAAGGAGTTGGCAGCATTATGCAATTTCTTAATGCCTGGTAAATTTGACATCGATCAAGAAATTGATTTCGAAACTCCAGATGATCAACAAGAAGAATACATCAAAGATCTTCAGCGGAAAATCCAACCGTTTATCTTAAGAAGATTGAAGAAGGATGTGGAAAAGTCCCTTCCTTCTAAATCGGAACGTATATTGAGAGTGGAATTGTCTGACATGCAAACTGATTACTATAAGAATGTGATCACTAAAAACTACTCTGCTTTGAATGCTGGTAACAAGGGATCACAGATTTCTCTCTTAAACGTGATGAGTGAATTGAAAAAAGCGTCCAATCACCCTTACTTATTTGATGGTGCCGAAGATAGAGTATTGAGTAAAGCGGGTTCGGTATCGCGTGAGAACATTTTGAAAGGTATGATTATGTCTTCCGGTAAAATGGTATTGTTAGAGCAGCTTTTGACTCGGTTGAAAAAGGAAGGTCATAGAGTGTTGATTTTCTCGCAAATGGTAAGAATGTTGGATATCCTTGGCGATTATCTTTCCATCAAAGGTTACCAGTTTCAGAGACTAGATGGTGGTATTCCATCATCCCAGAGAAAGATATCTATCGATCATTTCAATGCCCCTGACTCTAGGGATTTTGTTTTCCTCTTATCGACCAGAGCCGGTGGGTTGGGTATTAATTTGATGACTGCTGACACCGTCATTATTTTTGATTCCGATTGGAATCCTCAAGCAGATCTTCAAGCGATGGCTAGAGCCCATAGAATTGGTCAAAAGAACCATGTTTCAGTGTACAGATTCGTCAGTAAGGACACAGTTGAGGAACAAATTTTAGAAAGAGCTAGGAAAAAGATGATTTTGGAATATGCCATTATTTCATTGGGTATCACCGATCCAAATTCTAAGAAGCCTAAAAATGAACCCTCTACTAATGAATTGTCTCAAATCTTAAAGTTTGGTGCCGGTAATATGTTCAAAGCTAGTGATAACCAAAAGAAATTGGAAGATTTGAATTTAGATGAAGTGTTGAACCATGCTGAAGATCATGTCACCACACCTGACTTGGGAGAATCTAACCTTGGTTCGGAAGAGTTCTTGAAACAATTCGAAGTCACTGATTATAAGGCAGACGTCGAATGGGATGATATTATTCCAGAAGACGAACTTTCCAAATTGAAAGACGATGAAAAGAAGAAAGCCGATGAAGAATACTTGCAAGAACAAATTGCCATGTATTCTAGAAGAAAGGCCGCCGTTCGCAAATTTGAGGATGGTTCTGTTGCTCCTAGTGAAGATGACGAGGATGACGAGGATGGATCTCGTAGAAAGAGAAGAAGAACGGCTGGAGATCACCAATTGTCCGAGAAAGAGATCAGAGGTATTTACCGGTCGATTTTGAAACTCGGAGACCTCACAGGCAAGTGGGAATTATTGGTGGAAGAAGGTTCTATTTCCAACAAGAATCCAGTGTTGATCAAACACGCGTACAATCAAATTATAAAAATGTCTAAACAATTGGTCAAGGAAGAAGAGGCAAGAAGAACGAAAGTCTTGGCTGAATTAGAGAGAAAGGCCATGGAGCTGAAGGATAAGAACGTACCGGATGCGGATGGTAATAACCCAACAGCTCTTTGGATAGCTAAAAAGAAAGAGAAGAAGGCAGTTTTGTTCGAATATCAAGGGGTGAAAAATATCAATGCCGAATTAGTTTTATCCAGACCGTTGGATATGAAAATGCTTGAAGACATGATGCCTAAAGAGGATCCAACTAAATTTGAATTACCCAAACAGCCAAAGCAAGTCAGTGCCTGGTCGTGTGAATGGTCTCCTAAGGACGATGCTATGCTCCTTGTTGGAGTATATAAGTTTGGCTATGGTTCATGGGTGCAGATTCGGGATGATCCAGTATTAGGATTACAGAATAAACTATTCTTGGAGACCACCACAGGCAAAGAATCCAAGGAAGAAAAGGCCGCTAAGAAAGTACCGGGAGCTGTTCACTTAGGAAGAAGAGTGGACTACTTGTTCACGTTATTAAATGGACAAGACGAGGCTTCAGCAGGTGCTCCAGGTGCAGTGTCTGCTCCAAAGAAAAAGAGAAAGCCCAAGACCGAATCGCCCGCCCCATTAAATGGAAGTAATGGGTCAGCATCAAATGGTAAGAGGTCAGCCAAAGCACAATCACCCGATGGTGTAAGAAAGAACAAGAAGCCAGCCGCAGTGTCCATCAAGCATGAAAAGCACGAGAATGAACATGACGATTTGGAATACGAAAGCATGGACGAAGGGCTCTGTAAGAGCACATTGAAGCCAGTATCGAAATCGTTGATGAGATTACATCGTGGTAACAAGGGCATGGACAAGCATGAATGGGCCAATACCTTGAGAAAGGAATTGCTTGTGATTGGAGACTTTATTTCGGGCTACGTGGATAAAGCCAAAGGAAGTCAAAGAGAAAAGGTCGACAAACACTTGTGGTCTTACGCCAGTCTATATTGGCCGGCAAAGGTTCCAAGCCGGAAGATCCATGATATGTACAGTAGAATTAAGATCCAGGCCAAAGCTCCTAAAAAGCCCCTGAAAGCCTAGTGTATAATTAATGATAACATAGCGAGATATTTGCGATAAGCGGTGTAACCTCGGTGGGCCGATGTGGACCATACCGGTGGATCAAGAGGGTAACCCCGGTAGGGGTACCTGGCCAAATTCCAAGATCATGGTCAATTTCTACTGGTTGGTACGGCCCGGTATCATCATCGCCATAATTAATATTGACCGGCCTTATCTACTAACCAATGGGGACATGTGTGCTGCTGAGAAGGCAAAAAAAAAAATAAGGTTGAAATTAAAAAAAATATACGAACGGATGGCAGTGGCGCGTCGCCACACGTTTGCTATGCTCACATTACCTGATCCAGCATTTGCTGGAACCTCTACTACAATTTGCCCCCCGCGTCCCCCCTCCCCAGGGCACTATACTATGGCACGCCGCCGTCGCCACAGATCACGAGGACCGAGTCCCCCAGGGTCCTGTCCGGGTAATGCCATCTCATCCCGCAAATTTTCCACTTCCGCACGCGAAAAAATCAACGAGGTTGGCCGCTGATCAAATTTTATTTCATTGAATACTTCAGTCTTCAAGCCCGCTTCCTCTTCTGTAATACTCACGTTGTACTAATTTAGTACAGAGCTATTGCAAGGTATATCAAAAAACCCAAAAAAAAATCCATCCCTCCCAAACCAAGTTCATTCCTGGTCCGTTTCCATCATGTCTGCCTCCGAAGCTAACCAAGTCCAAGAATCGTTGGAGAAGTTGAACCTCGACTCTGCTCCAGCTGAAGAAACTGCTCCTGTTGCCACTGCTCCAGCCACTGAAGGCGAAGCCGGTGCCGAAGCCGTCGAAGCCGAAGCCGAAGCCGAAGCTGAAGATGCCTCTGAACAAGGCTCTCTTGCTGACACCTCAGCTTCTCTTTACGTTGGTGAATTGAACCCATCCGTCAACGAAGCCACCTTGTTCGAAATCTTCTCTCCTGTGGGTCAAGTCTCCTCCATCCGTGTCTGTCGTGATGCCGTCTCCAAGAAGTCCTTGGGTTACGCTTACGTCAACTACCACAAGCATGAAGATGGTGAGAAGGCTATTGAAGAATTGAACTATTCCTTGATTGAAGGCCGTCCTACCCGTATCATGTGGTCCCAAAGAGACCCATCTCTCAGAAGAAACGGTGATGGCAACATTTTCATCAAGAACTTGCACCCTGCCATTGACAACAAGGCTTTGCACGATACCTTCTCTGCTTTTGGTAGAATTTTGTCCTGTAAGGTTGCCACCGATGACATGGGTCTCTCCAAGTGTTTCGGTTTCGTCCACTACGAAACCGACGAAGCCGCCAACGCTGCTATTGAAAACGTCAACGGTATGTTGTTGAACGACCGTGAAGTTTACGTTGGTAAGCACATCTCCAAGCAAGACCGTGAATCCAAGTTCGAAGAAATGAAGGCCAACTTCACCAACATCTACGCTAAGAACATCCCATTGGACCAAACTGAAGAAGACTTCACCAAGTTATTTGAACCTTACGGAGCCATCACTTCCAGCTACTTGGAAAAGGACGCCGAAGGTAACTCCAGAGGTTTCGGTTTCGTCAACTTCGAAAACCACGAATCTGCTGTCAAGGCTGTTGAAGAATTGAACGACAAGGAAATCAGCGGTCAAAAGATCTACGTCGGTAGAGCCCAAAAGAAGAGAGAAAGAATGGAAGAATTGAAGAAGAGATACGAAACTGCTCGTTTGGAAAAGATCTCCAAGTACCAAGGTGTCAACTTGTTCATCAAGAACTTGGATGAATCCATTGACTCCGAAAAGTTGGAAGAAGAATTCAAGCCTTTCGGTTCTATCACCTCTGCCAGAGTCATGGTTGATGAAACCGGTAAGTCCAAGGGTTTCGGTTTCGTTTGTTTCTCTGCTCCAGAAGAAGCTACTAAGGCTATCACCGAAATGAACCAACGTATGGTTATCGGTAAGCCATTGTATGTTGCTTTGGCTCAACGTAAAGATGTTAGACGTTCTCAATTGGAACAACAAATCCAAGCTCGTAACCAAATGAGAATGCAAAACGCTGCCGCTACCGGTGGTATTCCAGGCCAATTCATGCCACCAATGTTCTACGGTCAACAAGGTTTCTTCCCACCTAACGGTAGAGGTAACGGTCCATTCCCAGGTCCAAACCCTCAAATGATGATGAGAAGAGGTCAACCATTTGCTGGTCCTGAACAATGGCCAAGACCAGGTCCTAACGGACAACCACTTCCAGTTTACGGTATGCCACCTCAAGGATACCCTGAATTCCAAGGTCAAAACATGCGTCAACCAAGAGGTGGTTACTACCCTAACAACCGTGCTCCAAACGGTAAGGGTCGTCCAGGTAAGGACTTAGCTGCTATTATTGCTAACGCTCCAGAAGAACATCAAAAGAAGATTTTGGGTGAAGAATTGTACCCTAAGATCGTTGCTACTGGTAAGGCTCAAGAACCAGAAGCTGCTGGTAAGATCACCGGTATGATGTTGGGCTTGGACAACCGTGAAATCTTGGCTTTGTTGGACGATGAAGAATTGTTCAACACCCAATTCGAAGCTGCTTTGGCTGCTTTCGAAGAGTACAAGAACTCCGAAGCTGCTGAACCTCAAGCTTAAACTGATTGTGATTGTATTCTAATTAACATATTAATGTAATGGTATTTGGGATGATGGATTTATCAGAAAAATGAAAAAAAAATTGAAAATAATTGATAACCAGTTTACTTTGGGACATTGTGTCCGTGTAGGAAGCGGGAGGAAACGACCGGTGTAGTTTGACAATTATTGGCCAGAAATAACAGTGGAATGACCGATAAGGGAGTTCGCTAGCAATGTTCATAATCGTACGGCTGAATTGATTGTTGTATATCTGAAAATTGCAACTAATGGTCAACGCGGTTTACCGGAGGTATAAACGGTAGGGATAATCAGGAAAAACTAAGTAGAGTTATTGTCACATTTTAATTGAAGCCTAATAATTTTGACCTAGTCAATGATGTATTTAGGAAGCTTGTTGGGCACCAGGGACGAGTCATGGCAACTCAACCCGCTTTTCGGTCGTACAAAGAACACCGAAACATTGGTGGCCAACATCAGATTGCTACAGCCCGTATTCTGGGGACCCACTAGTTTTTCATATGTGGTATAATCAGTCTACGACGTCCTGGTGTGTCTATCTCATTCGCGTATATGAACAATAGCCATCGATGGCTGCAAATTTTCTGGTCTGCTAGTCCTGTCCCGAGGCCAAGCAACCAGCAGTGGTTTCTATTTGCTGAATCACTATTGTCCTATCTAATTACTTCTTCAGGAGGCTCTGCTTCAGCGTTGCCATGTTTCGTAAGTCACCATATGTTGGGGCACAAAAGGAGCAAATATGGCAATTAAATTTGATCCAATAAGGGACGACGACTCCATGGAGGGGATAGTACAGTAACGGAAACGAACTTCACATTACAGTCACGGGGTTCCTGGTGCTGTCAGCCTTCGGTTCTTGTTCCGAACCCAGGTCCGGTCTTGTTGCATCAGCTCACTGGTGCCTATGCCGCACTACTTTGTTCCGGAGCAATCAGGTGACAGGAGGGACCTTAACCACGGAAGCTTCTCCCCACATACCCACATTGGGTGGGAATGGGTCTGGAGGTAACTAACGTAGACGCATTGGGACCTGCTGGATCGGACCAGACTCGGGGCCTTTTTCCCTTGTGACAGCGATGGAGTTGGACAAGTTGAAAGGGGTGCTTACGTAAGCATCCATGGCAATCATAAGGATTCCAGCTCAGCAAACGCCCAGCAAGCCCAACTGTCAACATAAATATCATTTCCTTTTTCCAATTCGAACCCTCAAACTTCCATTTCGTATACCCACTGCTACCAATGACCAACCTTGAATTCTTTGCCTATCCGTCGGACCAACCGGTGATTAAGCCGGACCTGTCGGTTTCGGGAAGAGTACTCAACGTAATGACTCTGTTGCCAACGCTGATATATAAGGGCAAAGATGGCCAATGGGACGTTGAGCCTGTCCGTGGCCATCTGGCTCTCTTCCTGTCCCATTTCTTTCTTTCTGAACACACAGAATGGGAGACTCACTTGATAGCATGGACGGGGGAATTGGTGAACAAGACAGACAAAAGCTCTTCAATTACAACAGAAAACATTAAGGATGATCCACTCTATTTGGACGAAGAGGAGAAGGAAGGTCTTGAGACCAAGATTGGCCAAGCTTTGCGGAGCGACCATGTCCATCCCGTTTGGTTGTTACGCCGTGATCAAGAAAGATGGAGAAGATACGCCGAAGACTACGTGTGGCCAGTTTTCCATTACATCCAGAACCAGCCATCAGACGGTAAGGAGGAAGCCCAAGCCTGGTACGACTATGTCAAGTTCAATGAAGCCTATCTCCAAAAGATAAAAGCCATTTACCGTCCTGGTGACGTTATCTGGATTCACGACTACTACCTCTTATTATTGCCTCAATTGCTCCGCATGGAATTCCCCGATGCTCATATCGGGTTGTTTATACATGCTCCATTTCCATCCTCTGAATACTTTAGGTGTCTACCCAAGAGAACCCAACTATTGGATGGTATGCTAGGTTCTGATATCGTTGGATTCCAAGCGCACTCATTCAAACGTCACTTTTTGTCATGCTGTGCAAGAGTTCTTGGTTTCGAGGTAACATCTGATAAAGTGCTTGCCTACGGGTCATCCATTCATGTGGAAACTTTGCCAATTGGTATTGATACCAAGAAGGTGGAGAACGATGCATTCAACTCATTAATTGATGAAAAAGTTAAGCTCCTCAGAGAAATCTACTATGACAAAAAAATCATTGTCGGCAGAGACAGACTCGACACTGTGCGGGGTGTAGTCCAAAAACTTCAGGCTTTTGAAATGTTTTTGCAAATGTATCCTGAATGGAGAGACAAAGTGGTATTAATACAGGTCTCTAGTCCTGGATATACCCTGTCACCCAAAATTGAAAAGAAGGTTTCTGAATTGGTGAACCACATCAACAGTCAGTATGGTAACTTGAACTCAACCCCTGTTTTGCATTATCAAATGCGTATTGCCAAGGAAGAATATTTCGCGTTATTGCGTGTTGCAGACTTGGCGTTGAATACTTCCATCAGAGATGGTATGAATACCACTTCTCTTGAGTTTGTAATCACACAAAAGGAAAATCATTCTCCATTGGTCTTATCCGAATTTACAGGAACCGCGTCAGTATTGAGTGAATCCATTTTGGTTAACCCATGGGACTCTGTGGGTATTGCTAAGACTATCAATGATTCTCTCTTGAAATCTGACTCCGAAAAGACTGCGTTGGAACAGAGGTTATACACCCAAGTGACTGCCAATACTGTTCAAAACTGGACCTCGAACTTCTTGTCTCACTTAATGAAGCAAGTTGCTGAGACCCATAAGTCTCACCATACACCCGCATTAAATCGTCCATTGTTATTGAATAATTATAAGAATTCCAAAAGAAGATTATTTTTGTTTGACTATGATGGTACGTTAACTCCGATCATTAAAGATCCAGCTGCAGCCATTCCATCATCCAGGTTGAATAATATTCTCGATACTTTGAGTGCTGATCCTAAGAATCAAATATGGATTATTTCTGGTAGAGATCAAGTTTTCCTTGATAAGTGGCTCGGATCCAAGCATGTCGGGTTATCTGCAGAACATGGTTGTTTCATGAAGGACGTTGGTTCTAAAGATTGGGTGAATTTGGTAGCCACTTTTGATATGTCATGGCAAAGGAAGGTGGAGGAAATTTTCAAGTACTACACCGAAAGAACTCCTGGATCCAATATTGAGAAAAAGAAAGTGGCATTAACATGGCATTACCGTAGGTCAGACCCTGAATTGGGACGGTACCAAGCAGAGAAGTGTAAGGAGCAACTCGAAGCTACTGTTGCTAAGGAATATGAGGTCGAGGTTATGGAAGGAAAGGCCAACATTGAAGTAAGACCCAAGTTTGTTAACAAGGGAGAAATTGTCAAGAGATTGGTGTTGAACCCACATGGCCAGAAACAAGATACCCTGCCAGTACACAAGCATCGTGAAGATGTTTCATTGGACAAGCTTCCCGACTTTATGTTATGTCTCGGAGATGACTTGACCGACGAAGATATGTTCAGATCGTTGAAGGAAATTGAAAAGGAGTGGCATTTGAAGGAATTGCCTAAAAATGAATATGGGTCGTACGGGGTATACCCGGTTGCCGTGGGGCCTGCTTCTAAGCAAACAATTGCAACCTCGCACCTTAATGAACCTGCACAAGTATTGGAAACCTTAGGATTGTTGGCAGGTCAAGTCTCGTTATTTGAAAGTGCTGGGACTGTGGACTTGGATGACCGGGGCCACATTGAACACAGTGAATCTTCAGAAAGATCCAAATCTGCTATCAAGGCAGAAAATATGAAAAAAGAATCTTCTAAATAGACATAAATAAAATCTAAGGTAGAACTGAGGTTCGTACGAATTATCCGTAAGCTGAAAAATTTAGAAATTCTACATATTTACAATAAAAAAAACTGACAACGATTGTTCTCGGGGGTAGGAAAACACTCCATTTGGCATGAATGGGGAATGGACATTGGCCACCGCTAAGATCTCCAAAAAATAGTGAAGGGAACGGAGATGAAGGGAACGGAGATGAATTCGCGTAGTAGTTCTGCCTCGGTATTTATCCGCTTCGGTACATAACCGATCGGCTGCATATGCAAGCCTGCCGATCCCAACATGTCGCATCGCACTCAACGAAATCACATCAATAGGCAATTCATCAAGTGAAATGGGTGTGCTTAATTGGGGATTCAGATCGGACGTAACCATCCACAGAGGCGACTCCACGGAGTTGGTGTTGAAGAACAAAAATGAACAAAAGCTCAAATTGGACTCGTTTGTCACCTCCTTGGGATTTCCTTCCAAGTTATGGTTGAATCCGCTTCTCTTTAACGGAGTGCTTCAAACGGTATACTATACCTCGGCCCAATCCAAGGAAGAGGTGTTCTACGGTAGGGAGCTCTTTACTTATAAGGACGAAGGAGTATGCTCGTTGGACTGGGTGGTGCCACCCGAGCCCAAGCTTGTTTTTGATGAAAAATACAAGGCCAATTTGCCACAAGACAGTCCCAGGTTGCATCCAAGAACTCGGTTCTTAGACAAGGAAGAGTTGGAGGCCAAGAACACCCGGATGGCCCAAACATCCAAGCCCATAGTGGTGATTCTTCATGGTCTTGCCGGAGGCAGTCACGAATCGCTTATCCGTCATCTTGCTAGCAGAATCGACCATGAATGGGACACGGTGGTGTTGAATAATAGAGGGTGCTGCCGGACCAAGATTACCACCGGAAAGCTTTTCACCGCGTTGGCCACCGGCGATATCAGAGAAGTGTTGGAGGACTTACACAAGAAATATCCTCATCGTCCTCTTTACACGGTGGGGTTCTCGTTTGGAGCCATCATGTTGGCCAACTTGTTGGGAGAAGACGACGTGGACTACATCAAGGCCGCGTGCTTGGTGGCATGTGGATGGGACTTGGTAGACAGTGCATATCACCTTGAAAGCTCGTGGTCGGGCCACTACATGTTTGGGCCCGGGTTGACGCAGTTCTTGGTGAGAATGGTTAAGAGTAACTTTGGCGAGCTCAATGCCCATGATGACACCATGTTCTCGGACGAGCAGCTTGTCATGGCCAAGAAATTGAAAAAAACATGGCAGTTTGACCAGACGTTCACCTGTAAACTCGAAGGGTTCAAGACGTCGTTTGAGTACTATCGTGAAGCGTCACCCGCGAGAAGACTTCCCAAGATCACCACCCCTACGTTGGCACTCAACTCCAGGGACGACCCGTGTGTAGGGACCCGTCTTCCCGTCTTGGAAGCCAAGGCCAATCCATACGTCACCATGGTGGAGACCTCGTTGGGTGGCCACTTGGGGTGGGTGCAAACCGGCGGAAGGTTCTGGGGTGCTGAGATGGTGCACAAATACTTTGAGGAGTTTGAGAACAATTTCTAGACAATTATATAGACAGCTTCATGGAGATCAAGCATTATCACAAGCGTGTAGTTGCTGGTGGCAGGACCCCGGGCCAACCGGCCCTCCGTCGTGAGTTACCATCGCCTGGTAATGGGTGCAAATTTGCCCATGGCATGGCCCAAAACCAGCCCGCCTGGCCGCACAAGGTCGGGTAACCGTAGGTTGCTACAGCCGGTCCTCGGAGCCGTGGGTTACGAATGGTCAGCGACAGCCGTGGTGCCACGGATTAACTGGTGCTTGTCTTCTCCGGGACCCCCCCGTTTCATTCCATGTCCATTTGTGTCTCATGATATATCTCGGACCCGGTCCGGACCCGGGACCCTGACAGGCTCTGGTTCAGGAATTGCCCCGGCGGTGGATCACTACATTCCGCCTACCTGGCCCGGCGGGGCGAACAAAAGACCCACCATCTCCGTTTGACGCGCGCAATCCACAGGGGCACCCGGTGTTGACACGCCTCGGCCATCATGCCTGACTGTTATAACCATCGGCATTGGCTGTCATCGCAAATTCCTTCATTCCTAGTACTAGGGCAACTGTGTTTAGCTGTTTGTGTTTGTCTACCGTGTGTGGTGCCGTCGATTTTGTCGTCACTTTCCTTATCACCAGGTTAAATCTTCGAGTTACTTTCTTTGGTTGTACCGGCTCGTGACGTTGGTGTGTCTATTGTCATAGTATACCAATACCACTCGTGTTGCGGATATCATCCACCAGTTGACTGGATCGCGACTGGCCACCAATCGTACTGAGATAATACCCGAAACAATCGCCCCCGGCTTGCTTCCTGCTCGCCTCCAACCCATCCACCCATCCATCGCTTCCGCCGTGCACAGGGTGCAGTTGTTGCGAAATGTTTAAGCATCACAACTTCAACTTCGCTCTTTTCGACATCAAACTATCGTCACCTCACAAGGACTTGTTACTACTCAAGGGTAACGAAAATGAAGTGGAATCGGTGCCATTTGAAGGCAACGTCAAGATCTCAATCCCCGAAGACGTCCATGTGAAACGGGTTCGTCTTTCGTTAGTCGGTGACTACAATGTGGAGTATTTCTCTCGTCTGACCAATGGTGGGATCAGTGATCAGTATTTTGATAGGTTATGTGTGTTGAGAGTCGACTGGAACAATCTACTTACCAGCCCCGAAGGCACCATTATCTTTGGGAGCTATGGCGATACATTTATGAACTATCATAGGTCAGAGTTGTTGAAGAAACCAAAATCGAGAGACAACTCCGATCTCCACCTTGACGAGAGCGGCATTAGTTCCCATTCTTCCAGCCCTCAGCCAGAAAGACCATCGTTTCTCAGATCAAACTCCCAGCCTCATCTTGGCCTGAAACATAGTCAACCTCCATCCAAGATCTTAATTCCCCAGGATGGAATCGACGGGACCCCTTTCGCCGATGTGAAAACATCGTCCCACCACTCATTCCTCTTACCAAAGGGCAACTACAACCTTCCCTTCCGCGTTTACCTCCCTACAAATATATCGGAGACCGTAGAGGGCTTACCGTCAGCGTTTTTACACTATAAAGTACTGTGTTCAATTGAACGTGGTCGTTTCGAAAAACCCATAACTACCAACAAACTAATCAGGATTGTCAGAACCTTACATCCCTCCAATCTTAACTTGACTGACAATATCGACATCAACAATACCTGGCCGGGCAAAGTCCAGTATAATGTCAGTATTCCTAAGAAGGGTATCGCCATTGGCTCGATTATTCCTATAAATATTCTTGTTGTTCCACTAGTCAAGGGATTGTCATTGAAGGGAATCACGGGTTCCATTGTTCAGCATTTCCACTTGGTTCATTCTGAAGGTAATTCTCCTGAATGGGAGTTGGTGCTAGCCAAACAAGCCCTACAGATTCCCGACCAGGAGTCGTTAGGTAATGATCAGTGGGTTATCAAGACACATTTTAAGGTGCCTGATAGTCTTAAAAATATCAATCAAACCTGCGATTTGAAAAACAATATTATTCAAGTCAAGCACAGGCTTAGATTATCGATACAATTGAGAAATCCCTCCGGTCATGTTAGTGAGCTCAGAGCAAACCTACCTATCTATGTTTACATCAGTGCTCATACAGGACATGTTAGCGGGAAGCACTATACCCTTGACTCTAAACTGGGATACATCATTCAGGATAGAAGTGCTGATGATATCCTTTTCAAAAAGGATAGGGTCGATCATTCGGCCTTACCCTCAAGTTTGAATGCTTCCACTGAAGATCTCAATAACATGGATGATAATGACTACGATAGAGAAGAGGATGCCCCTCCTCTTTATCAAAATTATTTGTTTGACAAGGTATACGATATTAATTCCCCTCAAAGTCCCATGGAACAACTTCGGGGACAAAGTGCAGGTAACTCTCCTATTCATTCTGTTGCTGGCTCAATGGCTAATCTTGATAGTTACTTTGATATCCCCGAGGATCAGACTGGTTCTAATGATCACAGTGGTAGCCTTGCTCCCCTTAAAAGCCCTAGTCTTGACGTTCTTTGCAAGGTTCCATCATACAATGATGCCATAGATGACGATGATGAACTCTCCAACAATGAACCGGCGCCGGTTTATGAAGGAACATCGTTCTTGTTAAACAAATCTATTTCTTCGCTTGACCTTTCCAAAAAGACACCAGTGTCTATGAGAGTACTTTCTGCGGGCAATTTAAGTCGGCAGTTCCTGGGTTCTCCATTCATGTCTAATCGGAATTCAGAATTAGACTTGACCGCCCAAAGCTCTAGCCACACCAGGAACTCGTCCGACTCTCTTTCTTTCAAAATTCACGTCCCTCATTTGAAATTAAAACATAAAAGGAAATAATCGCTGATCATACATTATTGCCTAAACAAATATATAGATTGCATTTGAATACTAGAATTGAATACTCCATTAAATTGAATTATTCGTAGTTCGCATCATCAAACTGCGCGCACGCGATAACATAGTCGCAATGTTCAGACGTGTTGTTTTGGTTATCTTAGAGCAGAAACCACAACATCGGTACTAGATATCGTTAGGAAATGATGGGATCCAAAAGAGCCCATGATCCATTCGAGATCTACAGGCTTCAGTCAGAAGCCAACGTGAAGCGAATGAAATCAGAAAAGAGGTTGAATTCGCAACACCCTTCCCCAGCTATCCGAACTCCTTTACATACAATAAATCCCAAGATACGACAGCCTCTTCTCTCGGTGTCAACTAATGTCCCGAATAACGTGTCCAATATCGTACAAGGTATTAAGGGGCCCAGTCAAACAATATGTCAACCTGGCGTGGTGTCCCAGAATAGCAAGCTTAATATGAAGAAGATCGTTAAAAATATCCATAGACAGAAGACTGTGCCAGGAACGACGGAGCAAGAACAGGGCCAGAAAGTACCTATATCCAAGGTGGTATCAATGAGCCGATCCAATGGGTTTGCTGTGAGTCAGCGAAACGGGCTAAACAACCGGTTTCTGGAAATTACGACAGATATATTAGACGTACTACCTACTCAAGGTAACAGTTATTCCACTAGAAATAGTTCAAATGTTCGAGCATTTGTTGAAAAGCTCAAAATGAACCGTTATGATTATATAGTTATCAATCCGGATGTGGAATCGATTAGGGAATTAGCCAAAAAGGAACTACATGATACCGTGACCTCTTCAACCAATGCCATTTCAACCATACACGGCACATCACCTAGACCCACACATATAGTAATTTGTTGCAAGAAGATGGGTAGGTTTTTGTACTTTGCTCGTGTCCAAAGTTTACAGACACATTCGGCTTGCAACGTTTTGTTGCCGAGAACCGATGTGCGGTTTGATGTTGATGAATACGCATTGCTTCTGCTACCAAACTATCCACTGGCAAGCCATCCAATGCTTGGAGAGCAGGTTGCCGTTTTTGCACAGTGGAAACTTCACAGGAAAAAACCTCTCGAAGTTGATTTCTTTGCATCATAAAATACAGTTCACATTTCTGGACTAAAGACTAATAAAAGTAAAATTGCAGGCTCCAGTTGGCTATACTCAAATTTATTGAAAGATCACGGAAGATCAAAACAGTCAATTCTTTTGAACGACCCAAATTCGAAGTTCCATTTTTATGATTTTTTCGAAGACCATTCTGATGGAGGGAAGTGCTGGCTCAACTTGTTAGAGATGGAAAATGTTTACCAATCTTTTTAGAATTACTAGAATAAATATTCTTTCACTTTACTAATTGCTTCATTGAATCAGAGCCACTTCAATTTTTTTGGTATTTAAAACTACCATGAGGTAGATTTGAACTTACAGCATTATGTAACGTTGATAGATGTTTTGTAGTTAATGTTTAAGATTCTAAAACAATGACTAACTGATACTAACCATACAGTTAATTCCAGTTTTTTCGGCATAAATTGGAGGGTTGGCCGAGTGGTCTAAGGCGGCAGACTTAAGATCTGTTGGACGGTTGTCCGCGCGAGTTCGAACCTCGCATCCTTCATTATTTTTTTCGTTTCGATATGAATGCTAGTAGAAGACGATACTCGTCCTTCGTTTAATATTTTACGAGAGTAAACCATTTTCCTTGTTCAATAATCTCTCAAATTTATTGTTGACATTTTTTTTTACTTCGTATTCATTCAAATGGTGAGCAATAAGTTTCAATCACTGGAAAAAATAAATTGCGTAAACTTTCACGGCAGCCGGGCGAACTTCAGCAAGCTTCTTCATTTTGTGATTGCAAACGGACTTTACCTATTGCTCTTGAAGTAATTTATATTGCGAATATTGATTAGTGTACAGCATTACCATTCATTTTAGTTACAACTCCGCACGCAAGTTTGGCCTTCTGCTAATTATTATTCTTCTGAAAAATTAGTATTGCTTTCTCTACTTATTTTTCCAGAGAACATAACAGCTTTTAAAGTCCAAATCGTCTTCTAATTAACTTATCTACGCTCGTGAACGTACGCCCATCCATATGCAAACAAATATCAGCAAATTTCACAGTGTGTCGACCGATTTTGAATGTAACTACAAAACACCTTTGCTGAAAATACTGAAACACTTGAGAAAGTTCTTTTTCGTTTCATTCCTTGAATATCTACTCAAGAAGTCACTGAATGGATAGTTTAGCTAAAGTTGTGATAATCATGCACTTCGCTTAAACATCGCAAATCGCCTGCGTAGCGTAATGGTTAACGCGTTTGACTTCTAATCAAAAGATTCCGGGTTCGACTCCCGGCGTGGGTTCTATTTTGCGGTTTTAGCTCAGTTGGGAGAGCGTCAGACTGAAGAGATTCAGTCACAGTTAATCTGAAGGTCCTGTGTTCGATCCACAGAAATCGCATTTTTTTAAATTGACGATTGGGCCAAGTCGAAAATGATTTACTTGAAACCATCTTCAAGAAAAGAAATGCTTGTATTCAGAAATATTGTAGTCTGACTCCATATTTTTGTTTAATGATAGACCAGAGTTCGTGAGTGGACCAATGATTCAACCTGTGGCCAAGGAAGTTGAAGCAATCTGTCATTTTACATCGTAGTGGCGATATGTAATATTTCTATAGTCTATATTAATTAATCTTTCAACTCCTCTTCACCATTCTCAAAGTTTTTCTTGCAAAACTTTCTTAAGTCAAGGAACAGCGACTCCAAGAATTGGTTTAGTAAGTTTTCTCCAATCACCATCTTGAAATTGCACAAGTAAAGAAACCCCACCTCGATTTTGTACAAATCCTTGGTGGAAACTCCTCCAACTGTCGCAAATGATTTTTGCTTTTGATATATATCTTCTAAATTCTTGGTAGAACAACGGATTGATGCCAAGATGAATCGATAGACATTAGTTTCGGTTAATGGAACAATGTCTAATAATATGCAGAGGCGGTACATCAACAATGCAGAGTGGACATACGACGAAACGGATATTGATGATGAATAAGTCTTAATTCTCAAGAGAAATTCTGATATCAGAAGAGGTGGGGGTTTCACCAAATTGAACGACCTGAGAAGATGGGATGTTTGTGCCAACCGTTTCGTTTTTTGGAATAGATCAAAGTCCTTCCTGAATGTTTCCGGCGAGGTGCAATCCATGGTAGAATGTACCTCTTCGAATGAGGTTGTATTCAAGAGTGTGTCTATAGGTGTATAAGGAGGTTCTGCCTCGGCATTGTCGTCTTGAGACTCGGGGGTAGCTTCGGCAAAGTCATCAGTGTCGGTACCGTCAAGAGAAAACGCCCGGGAATGGTTGAATTTGGTGACTTTCAACGGTGGAGATGACGGAGGGGATAATGCATTGATATCTTCAAACTGGGAATATGTAGAAATACTATTTTTGAAGTCGGAAAGGTCGATGTCATACTGTTGGAGCTGGGCTTTTCTGAACTCACAGAACAACTCCGGATGCTTTTGTAAGGTGAGGATGTCTTCAAGCGTTCGGGTCAATATGACGATGGCATGAAACACATGGAGCCGGTTGATGTCTTTGATTCCGTGGGACAAGTCGAATATGATCTCGTCTACATTACACTCATCAATGCTGGCGGGATCGTCAACGAATGTTTCTACCGGTGGCTTCAACGGTATATCGTCAACGATATTGCTGTTTGTGGAGTATGTCATTGGGCAGGGTGTTGCACCGTGGAGATGATGTTGTTTTTGTTCTCCTCACGGGGAAAGTGAATGACGCTGGATGTTTGCGAATCACCGTAAGTTCCAACGGGGGAAGAGCACTGTTGGTGCGGGCTAGAGACAGCGGGTAATTTGTGGAGACAACAAGCACGGGTCTCGGCAGGAAGCTCGGGTATGAGGGATCAAAACAACAATAGGAGACCTGTACTAGAAGCGGTAGTTGAGATGTCAATTCCGTGGGGCATTGGTAGCACCATCGCGGATGTGCGCAAGGCTGGAGGGCCGCGCGGCAATCATGTGACCCCTATTTGTGGGAGGAGCAATTGGGAGGTTGGACGTCGATTACGTAAGCAGCTGCAGCGCCGTCTGTACTGTCGCTTCCAGTACAGCCTGGATGTATCCCTGGCGTCGATGGGAGGCAGTGTGCAGAGCCCAGGGAAATTGACACCGAACCAACCACGCGTGCCTCATCGCATGAGCATCGCCGCAGGTGGCTCATTTCCTCGAGCATACCGAAGACTTCCCTACGAACCCATCAACAAACAAATCGCCAACATGAACTACACCTGCACCTGCCTGACAAGAAAATTTCCCCAACCCTCGCCTCTCACTGGCCCCACTGTAAATCAGCACATTATCCGTAGTGTTTTCCTCCCACAGCCCACACCGCGTGCGCGTGCTTCCACGCGCTTCACGAACTCGGATCCGATTGTTCTTATTTTCTACGGTCTCAGCCCCCGGTAGTCTACCAAAACTATTTTTATAAATCACAACACTACCGGCGGTGCTAGTAAGATGGGAGCATCTGCTTATCCATCTAATGGGGCGTATAACTGTAAAAATAAATCTCTTTTGACTTTCGGGTCACCTCACCATCTACCGCTGTGCCCTATCGCCCTTGCTCCCAGATCCGCCCCGATATTCTCCCCTAGTGTAGTAATCCCTCGCAATAAATCGCATTTTTTCATAGTTGATCTGTATTTCCAAGGCTCCTTCAGTTGTGTACTGGCAGAGGTCCTACTTCCGCACCATCCTAGACAGTGTTTTTTTTAACATCTGCTATTACTCAGTTCTTTATTTGAAGGGAATCCCCACCGTTGGTTCGTGTTAGGCCCTACTTTTAGTGTGTCAGATCGTTGCCATATACTGGACATCGCTTGTTATCTGCCCCTTGGCTGGTTCGTTTTTTTTTCTTGAAGATCCCTACCGTCCCTGAAATCCCATCACACCCTCGCTAGTAATGAAGGTGCCCTCATTATGGGTGTTTTTCACCTTGGCATACCTCCCCATCTTGGCCCATGCCAGGAGATCCCTTTCCGCCACATCCTTGGTCACTTGTATGGAGAACTCCCAGATTTCTCCTTCCTATTTCAACGTCACCTTTAATCCGGATGATCGCTCGTTGAAATATTCGCTTGATTTGTCCACCACCTTGAGCAGCAAAGTCATAGCCGATGTCGAGGTCTATGCCTATGGTTTCTTGATCATCCTGAAAACAGTCGACTTGTGTAGTCTTGGCTGGAAACAGTTTTGTCCTATATTTCCGGGATCGATGCAAGTGGAATCCGTCGAATACATCTCCAACACCTATGTCAAAGATATCCCTGGAATAGCCTATCAGGTGCCAGATATAGATGCTGTCGCCAAGGTCTACATCCGTGATGCCAATACTGGTGAACAGCTCTCCTGTCTCCAGTCCTCATTCACCAACGGAAAGACCATCAACCAGACTGGTGCCAAATGGGCCACTGCAGTGATTGCCGGCTTGGGTCTCTTGATCGCTGCTATCATGTCCACTTTTGGTAACTCAAATGCTGCCTCCTACATTTCTGCCAACTCGGTGTCACTTTTCTTGTATTTCCAGAGTGTGGTGGTTGTCTCGATGCAACATGTTGAAAGAATCCCTCCTATTGCTTCATCCTGGGCAGAAAACTTGGCCTGGTCAATGGGGTTGATCCGGGTGGGCTTCATGCAAGACATTTTCAGATGGTACGTTCAGCTGACTGGTGGTAGCCCCATCCTTTACTTTAAAGGTACCACCAAGCAGATCTTAGTTCAAAGAGCCTACAACTACTTGAAAGAATTACACAAGAGAGCAAGTAACATTGGCTTGAAGTCAAACCAGAATTTGATCGTGTTAAGAGGTATTAAGAGAGTCGGCTACGATGCCCACATTGAGCCCAGCTCAATTGTTCCTACTGGATTCACGTTCTTCATTATTATTGGTTACGTTTTGGTAGTCATATTGGTGCTTGTGAAATCGGTGGTTGATTTGTTGATTCGTTTCAATAAGATTAAACCAAACAAATTCTTCACCTTCCGAAACTCCTTTGGTGTGATTTTGAAAGGTAGTATCCTTAGATACATCTACATTGGATTTACTCAGCTTACCATTTTTGCACTTTGGGAATTTACCGAACGTGACTCTCCAGCAGTCATTGTACTTGCTATTCTTTTCCTTCTTCTTCCCTTGGCAGTTATTGGGTTCGCCTATTACAAGACAATTCAGTTTGGAAAACGTTCAGTTGAACAATACAAGAATCCTGCTGCTTTGTTATATGGTGATCCAAAGGTCTTAGCCAAATACGGATTCTGTTACACCATGTTCCATGCAGAAAAATACTGGTTCGGTATTGTTCTTATTGGATATAATCTTTTCAAGTCCATTTTTATCGCTTTGTGTCAAGCATCAGGTAAAACCTCGGTAGTAGCTATTTTCCTAGCTGATTTGGCCTACACTATTTACTTGATCTTCCAGAGCCCATACTTAAACAAGCCAACAAATATTTTGAATTATTTGATTGCGATTGTTACTACCATCAACTCTTTCCTTTTCCTTTTCTTCTCCGATTTGTTTGGTCAACCGGCCAAAGTCGCCTCTATTATGGGTTGGGTATTTTTCGTGCTCAACGCCGCTTTCTCGTTGATCTTATTGATTTTAATTATCGTTTTCGTGGTGATGAGTATCATTTCAAGAAACCCTGATGCAAGATTTGCTCCAGCTAAAGATGATAGATTTTCTTTCCAACAAATGAACTCCGCAAAGGGTGCTATCGGAGGTAGACCAGAGGATGCTGGTTATGGCGAAAAGGATACCCGTACCAACCAAGAATTGGCGGCTTTGGGTATTGCAGCCCAGGACCACTCAACTAACTGGGAATCTGAAATGTATAAATTGAACTCGCCAGCGCCTAACCGTGGCTCAGATGCCGAATTGTTGACTCCATCATTGCAACAAGATGAAAAACTTGCTGATGCTGCTAGCGGGGACATAGAAGTGGATGATTCTGACTCTGTTCTTAACCATAATCCTCTGCAAAAGAGTGTTGGGGGTTCTTTGGGAGCGAAGCTCAAAAATTTGACTCGAGGCTTATCGATGAAATCTAACAAGAGCAAAAAAGCTGATGCCCCCGAAATAAAAAAGAATCATATTACAAGACTTAGCGATACGTTGCAAGATAATAGTTCGATGCCTTCTCCTACTCAGAGTCACAGGCATGACGATAATACCCCAATAAACTCGAACTGGGAGTTGTTTAACGAGGGCCGTGATGTGTCAGGAAATAGCCAAGGCAATGCTGCAAATCATAATAGAAATATGTCTTATTTGTCTGATGCATCAGTCGATGGACCACAAAGGGCCAAAGACTTTATTTAAACTGTTTTATTGACACGATGTTCGTGTTTATTTCCGATGGTTTGAGTTACAATTCTACCTCGAAATTTTTCATTTCTGGATCGTTACCTTCATAGCTTTTTTTGTACATTTCATAATAAAAGGAGTACACTAGCAATAGTTCAAATTTTGTGTAAAGACTTTAGGTAATCAGTTCCTAAAGGTGACAGGGCAATAAAAATATTTAGTATTTGATCGCTGGTCAAACTTGTCTTGAAGTCAGACAAAATACTTGAGCGGAAGCGTTGATTAGTTGCTATATTTTTACCAACGGTAGATAGGAAATTATCGACAGAAAATGTGGATACTAATTTGCCCAAAAAGTCGGCCGTTTTTGTTATTGTCAATGCGATCAAGTGCATATCAGAATTGTCGAACTCGTAGTCTTCATTCACATCGATTTCTTTGACCCAAGGTCCACAGGAGAGGGTTTCAGAAGAATAAGGAGAGGAAAAACGAAGATCGAAAGCATCGGGTGAAGACAAATAGGGAATAGTATGTGTGATTAGTGGCTCGGTGAAAGCGATGTCCATCCATTGAGAAGTCAAATCCTGAGCAATCAATGGTGATATTGGTTTAGCCAAAGAAGGGTCACACCGAAGGTTTAATGGATGTTGGTAGCGGTTAGCACTAATTATTTCCGTTAGGACTTCACGTCGCTGACTTCGGGGTAAAGTACATTCAAATATACCACCAACAAATGTCCCTGGAACATAGAAGGTGACATTTCTCTTTGCATATTTTCTTCTTCTTGCCAATTTGTAGCATACCAAATTATCAATTTCCCTGTCTAACAAGGACAGTAGGTTCAACTTCAGGACTTGTGAGTCTAAGCCGGCTGAGTATTTCAATATACCATATTCAGTGAATTTTTCTAGTGCCCGCTCTACCTTTCCTACAAACAGACTCTTAATAGTATTGGTGGTACCAGATTCACGATGTTGCGAAGTTACTGTAGATCGGTCCTTGAGAGTTGCAGATTGTAAAATGCAAAACGGATGGTCCCAGTCAATATCGGTACTATTATTAGCCCATTTGAGGTACGTAAAGTTGTCCTTTCCATCAGAACAATAGGTAACTGAGACCAAGTGGTTACTGGTAAGACCATTGGCGTGGAATTGGTAAATTCTGTTGATTTTGAACCCGGAAAACGGGAATACATTTGCCTCCTTCGGATCACAGACTTTCGCTTCTTTGAATATCCAAGCACCCCATACTCCACTGAACCACATCATTAGCAGTAGTAGGGCCATCATCTAATAGGTATCAATCTACAATATACCCAAAGCGCGAGATTTAGCAGCCATTTGAAGAAATAGTTCCGAGGATTCACACACGTGACACTAACAAAATGTGCTCGGAAATGGAGATGAGATGAGAGCGATGATATGCAAAAAATTCCACTAGTTCGATCTTGTTACAAACAGCCAGCTACGATGGACACTCAACAGACCAACAAGGCTCACCGTGGAGGGTCCAATAAGACCACGGCGAAGAAGAAATTGCATCAGAATGGACAGAATGTAAAGGCCTTTGCTGTAAATGCCCCCAGGAAGTTGGAAAGGCAAGCCAGAAGAACTCACGATGTCAATGAAAAGAAGTTGCATGTTCCAATGGTGGATAGAACACCAGACGACGATCCCCCGCCTGTGATTGTGGCCGTGGTGGGACCACCCGGAACTGGTAAGACAACTTTGATCAAGTCATTAATCAAAAGATTAGCTAAAACCAGTTTGAGTGAGATCAAAGGCCCTATTACAATTGTCAGTGGTAAAAGAAGAAGATTGACATTTATTGAGGTTGGTAACGATATGAACTCTATGATAGATGCGGCAAAGGTTGCAGATCTTGTTTTAATGTTGATTGACGGTAATTATGGTCTTGAAATGGAAACAATGGAATTCCTTAATATTGCCCAACATCATGGTATGCCTCGTGTGTTAGGAGTTGCCACTCATTTGGATTTATTCAAGTCCCAATCCACCTTAAGAACTTCCAAGAAGAGATTGAAACATCGTTTCTGGACGGAAGTATACCAGGGTGCCAAGTTATTTTACCTTTCGGGAGTCATGAATGGTAGATACCCTGATAGAGAAATCCTCAATTTGAGTAGATTCATCTCTGTTATGAAGTTTCGGCCTTTGAAATGGAGAAATGAGCATCCATACCTCTTAGCTGATAGAATCACTGATTTGACCCATCCACAAGATATCGCAGACAACCCTAAAATCGACAGAAAAGTGGCTATTTACGGTTATTTGCATGGTACTCCTTTACCCTCCAAAGATGCACACATCCATATAGCTGGTGTGGGTGATCATTATGTCCACTCAGTGGAGAAGTTGCCTGATCCATGTCCAACCCCATATTTCGAGCAGAAACTTGACGAAATTGAAAGAGAGAAAGCCAAGGAACAAGCTCAGAAAGACGGTACCGTAGCAAAAACTACCAGAAGAAGAAAGAGATTGGAAGATAGACAAAAAATCATATACGCACCAATGTCCGATGTTGGTGGTGTGTTAGTTGACAAAGATGCGGTGTACATTGATATTGGTAACACGGAGTCATTTGGTAACACTGAAGAGGACCAAGGTGAGGGTGAAAGATTGGTGACTGATTTGCACGGAGTTCAAAAGACAATGTCCGAACGTTTAGAGGAAGGCCCAGGTATTCAATTATTCTCTACTTCCGAGGCTATCAATCAAATCGAATCCGAAGACGAACAAGAAAATGGTGGTTTATTGTCTGAACTTGAGGACGAAGAACCCGAAGAAGATAACAGAGATTTAGGAAGAACTTCTATGAGAAAGCCCAGACTCTACGGAAAGTCCATTCAAGAAGATGACGAATTTGATGATGAAGCCTCTGACGAAGAAAATGGAGATGACGGAGACGCACCAAGAACTGTGGAAATTGATTTCAACGGCGATAGATACAGAGAGGACGAATTGGAACTTGCTGAGGATTCGTCTTTATCTTCTGATGAGGAAGAAAATGCATATAGAAGGACCGCCAAAAAATTGAAAGCTTCCGTCCAAAGAAAGTGGGATATAAACAAGTTACTTTACTTGAATAATATAGAACCACTGGTGGTGATAAAGAGATGGAGATCGGACAAACAAGATGATGATGAAGAAGAAAACATCGAGGATGACGACGAAGAAGACTTCTTCAAGAAGAAGGATACGAAGGATTCAAGTGAAGACTTGGATCAATTTGTTCCTACTTACCCTCCTCTTGAACAACTTAAGGAAAGATTTAATAATGACATCGCTGAGGATGATTCTGAAGAATACGAGAATGGGTATAAATTCTTGAAATCCCGTTTCTTAATAGCACCAAAAGTCACCGACGAAGCAAAAGAGAATGAAGGCGAAGATGACGAAGAAGAAGTCTACGGTGATTTCGAAGATTTGGAAGATTCGAACTCTAATGCCAAGGATAATAACAATGATGATAACGATGACGGAAACGATTTTGCCGATTTCGATGCTGAAGAGGAAAGGGACGAACTTGGGGAATCTCCTGAGAAGGACGAAGAAGACGATAAAAATCTTACCGTTGAAGAAAAGAGAAAGCTCAATGCCTCGAAAAAAGCAAAGCTTCAAATGCAATTTGAAGAAGAAGAAGATCGTGAGTTTGGAGCTAACGACCCAGAAGGTGACACAGAAGCTGATACTTGGTACGAATTTCAGAAAAATAAAATGGCAAAGCAATTGGAAATCAATAAAGCAGAATATGAACAGATGGATGCCTCTACCAGAATCAAAATCGAAGGGTACAAGGCAGGTTCTTATGTTAAAATTGTTTTCAACAATATCCCGTGCGAATTTGTTAACAATTTACAACCTGAGTATCCTATCGTATTGGGTGGTCTCTTAGCAACTGAATCTAGATTCGGTATCATGAATGTCAGAATCAGAAGACACCGTTGGCATAAGAAGATTCTCAAGTCCTCAGATCCGTTGATTCTTAGTTTGGGTTGGAGAAGATTTCAAACCTTGCCAATATATACCACCTCCGATTCGAGAACTAGAAACAGAATGTTGAAGTACACTCCAGAACACGCATATTGTTTCGCTTCCTTCTATGGACCATTAGTGGCTCCCAACACAACCTTCGTTGGATTTAACTTAGTTGATAACCAATCCACCACTGGCTCCTTTAGAGTTGCAGCCACTGGTATAGTGGAAGACTTGAACTCTTCAGTTGAGATTGTCAAAAAATTGAAGTTGGTGGGTTTCCCATACAAAGTCTTCCGTAATACGGCCTTTGTGAAAGAAATGTTCTCCAATGCGTTAGAAGTTGCAAAGTTTGAAGGTGCATCTATTAGAACTGTTTCTGGTATCAGAGGTGAAATAAAGCGTGCTTTATCAAAACCAGAAGGTCACTTCAGAGCAACATTCGAGGATAAGATCTTGATGAGTGATACTATTTTCTTGAAAACGTGGTACCCAGTCAAAGTCAAGAAATTCTACAATCCAGTTACCTCGTTGTTATTAGACAAGCATTCGGAATGGAAAGGTATGAGATTAACCGGACAAGTTAGAGCTGAACAAAATCTTGCAACTCCATTGAATGAAGACAGTGCCTATAAGAAGGTCGAAAGAGTGGAGAGAAGATTCAATGCTTTGAAGGTACCAAAATCCATTAAAGCAGGGTTACCATTCAAGTCTCAAATTCACGAAATGAAGCCACAAAGTAAACAGTCCTATTTGGCTAAGAGAGCGGTCGTCTTGACGGATGAAGAAAAGAAGGCGAAAACGTTGTTGCAAAAGATTGCAACTGTAAAGAATGCCAAGGAAGCCAAGAGAAAGAGTAAGAAGGAGGAGAAGTTCAAAGATAGATTAAAGAACTTGGCAAAGAAGGAAGAAATAAGGAAGGAGAAAGAAAAGGAGCGTAAGAAGGATTTCTTCTCTAGAGAAGGTAAGAAAAGATCGTTAGGATCTAGCGAAGGAAACTCAGAAGCCTTTGGTAAAAAAAGACGTGTATAATAGTATAGAAATATAAACTAGTATTCTAAGGTCAGTACATTCCTTCTATATTCAAAGATGGTACTCAATCATCCTCTGAGCTTCCAAGTTTACTAATAGTCCTTCATCACCCCAGACAATTTTCATAACATCATAAAATTCTCTTGCATAGAATATTTGAATACCATATTTCTGGGAAAAGAAATCTTCAACTTGGCTCATCTTGAAATCAATATTTTCATTGTCTTTCAACAATTCGTTCACCAAACCCGAGTCATTGACTCCTTCCTCTTCGATACGTCTTCCATATTCTTCAATGAAATCCTTTCTGTTTTCTCTAGGCACAATCATGCGTCTAATCTGACCACTTAAATGAGCACCCATCATCTTTTCTTTAACCCCACCAATTGGTAATACCAAACCCCTCAAAGTGATTTCACCGGTCATGGCAATGTCTGCAGGTACTGGTTTATCTAAAATTAATGACAAGAACAGTAATGCCATTGTGATACCTGCCGATGGTCCATCTTTAGAAATTGAACCCATGGGCACATGCAAGTTAAGTTCCAAATTGTTAAACTTATCAATCAAGTACTTTTCACTCTTACCCTTTGTATCCAAAACATTTCTGTAAATCAACAGTTTAATAAATGTTAATCCGATCTTGGCACTTTCCAGCAAAACCTCACCTAATCTACCAGTCATATTCAACGAAATTCCTGAGTTGGCATTCGATGGATTCCCCACCCTCTTGTCGAAACCAATAGTCTCGAACACCAAAACTGATCCAGAACCATCCGAGTTGAATGATAATCCATTCACAATACCCACCTTCGAGTTTGAAGTGATAGTTACTTCGTTAGCAGTGATATCACCAGAGCTGTAAGGAACTCCCAAATATTTAGCCAAATCACTTTCGTCTACTCTTGGGTTGTAAGTGATATCTCCACTTAAAGACTCACAATACTCGACAGCCTTGAAACGGCAAATAGCAGCCAATTTTCTTTCCAAATTTCTTACCCCAGCTTCCCTGGTATAATCCACTATAACCTTTTTCAAAGTCTTTTGGTTCAAACTTATATATTCGTCAATATTGTCAGTCTTTGGAAAACCGTTTCTCTTAACTTGTCTAGGTAAAAGATATTTCTTTGCAATAATAAGCTTCTCATTATAGTCATATGCGCCAACTTCTATCATTTCCAACCTATCCAATAAGGGCCTACTCATCAAGTAGGGTTCATTAGACGTGCAAATGAAGATAACTTGAGACAAGTCGACAGGAAAGCCAAGATAGTGATCAATAAAAGTACTATTTTGTTCAGGGTCAAGCACTTCTAAAAGTGCAGCCGATGGATCACCGTTGAATTTGTTGGCACCAGAATTTCCACCAATAACCTTATCAATTTCGTCCAATAAAATGACAGGGTTCATGGATCTTGCCTTCCTCAAAGCTTGAATAATCAACCCAGGCATAGCACCAATATAAGTTCTTCTGTGACCTCTAATCTCACTTTCGTCTTTGATACCTCCCAAAGATATTCTTTGGAAATTTCTGCCAAGCGCTTTAGCAATTGACTTTGCTAAGGAGGTTTTACCAGTACCTGGAGGTCCAGTCAACATAATAATTGGAGACTTATTATGCTTCGATATTTGTATAGATTCATTAGCTTCATTATCCAAATTAGTTTCATTTATGGAAGATTTAATCTTATTATGTGCTTGCTTGTGGGCGAGCGAAGTCTCATCATTGTTTGCAATAATAATCGACGAGTTCTCCTTTCCTTGCTCTTCTGTTGAATCCACTTCTTTAATCTTGTGAGAATTGTTGTCTCTTCTAATTCTATCAATATCCTTTTCGGCATTGATCCCTAACAATTTCAAAACAACTAGATATTGAATTAATCTTCTTTTCACGTGTTCCAAACCATAATGGTCGTCATCTAATTGCCTCTTTGCAACTTTTAAATCAATCTCTTTATTTGATTTGAATTTGGTAATATACTTGTCCCATGGAATATCCATGACAATTTCAAGATAATTTCTGATCACATGGAAATCAGAGTTACCGCCACCACCAGGTTGTGACGAGGATTTTATACGTTTGTAATCCTTTACGATAAGACGTTTAGAGTCAGGACTTAAGGTTGTGACTTTCGGCAAGATATTCTTGATGAAGTTGTTAATTGCTTTCAAATCATCGTCATCATCGTCATCATCATCTTGATCATCAATTTCTTCACCACGGCGAGTGATCAATTTGTTGGAGTTAGCACTGCCAGATCTATCTTTGGTTACTGCTTTTGGTCCTGCCTTATTAGTCATTCCTTCTAATACCAATCTAATGGATTTCAACTGATTTGCAACTACGTTTGCTTTCTGGATATTTGTGGCTTCATTGTAGAACCAATGATTGATGAAAGAATTATTTTCCTTTAAGTTATCAAATACAGTTATCAACTGGTTGGACATATCATTGATCTGTTTCGTTCTTTCAGGGATCTTCACTTTGCTGAGAAGTTTTAACTTCTCATGGTTGGGGAATGGCAAAATACCACATGTTAAATCCATTAATCTGAGGTATGATTTGCTGTCGATCTTAAACTTCGAATCGTCAGACGAGAATTGTCCATAAAGTTTTTGCAAACTAATAAAGGCCTTGGTAAAGTCTTTGGAGCCAACCAACTGCAAATAGAGCGCATTGGCAAGAGGATTCAATGTAAGCAAGTCACCATTGTTCTTTTTGCCAACTTTGGGGGTAGTACCTTTCTTGTTGCCTCCGTTACCTGAACTATTGAGGCTTAGAGCTAAGCGGTATTCAACAATGAAATCCTCTATCGTCTTGAATAATTTATAACTGGTGCTGCGTAAGTTGTTAAAATTTGCCTTCAAATCGTCCACTTCGGAATTCCAGTCCACGTCAAACACGGCTTCGTTGGCTTTCAAATCCTTTACTTTGACAGCTCGGGTAACCCCTTGAAGAGTCAATTTGATGTTGGTGACGTCATCAATCATGCCCACTACTCTCACTACCGTAACCACGTTAGTGGCGGATTTGGGGTCAACGGCAGCATTTGTCGGGTCTTTGATTTTATTCAAGTTTGGAATGATGGCCAAAGTGATCCAGTCTATTTCAGTCTGAGGCTCGGATAACTCTTCATTCCTAGTGGAGAGTGAAGTGCCCGATTTATAGCTGGACTCGGCCCCATAAAAATCCAGGATACCCGTGACGGCCAGGGCCGAAATTGGGGTGGGATTAACCAAACGCTCGCCATCGTCTTCGGAACCACCCTCCTGGTTATCAAAGTCATACTCGGCAAGAAGGCTCTTGATCATCGATACCGTCGATGCCTTTTCCTTGAATCGGTACAATAATGCAGCAGCCTTAAATCTGGAGAAGGTAACATTGTAGATAATTCCTGGTAAAAGCACCAAGTTCGAATCCAACCTGTAGGTAGGAAGTGCAACCTGCTGAGTCCTCTTTCTTGAACGGGCCATAATGAAATTAAAGTCTTTAAAAAGTTGTAAATAAAATGGACAAGTATGAAATGTAAGCTCGTGCGCTTTATTCATAGATTTGAATCACACTCTCTTGGTGCGCAACTGCAGAATGTGGGGGACCGAGGGTTGCGAGATATCAGATGATGCGAACAAATCGGTAGTGCACAAATGGGTAGGTGGACGAGCGGAGTAAGCTCTGGAAGGCAAACTTCGAGGTAGGCAAGGGGAATAACTAGGAGTGGTTAGTCCTGTGTATAGATGTCTGTCCCTGGACGTAACGAGTGTCAACTTTGCATCTCGGTAGTCTTTTGTGACCTCTGACTCCCCTCTTCAGAAATAGTTGCGAAATACCTACGAACTGTTACGGTTGGTAGAGTGGCCAGCTCTGTTTATAGTGTGAGTACTTCAAGAGACCTAAAGTATATGGTCAACCCTTGTTTTGCTCATTTTCAATACTATTGAACTAGTCCGTGGAAAGGTGTCTAGCGACCTTGTTGCAGCTGCAACCAAATACGACAAGACTACTAATGAGATATTAGAATAATTAGAGAGCAGTTGCATTTCATCTTACGAACTGGAACCGGTTTTCAGACTTGAACTATATACGGCCATACCATTTTATACTGTTCTTTCCTTGTAGATCATTAATCTTTATTTGTACTCTATTTACACAACCTTCCTTGAACCATGACATCTATATTTCGATCGCGATGAAAATCACAGAATCTATCATTATCATGTTCTTCTCAAGAAAACATAATACCGTTAACTCTACCAACAGAAATATTGTACCTTTTCAAACAACTCCGATGGACAAATTTAAATTGGATTTGCAAAGGCAATTCGGCCAAGAAAACGCCAACGACATAATCCAAGAAGTTGAACAGCGGTATTTGTTAGAGCACAAAGGATTCTGGAGCAGAGTCTTCCAGTTTCTTCACTTATAATACATCCTTCAAATTAATTTCACCACTTCCTCTGGCCAAAGGTTTGGGTTGGTTTTCACTCTTTTTCCAACCAATCATAAAAATAATATTGAAAGTAGCTGGTAATGTGACTTTTCCTTCTGAATCCGTCTCTCCGTGTAGACTCTTGTAGATTTCGTTAGCCGCTAAAAGCACATCCCGGGGCAAGTAGCCAGCTCTGGATAAAACGGCATTTTGCTCGCCCATGGCCTGTAAATCTTCACATAACGAAACTATGTCGGGAAATCCACCCACCACGATATCTTCAGCATCTATGGTCAACATGCTGAAGCCTGCCCTATTCAATAACGTTCCCACGTCGTTCAAGTGTACTAAGGGAGACACTCTAGGAGACATTCCACCCTTTCTTTCCAACTCTGCTAATTGCAACGAAGTTCTTAATTCGTACAAAGTGTCTCCTCCAAATAATGTTCCCATAAATAAACCATCGGGTTTTAGCACCCGGTTTATATTAGCCAATGCTCTAGGAAGATCATTAATCCAGTGAAGTGACAAATTTGATATCACAGCATCGTATTGATTGGATTGTTTGAGACTCTCATGTTCAAAAGCCTCTTCATCGGTCACCGTTCTTGTGATTTGACCTTTGAAATTCGACAAGTACGGCTCATTGATATCTCTGTTAATGAGGTCTTCAGAAGAATCAACCATCACCAACTCCTTAATCTTACTTCTAATGATCCCTTTGTCATTGTTGAGTTGCTTGGCCATCTCAACCTCGGCATAATCGCCTCCCGGAGGAATTGGGGTATCAAGACACAAGTTTTTGAGGAAATTACCCAGATGCGATCCGAAGTCCAACATTTTATTCAAATCTCTGGTGATAAAAGCCAATCTTTCAACGGTTCTTACCGCCACTTCATCTCTTAAATATTCTTTCTTCCTCGAGAGCTCGGGATTGAGCTTCGGGGTCTTTGATCTTTGTATAAGTTTGACCGATCTGTCAAAGACGTTAAACTGCTGCTTGGCGATACGTTCAGCCGAAGTAGCTAGTTGCCTTTTCTGTATCATCGTAGAAGATGCTTACAATAATCTCGGACCTTTATGAATTTTACGGTGCGTAACTCATTGCATATTGTGTATAGCGGACCCATAGCGAAGAGATGAAGGGAATGAGGACAATCGTCACCAGCCGGGTGATAGGAGCCGGTACAATGGTCTCCTCCGTTAACTCCCATCGCTCTTTATTCCTTCGTACACTTTCATCCTCATCGAGCACTTCTACAGATACAATATTCTCCAAATTAAACCTATCAATACCCGCTTCCGCAAGAGAAGACTTCATCACAAGCTATCGGACTCCCGAGATACGACATCAGCACATCGAGAATTTATCCAAGGGTAACATTACCAAACTATGGGAGTTTTATTCACAAGTTAAACTCCATCGTTTGACCATTCTGAAGCAAACCGCTATGTTCTTGATGAAAGTAATATCAAGCAGCAAGGCGATTGATTCGCTGAAAATGGCGATCACAGTGTTTTTTGATGCCATCAATCTGTACAAGCATCGGTCACGCTTAGCACTTCCACTCACTGATTCAGAGAAAACAAGTCTTGTATTATATTTATTATCAAGCTTTAATAATACCGGCGAATATTCCCAGATTTTACTTTTGAATGTTTTGTGGGAAAACTACATTATCGAGCTTCCCGATGAATCAAGAAAACTTGAAAACGCATACCATAGCGCATATTTGAACATATTATTAGGGTCTCAACAAATGGAAGCTGCCATAGACTATTATATTGAACTAATACATCGACAAGATAGCCCGAATCCGGAACTATTGCACAAATTACCTATGATCAGACTTATTGATGAGTTATGCATACTGAAGGACTGTGCCAACTTGAGCACGGTTCTTCATAGTATTCAATTAAACGGAGGAGACAAACTACTTTCTGCATCTCTGTGGATCAAATTACTTGAAGTGGGCCTAAATGCAAACAACTATGAATTGGTTAAATTAATCTATGATGGTTTCATAATGAAAGGGTTTAAGAACTCATCCATTAGCACAGAACAGGCAATCTTGGAGGATTTCTCCTCTACAAACCAAATATTCAGATCTCTAAATGACAAAATTATTTTCCAAATCCTTCATACACTATCAACCAATGGTGACGTCAATCTGACTCTAGCTATGATAGAGTCACACTTCCTCCATAAATCCGCTAGAGGTGAAAAGGCATTGACCAAAGAATTATGTATCAAGATTATAGAATCCTACTGTTACCATGAGAACTTACAATCCGATTGGGTTGACGCTTCATCTAGGTCAAAGCATGACCAAAGTATCAAGAGAGTATTGGATGTGTTAAATGGATTTATGACAAAGTTTGTAAGAGATAAAAACGAACTTCTTTCATATAAAGATGTGACGACTGCCATGTCAATTAAATTTTGGAAGTATTATGCCTACGATGAAAATATTCAATCTGAATTGACAAAGAGATCTGTTATATCAGAATCTATCAAGAATTCAGAGGAGAACCAATGGGGTAATGTGGTCTTACCAAGAAAAATGACCAACACAAATGTACATGCATCCCATTTTGGGAACATGTTAGCAAATATGAGTATACTTCGGGAATTTGTGGACGATCATATCGATTATCTTCTCTCAGGATCGTTTGAACGGGAGACGTACATCATTTTTATAAATTGTTTGTTGAACCACATAAACTTGCATCAAAATTTTCTGGCAACTACTCAAGTGTTGAATCAATTGTTTAATAAAAATCATAATTTTATTTCCGAATGGCTAAATGAAGAGCTGTTCCATATCATTCTTAATACTTTAGCATCCTCTTCAGCAGGGAAATTGTCATCAAGATTGATATTTGGATATTTGAAAGATAGTTCTAGGGATGTTAGCCCCTACGATTATCGATGCCTTCTTTCAGCTAATCTACGAGGTTATGCTCATGATGGCATTCAAGTGCTCATGTACAACTATCTCAGACAGTATGATGGGGTCATTTATCCTGAAATTGAACAGTTCCTCGGTGAAATTCCCGAAGAATTAAAGGACAATGAAAATACTTTACAGCTACTCAAATTTTGCACACATTCACCTGAGTATATCACTGAGAACTTGGAAGATTTCTACACCACCAACAACATTCACAAGCAATTTATTTCACCGGAACCTACTAATAACTACAGTCGGAAATATTATGAGGAATTTGATAAAAGAGATTCGGGGTATATAAAAACAATACTAGGATTGTAACAATAGAATAGAATAATATACACATGAAGAAACCAATTTGCCCGCAAACATGGATACTTTAATCTTCAACTGCTGCTTGTAAGTCATCGGCATTAATAGTAGTCTTGGTAGCCTTCTGTTTTAACAAGCTGCCTGAGTTCCATCTTGATTTAATTCCCTCAATGATGCTTCTATCGGAATCGTTTTCGTCGTTAAAAAAATCGGGATACTTTTTCTTCTGCTGGGGTCCGAGTACGGAATCATTAGCGAAGGTATTGGAAAATGAAGAACAGAACGAAGAACCCAACATGGTGGAGTCAACTGCCATTCTCATTATATTGTCAGCATGACACGCCAAATGGTCGTAATCGGAGTCATCGATACTGTTGTCGTGGGTGGGCTCTTCTTTCAATTTCGTGACGAGCAATCCACTCTTTTTAGTAAGAAGTTTCTTATGTGATTTCAGGTGGTTCAATTGTGCCTCTTTCAAAAATGACACCGGGGTGGACTGCAAAATATTTGCAGTAGGTTTCTTGGAGGATCCCGAAGGCGAGAAGTAAATGGACTTATTCGGGATTGGGGTATTATAGATAGACGAGGTTTCAGCTTGGATATAGCTGGACTCCGTAATATCGGCAAACTCCTGCTCCTGGTTATCGAGTTCTCTTGCTCTCTTGGAACGCTTGGCTTGGGTGGAGACACCGTCTTCATAATTCTTGACGGGTTTCGATTTCTTGGTAGCAATAGGCTTGGACTCAGTCACCGCAGAAACAGAGGCATATGGAAGTTCGAACTTATAGTTCTCGATTACCGCACGATTTTCCTCAAGCAATTCTTGGAGTGGTTCCCTAGCATGAGTGGGATCATTCTGGTAGGTTTTTGTGATGGGACAGGATTGAACTTTGGTGGGTTGGGGGACAGGCTCCTCCTGCATCTTGAGGTTCTTGGTTAAGAGGATTTCCTTGGTGACCCCAGGAGTGGGCTCTGGGTGGGCATGTGGCTGAGGGAACGTGTAGTCGAGCGACACCGATGGGTGGATGCTGTAACTCATCATGGCTAAGGAGTAAGTGGGTGCAGCGGTACCTTTATATACGGTTGCGAAACGGGTAAGGTAATTGTTTATTATGGTGACGCATTAGGAAATGGCGCATTTAGACAATTCTTGGAAACATCTGGGACTGTGTGCAGTACCGCCTCATGCCATCGTACTACATATAGCCGGCTACAGTGGTCGAATTACTAGACCGATACAGGTGCAGCAGCCGGCTCGAGTATGCTGGGATAACTGACTGATTACATGGCAGGCAGTCCCAATTGACGAGTGCCACTGTTTTTGGCGCTCCACATTGGTTGCTCCCGCCTACGCGATGGGCCATTTCTATCGCCCGTGCTCTCATTGGCTAAATGCATTGTAATATACAGGTAGTGCTAGACTATATACGTTGGAAATGGTCCCGGTACTCCAGGACAGGCATGTTGAGCGACCATGGCCAGCTTGTAGTCCAGTGGCAGGACCTTGGCAGCGGGAAGTGTAACCATCCCTTGCTCAAAAGAATTGAATAGATGCTAACATAAATGAATAAATGTGTAAATCAAATCTGACTTAGACAGTCACGACGGAATCCTTTGCTTCCAAGGCTTGTGCTTGTTTGCTCATGACCTCCTGCTTTCTGGCAAGCTTCTCTTCGATAACTGAGTCGTTTCCGTGGACACTATCGACAGGACATGGGAGAAGAGAGTTGGCTCCCACTAAAGCGAAACATATGGCAAACGTCGAAGTGAACAACGAGTTGGTCAACCGGTTTCTCTGGGTGGCCCTTATGTATCCAATCATGGTATTCTGGTATCAATGGGTGTGCCGGAGCTGGGAATATATGGTAACCTGTCAGGTGTTTGGATTAGATGGTAGGACTGATATTTTTCATCGGGCCATTCATCTCAACGTGTGGGTCACGTGCGACGGGCTTCGATCAGCCAATCACACATCATGAGTTAGTAGTTAAGAGGAAATTCATCCGATCTGGATTCAGTAGGATGAAAGTCATTTGACAAACCTAATGTGTACTGTACAACTGCAATGGAACAAGCTGGGAAGGCCAGTTCTAAATTTGCAACTCTCTCCATCATTGATCACGTGATCTCAAACCTAGGTAAGTAGGATGCCTACACGATAAATCAACGTTAGAACAAGGCCAAGACTGGGGCTCTAGTATTCGTGTGCCCCAAATGTCTCAGGATAGTTTATATTACAATATCCATCACCCCAGGTTTATACTTCACAATAATCTGTTATAAAAATAGCTTCCAGTAGCTAGTAGGTGTCGGTTTCGGTCCACCATTTTA
This sequence comes from Suhomyces bolitotheri, assembly GCA_030568555.1. NCBI lineage: Eukaryota > Fungi > Ascomycota > Pichiomycetes > Serinales > Debaryomycetaceae > Suhomyces > Suhomyces bolitotheri. The sequence goes on from JAJMGH010000011.1 coordinate 208,485, forward strand.
ACTACACTATGCCGTGAAATCTGTGTTATTTTATATGTACAAGTAAGCACTTAGTGCTTATACCGTGCGGTCGCTTATGGTAGATTAGTAGTCAAACTTTCTTAAAATTAATCATAAAACTGACAAGAAACCCACGAACAACCTCTATCTCTGCCTTCCAGACATAATTACTGTGTTTATTTGCTTTGGGTCACCTCTCCGTTTCTATCTTGGATGTTCTTCTCGCTCCCGTTAGGGATTTTCATCATCTTTTTGTGGATGGGCTCCCCTTTATTCATACACAGGCTTGGCATCGTTTGCTTTCACAACTTCAAAGCCTGGCTTGAACTTTCTCTCTGATGCTAATTGCTCGACAGATTTACGCTCGTTAACAAGCTCCACTTTCACTAATTCCTTTACAGCAGCGATTCTATGAGCAGTGGATGGTGAGATGGTCTGGTAAACGATTTGGAATCTCTTCTTCAAGCCCAAAGCCTCCATGTTCCTTCTAGTGAGAGGAGGCATACCTATGGTGGACCGTAACTGGGTGATTTTGTAGAACGCTTGTTTGGCCGACATGGTGTAGTGGTGAAGGAAGAAATGAAAAATCGATGAAAATAGTATCGTGGCTTATGTGCAGGTCGCGAAGGTCGGCAGTATGGATGGGGATCCAACAGCACCAAATTTGTAGTTGGAGTCCATTGACAGGGGGATTCTGGAATATTGGCTAGCTGGTGGGCTCCATACGTTTTCCGTACTCGATTTGGAAGTCTTTTAGTTAATTTTTACAATATGAGATTACGAGCGTATAATGTCGCAGTTTCGCGTACACATTCGGCTAGAATCACCTATCAAATCAGTATGCCATGGATGATCTCTATGAGTACAATGTGGTCAAGAACAAGACCCTGTTACACGAAGAACTTGGTCTACTAATTCACAAGTTTGACAGTTTGGTTAGGTCAGATACCCCTGACAACGAAAAGTATGAACATTCAAAGCGCCTTATGAACAAAATAATCACAATCATCAATGAATTTGAACCTTCACCAAAGTTACTTGACTCCCACTTGGGCTCTTACGTGACTACTCTCACTGATTTGTATTTATTTCTCCGTATCCAGAATAAAACTCGGGGCGAATCAGAACGTGTTCCCCTGTATCACTATTCTGGTTCGTTTACAAGTAACATTGGCCAGTTGATCTATAACTTTTCCAAGATTAGAGGGTATAAGAATATCACCAACTACTTCTCATCGGATGTCTATTTAATTCCTCGGCTTATTGACCTGACCCGGTCTCTGGATAATGACAATGAACTCTTCCTCTGTCTTATTTGGCTCTCGAATTTAGTATTGGTTCCATTTCAATTGAATAGCATTGATCCCACAATCACGAACCAATTGATGGAAATCGGAGTACTGAGTCTTTCAAAACATGCCAATGCTTCTAAAAATCAGTTGGTGGGTCTGATTCTTTTGGCAAGATTGTTAACAAGACCAGATATCTCCCAAAACACAACTATTTTGCATGATTATTTCACCGATATCGTACAACCAGAATGGGAGTCACTCGATAGAGTCAACGGTTCGGCCAAATTGGGTCATTTGATTACCATCAATAAGATACTTAAGAGATCTCCCATTGAAGTCATACAGCCTTATTTGAACACGATATATTCTTTGATCACCATCGATTTGATGAATTTAAAAGTACAGCAAGATACAGCTCACAAGCACCTCAACAATTATAATATCTTATACATTATCAAAGTTTTAAGTAAACTATCTACGGTTTATGTCAGAAGAGGTGATTATCAGTCTACTGGCAAGGTGATCAACGATCTATTGAACAAAATAATGAATCGAATGAACAACTTTGATACTAGTTTGAGATATGCAATGGCTAAAGCTTTGGCTCTATTAGCGAAATATCTTTCTCACACAGCAATTAATTATCAAGAGCAATTGATAGTTTATCTAATAAATCAGCTCAACCTAGAATTGAACCCCTCCTCGCCATTTACCACCTCCCTCGCAATCGATAATGATCAAGTTTTCATACCAAAGTACCATACTGTGCTTCTCTTCTTTGGGTTCACAGCGTTAGAAAATTCCTTTCCTTTGCATTTAATCCCCTCTATTTTCAGCATTGTTCACAAGACACTTTTCTTAGAGCAAAGGAGGTTCTCTTCGGTACAAGGAACTCAGATAAGGGATTCCTCATGTTTCGTTCTATGGGCAATGTCTAGAATTATGAAACCGGTTGATTTCGCCATACTTGAAAAAGAAAATGACTTGATGATGGAAACGATTCTCTTTGACTTGATCTTAGTAGTAATTTTGGACAGCGAATTGATAATCAGAAGATGTGGTGTTGCTGTCATACAAGAATTAGTGGGAAGATTCGGAACCAATTGGTTCAAAAAATATATCAAGGACGACTTCAAAGTTGGCGAGTTCCTTATCCAGTTTATTGAAATTTTTGGTTCATCAAAGGTTGGCTCAGTGCAATCTTCATTCTCATTAATCTATGATTTGATACATCTAGGTTTTCCTAAAGAATTGTTCATTCCAAAGCTACTTGAAGTGGTTTTGAATGAAAGCTTGAAGTTTGAAATAAGAAAATCAAGTTGTATCCACTTAAATGAGATCTTGAAGACAAGAGAAGACGAAATGGAATTTCACGTTTCAGATCAAAAGCATTATGACATGGATGTGATCTTGGACAAATTAGTCGCCAGTGACTTGTACTTTATAAGTGTGTTCTTAAAAGATCTCGAGCGCACTTATAGTGCAAAGTATTTTCAAATAGTTGGGCGACAAATTCAAAATTTTAAGTTCGACTTTCATTATGACTCTGGTGATAAAGGTGAAGGGTACCTAAAGTGGACTAATTTGCAAATAAATGAAGGAATATCAATTGAATCAAACTGGCCTATTATTTTTGAAATTTTGAGGGTGACACCATCGGAAGGATTAATTCATGAACTTAAGGTGTTATTTCTGAACTTGCTGAATTACGAGGTTAAATTGAGCAAGCCTTGTATTGACAAATTCAAGTATTACTTGAGAAATAACAATTTAATGCTTGCCAAAGCGATATTCAATTACAATTTTGTTCATGATGATTTTAAGAGCTTGATAGAAATACTAAGTGCCAAAACAGTTGATTCTGACGTCAGGACTAATATGATTTATAGCTTGACTCATAACTGTACTGCGATTTCTCATGAAATCGCTTCTCATTTAGTCATACTACTTGACGATTACACTTTGACAAAGCAAGGAGATGTTGGCTCCAAGATCAGGTATGCTATAATTCAATTGATAGATTATAATCGAAGTCAGTTCTTGGGTTTAGGTCGAGAAATCGAGCTTAAACTAGTGAGGTTGGCAGGTGAGCTAATAGATAAGATTCGTTTTGCCTCTATGAACTTGTTGCTTAGCATGAAAGGATTGGACGGTCTTTCGAACTCTATTTCTATTTCTCATTACTACAAGCAGCTACTCGAATTTTATAGAAACCATATTGTTTCATCTCTGCCTCAAGACTACGACAAAGATATGACGGCAGAATTCTGGAAGGGGATTTGTTTCAGTATCGGAGCTCTTACAGCTAACACCCAAGTTCTTAACGATTCGCTCACGCAGTTACTTGAATTTTTGGAGCAAAACTCGGACTGTGGGGTCATTTTCCAGACACTTTTAACCTTATTAAAGATACCAGTACAACAAGAGATTAGTTCCAGAGATCAGAAAAGTGTTTTAACGGTTCTCAATGTGTTAGTGAAATTATTTGAAGCCAATTTCAAGTTTCCCAACGAGTTCAATTTTGAAGCACTATTTATCCGGTGTTACAATTTGCAGATCAATACCACCAACATGACGCGTATTGGGCTTACATTAAGAATTCTTCACCATATCAGTGTTCTTGATACTGAGCTCCTGCTCAAGTCAAGAAAGCGAATCATAGTTGTCGCGTGCACTCACAAAATGGAGAAGGTTCGTCAAATGGCAGGAGAGATGTTATTCGAAATCGCGAACGATTTGAATACTACAGACGAAGCCATAAGCTTCTTAGATCAAATTGAATGGCTGGAATCACCAGCCAAATTGAAGTCTTTCATGTCTAGACTCCAGGAATATTTTATTTCCATTTAAAAAAACAGTACAATGAACTGAGTAGTTCAAAAACTAAAAAACCATATGGAAAAGTCAAGCAGAAGAGCTGTGGTCCGCGAAACTCAGGGTACTAGGTACCCCCTCAACTCGCTATTAGCGGGGTTAACAATTGAATATATTTAGTCATCACATTAGGTGACATTAATTTGTTGCCACATAAATATTCTCACAACGAAACATGTAAGTTATCGGTGGATCTGTGATACTTTTCCTTTTCAATGAGGTTGGCAATAGGGTTGTTTACCATTTCCTCCTTGGCAGCCATAGGCGACACTGATGTGCTGCTGGCAGCAAAGTACGAGTCCAGGTTTGTGACTGTGTCGTCCTTTAATGGGGTCTGAGGAGCATTATTGAAGTGATCAGTTAAACCTTGAAAAGTCATAGTTAACAAATTAATATTCTACAGAAGAAGTGCTGGGGTATTTATACTATAAGTCGGAGTTTATATGCCGACGATCACAGACAGTTAATGATTTTCCATATGCGGGGACCACAAACACGATGTGGCTCACATCGGCACTACCATTCAGTGTTGCTGGTGTTCGCATGACACGAGAATGTGGGGAGACATATCCACGGTCCAAGGGATTGGTTTGGACACACTAAGATCGGGGCCCTATTGTTATCCTGCTGTCCTGCATAAGAAGTGACACATTGTGTCACTATCGCTTGCACCTACAGGAGATTTACCCTCGTGACATCAGTTCCACTCTGTTCGACTCTGTTCTTCGGCGTAATGACTGGCATATGCTAATCTGTCTACATAAATTCAGTGTGTATATATTTGCACCCACAAATAATATAATAAATATTTTACTAGTGCCAACTTATCCGTTCCATAGGCTCACTATATGAAGATGTTACAATAGTTCAATTTTAGTTTGGAGGAGACTGACTGGAAAAGTTGGTACCCAGATTCCCCTGACCATGTCTTAGGCTCATCAAATCGTTGATGGCAAGCTTTTCCTTTTTCACCATTTCATCCTCTTCCTCGGTAATCGGCTTGGTGTACCCCATCTGCGAATTATAGTCTCCTAATAAATAGTCCAATTTCGTCATCGAGGGTACTTTGAATCCAAACCCTCCGGGGGATCCCATATTCAGAGCCCCACCGCCATAGTATGGTTGTGGGAGCCGGTTAATATTAGTGTCAGGGTTGCGGATTTCTTGATTTGTCGATTCTCTCTTATTGTGGTATGTTGATCGGGAGTTAGGCTGTGCAGGATTGGGTACCGAGTTGACTACTTTCTCTGCCGCCTTTCGGGTCTCTATATCCTGCCGTACTTTTGCACTTTTGTATTTGATAAATTTCAATATTTTGAGAAGCTTCAAATCCTCATCCATTTCTTCGTCATCCCAATCGATTTTTCTATAATAATTCATCGTCGCATCCAATTCATCTTCATCATCGCTATCATCGTTATTTTGCAATATTTCATCTTGTAAATCATCGTTGAGTAACTTCTTGAAAAGGTCATCTTCCTTAAGGGTTCTTTCTCTTTGCTTGCTGTCCCTGCTGGATAATCCTGTCTTATAATTAATGAATAAATTAATGAACAAATCAATACCATCTGCTATAATCTGGAAAGAGTCCTGAATTATATCAAACTGGTTTCGTTTGGTGAATTTAAGCTGACAGATTAAGAGGTACACCATTTGAAGTATAATAATCTTTTTGAAATTGATAATACCCATGGACAATCCGTTCAACATAGAATTGAATGGAGAATATGGTATCTCTCTATAGATCCGCTTGTGATTGGCACTTCCATGAGTGTGGATCGCGTGGTTACTTCTTCTTCTTTTGACAGAAAAGTCATTTATGACAAACCCATCTTCGTCCATGTCTAGCCCTAAACTTTCCATCACAATATTTCCCGCACCGCGTGGTTCTGTCAATTTATCCTTAGCTTGGTTTGTGTGCTTGAAAACCATGAGAAAATAGTTCAATACTTCTTTGGAAATTTTTAAGATTTCACTATAATATGCAATTGTGAGCTCCTTGTCAACAATGAAATTCAAATAGTTAATTGACCTGATCATAATATAGTGAAAGTTGAGTTGGATCTTGATTAGTTGAGTAGCTGTCAAAGTGTCAGGCTTACCAGCATTGAGATAGTAAACATAACCTTCTTCAGTGATTCCCGAACCATGGTCATCATAGCGGTTGTCACCTTTAGGAGATTTATCAGTAGAATTGACATTCTGCAAATCATGATACAAGTTATTCTGAGTTTCTCGTCCCAAGTTAATCAATCCCATTTTACAAAGAGGCCCAAGATCAATAACCTTATACCTCAAAGATTCTCTCCAACTAGATAAGTTCTTGTCGATCGTTAAGAACTGATGAAAATTATAATTCAAATTTCCGTCATTCCCGTCACCATCATCTTCATTTAAAATCCAATCAAGGTGTTTTGCATGCTCTTTATCTTTTGAATCCGATTTTTTCTTCCCTTGCTTAAGATATTGGTAATAATTTGGAGAAAATGATGATGGTATAATGATATTCAACAAATTCAAAAATTCAATACTTGGCTTTAAAAGAGTTTTAAAAAGGTCGTCATTCATACCTCCTTCGGTGTCCAACAATGAACTAAGTTTATCGGGAGTTAATTGGAAGTACCTATCAATTGTAACTGGGTTAATTACAGTAGTATTCAAACTCGGCTTGTACCCAAACTTTAAATTGAAGCATTTTAATAATACCTTAAACACCCAAAAGATTTTCACTCTATCTCTCTTTTGTTCAATATTCAAAGATAAGTCATTGAAGAACAAGTTCTTTGAGTTCAAATTAATACCAAGGATGCCAATAAATGAATTGATCAATGAAAGAAGAATCAAAGACTTCTCTTTGTTGTTCGTGAGTAATGAATAATACAAGAATAATTGGTAGGTATGAAGTTGGTTGATTGAAACGTGAAAAACGTTCAAATAAGGCAAAAAGTCGTACAATGACGAGATTGAAAGTCTCAGTTGATTTGGAGAAGAACTTGAACTCGTGGATGGAGTCTTTTGAATAACAAAACTGGGATTCGTATGGTTCAACAACAAATTTAAGTTGATAGTGGGATCATTCATCATGATCATGGCGTAAATTTGAATGATAGTCATCAAATAATCATTAACTATTTGATAATCATTTGTATTTGAAAGATTGAACCCATTTATGGTAGAATCATCGTAAGTAAAAATGAATGGATACATTGTGTGAAAGTCATCATATGATTTCATGAACTTGTCATAGTCAAAAATGGGGATGAAGATGTTATAATTCAAAAAGTATTGGGTAATTTGGTTGTCGAGCTCTTTCTTAGAATTGAATAACTTTTTGAAATTGTTAATGAGACTGATAAAAAGGTCATAAACATCGATGGGTAAGTCTGTACTAGATCTACCTCGTCCAATGTTTCCGGCCACCCCGGACATGGCACTCAAATTATTGTTGCCGGTCAACGGATTGTAGATCACATCCAAATCCTTGTTATGGAACTGGTTATATGCTGTGTATGACGGATGATACAAATAACTGTCGGGATCATTGATCAAGAAATTATGACTATTGGTGATTTTAAGGAAGGGAAGGTTAAAGTTTATGAGTAAATGATTGAATTGAGATTCAAAATTGAGGTTATCGTTACCAATGATAATCCCCTTATTATCGAGATTGAAGATTTGATCAATTGGGTTGTTGATTTGGATTTGAGACGACTCATTGGTGATTGTTGTGGTTGTGGGGTTCAGTGGCTTTTTAGACTCCACCGTCTCGAGGCGCTCATTCTCATGTAACCCACTTCCTGATTGAAGTTGTCCTTTGAGTCTGGCATTTTCTTCTTCTAAATCCTTCAACTTTTTCTCCAAGTTCTCGGTATATCCCTTCGGAAATGCTCGTCTTGTTAACTTGTCACTGGTCTTACAATCAAAGCCAATCTTGGAACAATTAACACAGGGGGTTTGTCCATCACATTTGATCTTTTTGATCCGACAGCGATCACAAGCTTGGGACACTCGTACCCCAGAGGTAGTTGTTATGAGTTTGTAGTTTGACACCGACTTGTCTTCCGCTTTCATGCTATCTGATGACATTGGTGATGGGTAAGGGCTGTAGTAAATTATGCGAACAAGTGAATATGTAAATAGATTTGCAAGCTAAATTTCATAGTTTGATATTGCTCGCTTACAATCTAGATTTCAACCAACACAATTGGAAGACACTGTTATCAAAGAGTTTTGTGGAGTTTTCCCCAGAAAAAAACAAACTTAGCCGTGGTCACGGACAGAAGGAAACGAGGAACTTCCGGATTTCGAACCTTAGAGCAGATTCCATTTGTCCGAAAAGCTCTGGTGTTATGGCCGGGGCCATTCCCGGACTATATGCCGGAGGTATAATATGAATTCACATGGAGTTTGGAGCGTTGGGGTTTATTGTGTGGGGTGACACCAGCTTAAAGGTTTGTCGCAAAATGCGAGACCAGTGTGTCGCGACACAAGTTAACTAGATCTACAACTTCACTTCACCATTATGCCCTCGGATAATATGCTGGAGTTTCAACTATGCCATGGTTGCAAATCTACAAATACCTCAAATTTTCTTCATTTTTCAATTGCAAAATCGCCTTTATATATACCGTTTGAATAGGTGGTTATAACATCCTCTGAGGCTACATGAAATCGATAAAATAAATATGCATGCGAACCTTCAACCGTGAACTATAAACTGGTCGAGATTACCATAGAACTAAAGATAGAGACTTTTAGTATTTACCACCGGTTCTTTGTTGTCTTAATTCTTTTTCTTTCCGTTCAGTTTCGGCGTCCCAGAGAATAAAATCATCTAAGGCACGGCCAGCTGGAACCATAGGCAAAACTGGAACCTTCCTTTCCACAACCACTTCCAATAACACTGGACCATCATTGTAGTCTAAGAATTCCTTAACACCGGACTTCATTTCTTCTTGAGTTGAGATCTTGATACCTTTCATTCCAACAGCCTCTGCCAATTTCATGAAGTCAGGGTTGGTTTGATGGGTGTGGGAGTATCTATGTTCATAGAACAAGGTTTGCCATTGGGTCACCATACCTTGTTCTTCGTTATTCAAAACACATACTTTAACGGGGGCATTGGCTTGAACAGCAGCAGACAATTCAGTAAGAGTCATGTTGAAAGAGGCATCACCATCAATGTCAATGACAATTGCATCCGGTCTACCAACTTGAGCACCAATGGCAGCAGGTAAGCCAAAACCCATAGTACCAAGACCACCAGAAGTGATCATGGTTCTTGGCTTGGTCCAAGTCCAATGTTGAGCAGCCCACATTTGATGCTGACCCACACCAGTAGTGACGATGACATCTTTACCGTAGTTTTGCGATTGTTCAGAAAGTTCTCTGATCAAAGTTTGAGGTTTCACTAAAGATCCTGGAGTTTCTGTTTGGTAAGAGAATGGGTACTTGTCCTTCCATACGTTACATTGTTCGAGCCATTCGGTTCTGTCCACAGATTGCACTAATGGGAGGAACTTCTTCAAATTAGAGGTAACATCACCTTCAACTGCAACAGTTGCTTCCACCACTTTATTGATGTTCTTTGGAGAAATTTCGAAATGAATGATACCACCTCTGTTTTCGGAAGCAGCCAACTTGGCTTCTGGAGCAAACTTGGATACGTTAAGAGTAACTCTGTCATCAAATCTGGCACCAAGAGCAAGAATAAGGTCGGCTGATTGGATAGCGGTGTTGGCAGCCGCATTACCGTGCATACCCAAAAAGTCAAGGGACTTTGGATCTCTTTGGTCAAACGCACCCAAGCCTTGAATGGTTGTAGTAACAGGAATGTTGGCCTTGTCAGCTAATTCCTTCAAAAGCTTTGGACCATCTTCGTGGTTCAAGAGACCGGCACCGGCATAAATGATTGGTTTCTTGGCAATATTCAAGATTTCAGCAGCGTTTCTGATTGCTTCCAAAGTGAATTCATTGGCAGCCTGCTTGGTTATTTGACTCAAGGCATTAGAAGGCAAGGTTGAATGTATTGGGATAGATTGTCTCAAGATTGCAGCAGTGACATCCTTTGGTAAATCCACGAGGACAGGACCTGGTCTTCCAGAAGTAGCGATTTCAAAAGCTTCGTTGATACGTCTTGGAAGTTCAGCAACATTTTTCACCATGACGTTCCATTTCGTACATGATCTGGAGATACCAATGACATCTGCTTCTTGGAAAGCATCAGTACCAATAGCAGTGGTTGGGACTTGACCAGTGAAGACAACAAGAGGCACACCATCCATCAAAGCGTCGGCCATAGGAGTGATAACGTTAGTAGCACCTGGACCAGAAGTAACGAGGACAACACCAGGTTTTCCGGTCACTCTAGCATAACCTTCGGCCATATGACCCGCACCTTGTTCGTGTCTTGGAAGAACAAATTTGAACCTGTCAGAGTTGTAGATAGCATCGAACACTGGCAAAATGGCACCACCTGGGTATCCAAACACAGTGTCGACTTCGTGTCTCAACATCATTTCATGGAAGATTTCACCACCGGTCAAACCAATGAACGAATCGTCCATGACTGGCTGGTTTTTCACACGAGAACCATGGCCCTCATTATGTCTTGAAGGAGCAGAAATGTCTGCACTGGTGTTGAACGAAGGTGCTGGATTTGGTCTGGAAGAGTTTTGCGTGGCCGTCATGGTGGCCTTCTGGAAGCTAGTTTTAGCAATATTCCTGGTCTGGCCCTTAAGCCTAAGCATCATCGTAGATGCTCTCATTCTTGGTTGCATCATTTTTGTAGCAAATCACCTGAAAGGAATAGTAAATCAGCAAGAAACGAAATAGTTATACTTCGAAAGCGTGAAAAATGGATATAAAAAAGAGGTAATGTGCAGGATTTAGATGAGTCAGTCGTGGGGAATGCCGGTTCCGGTACCATTAACGGCGAGCTACTGCGGATGGGCCGTTCGTCCGATTTGGTGAGTTTTTCCTCGCTCAAAGCTGATTACGTAAATGCCAACGATGTCATATCCAGTATATGAGCCGGCTAGTACCACCCTTGCTACAGCCTCTGTTACTATTCACATAACGGCCTTGGCCCCTAGTAGGCGAAGGTGAAACTCATGAGCGCGGCGTTTCTTCGAATGCATACAAAAATGAAAAAGTTCAGTGCGGGTTTGAGGTGACTCAATGCAGTAGAAACCCTCGGAGATGCGTGTACCGAGCCAAATTAGATCAATGCCGGACAAATTAGGGTACACTTTAGTGCTTCGGCAGAAAGTTACCAGCTATGATTGGCAAGCTGTTTACTGTGCCGAATATGGAAGGTTCACCTTAAGTTTTGATGATTCTTTGTCTAACTTTGGATCTTCAGGCTATGTTGGCAGGGACCTGTTGCCCCTTGAATCGGCTCTTACGAAGCCCTGGGATTTTATTGATGTGGGGTAGATTTCGTATCTTGACGAATTATAATACCTACAGCTGTTATCAGATGCTCTATTATACATTATTATCTATTTTTGTTTCTCGTTCTTCTCGAGGCTGCTGTTGCTGGCAGTTTCTATCGCGTTATCCAGGGTTGTATCCCCATCATCTACCGATTGAAAGATTTGACGTTCTTGCTTCTTCTCATGATCAACATGAGTTTCTCTAGATGATGGTGCCACCGACACTGCTTCTGATTGTTGTTGGGATTGCTCGCCAACTGGATTGGACCAGTCCAAAAAGTCTCTTCTAACCTCAACGTAATCGTAAGCAAATTCACCAATTTGATCTTCATCGACACCCATTTCTTCAGCATTGTAGTCAATTCTCAAATGCAAGCCGGGAATTTTGTCAATGACAAAACACAAAATGGCAGTCACTGCACCGGAATACGCTGTCACGGCTAAGATGTACACGATTTGAATGTACAACTGTTTCCAGTTGTGGTCGATCCATCCACCAGCGTGGGCAGTGACCCCATCGTATCCGATCACGGTGGCAGATCCGAACAACCCATTGAAGATTAATCCCACAATACCAGCGATTCCGTGCTCTGCCAATACATCTAGGGAGTCGTCAACTCTGCATAAGTACTTGATTTTGGTGGAGAAGTTACAGATTATTCCGGCTGCAATTCCCACAAGCACCGAGGCCCAGAGAGGAATCATTCCCGAGGAGGGAGTTGCAGCAACAAGTCCGGAAATACATCCAGAACATGCGGCTACCATTGACCATTTATTTTCCAATCTGAAATCAAGCAACACCCAGGAGAATGCACCAAAGGCACCAGCCAAATGGGTGTTCATCATAGAATAAGGCACTTTAAGGGATGCATTACCACATGAGAACCCATTGAAAAACAACCAGCCCATATAAAGGAGGGAGGTACCCAAAAAGATGGTAGAGATATTATGAGGTCTGAAGTTGACCATCAATGTTTCATTTCTCCTTCCCAAGAATGCACTGAAAACAAATGCAGACACACCAGTGAGGATTTCTACTGGTCCTCCACCAGCATAATCAAGTGCACCACCTCTAAATGAGGAAGCCCATCCGCCACCCCAGATCCAGTAAACCACAGGGCAGTAGACAACGGTGGCCCAGCAGAATAAAAAGATCATTGAAGGCAAGAACCGACCTCTTTCTGCCACACAAGCACCGGCCAAAATGGCCAAAGTCACTAGTAAAAATTGCATTTGAAACATGGCAAATGCAATTTGAGGGTAATCGGAATCAGCGCTGGAGGCCCCCAACAAGTTCTTGAACCCGAAGAAATGCAAGTTTCCAATAAAGTTGTTAGACGAATTATCGGAAAATGCTAAGGAATACCCCCAGAAGTACCACTGGAAAATCCCTATGAAGGATGACATGATTACAATCCATATCATGGACAATGCAGATTTTCTTCTCGATAAACCCGAGTATAAGAATGCTAACCCTGGCACCATAATCCATATAAGGGATGATGCTATGGTAAATATAAGAATGGTGGACTCATTGTAGTTTTCAGTGAAGACTTTTCTTCTTGATAGTATCTCTGACATGTAAGAACGCTAGTAACAACTAAGATAAGACGTTGATATGATCTAAACAATGATCTGGTTTTTTTGTAGATAAGCAAACGATTACCCCGGAAAGTGGTATATATATTAAGAATAAAATTCCACCGATTACAATCCAGTATATACTAATACTTGTAAGTGTAGACGCCTGTGCCGAAATTTTGCAGTTATGGGCAATGTGGTACAGGTGCAGGAAGCATCGCCCGGGTGGTGACGTGGGCCAATCAAAGTTAATCCGGAAGTTTATCAGTTGCAGGTTAACCCGGATAACCTGTACTGATAACGGGTCACTGGGAAAATTATGCATGTTATGCAAAAGCCGCGAAATTAGACTATCGAACCATCATTCCATCTGATTGGTTGCGGCCATAGTGCCTGTGGGATTGACGCACTTCCCCAACTACGAACCATTACAGGGTCATCTGTATTGCTTTTCTTGACCCGGGGCAACCCTAGCGTAGTATATTGGTGCCCTAAAAGCACATCCATATTAACAATATTGCCATAGAAGGAGCCGGAGACAACCGGAATGCTGTTCCGCTATACACAGCCGCATCAGGTGACCACAGGGCTGAGGCCAATTGCTGCGAAAAGCTCGCATCCTCGGATGTGCCAACAGAGGGATAGGGGGAAGAATCGATTGGGAAGCCCGTTAACGATGTAGAGGTCGCCATTACTGTGGTATCTATTGGATCTTGGGTGGTGGTAGTTTTCGATGGTAAATCGGTGAACAAGGAAGTACTCGAAGAAGCTACACCCACTTGGTTATGTTTGTCTGGATGGGTACTGCTCAGCATGGGTTCTGCCGATACAAGAGGAGGTAACGGTATGGTCAGTAAATAACTATTGGTAGATTTCACACAGATTGCACAGGTAGGTGTGGGGCTGAACCTGGTGTCTTGTTTGGTATCCGCAGTAGGAATGGAGCTGGATGTAATCTTCTGATCGGTGGTTCCAGCAGTGGTCTCGGCAGGAGAATTGGCATAAGTGTGCTCAGCAATTGTACTGGATGTAATTCTGCTTAGTGACATCTGTGATGAAGATTGCCTTGAAAAATCCCTGGTGTGGCAACTCCGAGTACCGCCACAGACTATATCCGAACTACTAGATGTCAGAAGCAGCCAAATGGTTGGCTCTGTGGAGGTTGTGCTCGCCATTCCGTTGGTTGTGAAAGAACTGGATACATTTGTTTCTAATGAATCTGAGGTATCTGGATGGCCAAAGGAAGTTGTGTTTGAATAATAGGTTTCACTGGTTTTCGTACTCGTCAATTCTGAAATGCTTGAAGGAATAAGCGAAGTCCTAGATTGGGATAGTACTGATTTTGAAGATCTTGAGCAAGTTCCATCGCAGCTCGCTACCGTGGTTGTAGTGAGGGCGTAAACCTCTGACACAGTTGTGCTTGTCGAATAAAGATCAGAGAAACTGGAGGATAATTCGGTGACTGGCACGTTTGTCGAAATCAGAAAAGAAGAATTGGTAAACCGCTCTGAAGGTATTGTGGTTGTTGAAGTCGGAAAAGAAGAACTCGATGAAATCAATGAGTAGCTTGAACTGAGTTCTGTAATATAGTTGTGTATACTCAGAGCTACAGCTTCCTCGGAAGTAAATGAGTTATTCGAGCTGAATTGACTAGAACATCCAATTGAACTATCTGGTGCTGAACTGGAATCAGAACTCAATAAAGCAGAGTGTCCAGTAACTGGAGTTGACGTTGCACTCAGTCGTAATATGGATGAATATGAAGAAAAAGTTGAAGACAAACTTGAAGACAAACTTGAAGACAAACTTGAAGACAAACTTGAAGACAAAGTGGAAGACAAAGTGGAAGTTGAAGCTGAAGTTGAAGTTGAAGCTGAAGTTGAAGTTGAAGTTGAAGACAAAGTGGAAGACAAACTTGAAGACAAACTTGAAGACAAAGCTGAAGACAAAGCTGAGGTTGAAGTTGACGATGAAGCTGAAGATGAAGATAACGATGATGATGATTCTACTAGAGATCCAGAGGTGCTGGAGTTCCCTTCGATAATATCAAGTACTTTGGCTGTTTGTTTTTGAATTGAGCTTCCATCTCCACATTGCAACAGGTACCCAAACCAACCATTCAATGAAGATGATAGGGATGAATAATCTTCAAACCCTTGCAAGAAAACCCTTGAATCTTTAGGCACGTTAGCAATTGAAATCAGTACTACCTGATTATTGTTTTGGCAACTCGTTTGTTGAGGAATAGTGGTAGAAGATTTAGGAAAATAAAACCCATTTAGGTTATTAGTACTGCCAACCAGAAACTTTGAACAATCTAAAGATTTGTCACTCATATAAAACACCGACCCACCAGAGACACCACCTGGGCATTCTCCTGCTAACAAAAATACTTGCATCAAATTTTGTGGAGTTGTTCTTGAATACACGATGAGCTCGTCGGTGGTATCAATAGGATCATAATAGGGACCAGTAGTAACAGGTATATCCTGAACCAACCCATTCCAATTTAAATTGAAAATGTTCGACTCATACTGCCCAGCACAATAAAGATCAGCTGCAGAAGTAGAGCCTCCAGCATTCAAGGTGAAATCAAATTTCATTGTACCTGCAACGACGAATGAGTTGCTAGTATCAATGTCACTAGAAATAACACATTCCAAATATGAATCAGTTGATACATATGAAGCATCGTGAGCCGTGCATTTAGCATAGGTGACATTATTCGCAGAAAGGATGATAGTATCTCCAGGAAATTTGGTCCGGAATACACAGGGCATATCGAGCCGAAAAACATCGCCAGCGGAAATCTTAGAAGAATCAAGAGTCCAGTGTAAGGAAGCAGATCTGAGACTTTGAGGAAAGTTGGCACTATCAGCATTGGTGATGGTAAGCTCACTAAATACCAGCTGAACTGCGAGCGTGGCAGCTAGTGTGTGACTTGAAAATAAAAGAACGACTACACTGAGAACGGTCCACATTGCAAGATCTTGAAGTTTGTTTTGTAGCTAATTTGCTTCAATAGCTGGGTGAAAACGTCTCATCTTATATACCATTTAGAAACATTATAGATGCTTTTCTGTGACATCTACTTTAAACCCATCAGTTCCCAAACTGGGTGCAAAAGAGTCGCGTTTTTGTAAAATTATCACCAAATTTGGATGTTAATGGAAAACTCCAAACTCTCGGGAACAGCCGATATTCACCCTTCTTAAAGCGCAATGATAAACGATAGTTAGTATTGTGGATATAATACATTTGTGTGGGATCCAGCTTCCAGTAAAGTAACCTTGTTTCAACAACGTTTGCCGAATTCAAGAGAAGTTCCATACAAGCCCTATTAGGGTAATTAATTACACACATGATGCGATTTAATATCTATATACAGGTGGAAACCACAGGCGTGGCATTGATCTAGTTTGCAGGGATGATGTCCTCCTTGTACTTTTCATAAAAGTGTACCGATTCAAAGCCCACTTCTACCATGATCAAAATAATAATGATCCATTCCAAACGAGTACTCTTTTTCTCGGTAAGAACACTGAGGAAAGCACGTTGCTCTTCTGTGGCATAATCCAATTTCCTATTTAAAATGGAGATCCGAGAATTAACGTCAAGAATCTTGGATACAGAATTGTAAATTTTCTCCAACGCTGGTTCAGACCAATATAAATCTGGAGTCTCGATTAATTCACTGTACAAATTCAACCTTCCTCTGAGCACAAAGAGCTGACCAGTAATTTTAAGCAAGTCCGATTCGGATGCTGCCACTTTAAGTCCCTTGGATAGATACTGTGAGTGCATTTTCGTTAGCTGTAAGTGGTCCTCGAAGGTATTTTCCAATATAGAGAGTCTTGTAGATCTGGAAAGCCCTATAGCAAACGCTGCTTTGTCGAGCATTTTCCGTTCATTCGAGGTGCCCTGTATGACCATGACCTCCCCTTGAAGATAAGAACATCCATTGTTCAACGGATTATCTGGTAAATGGTTCAATTCAATCCAGTCCATTTCCTCACTCTCAAAAGCATTCTTTTCAACTATACAATTCTCGAAAACAGGAAGAAAGTTAGAAAGAATATCTTCTTCCGTAATATCCCACCCCACAAGGGTACCATTTGAGAGAACCATCAAGTCCTTTTCATTGAACTTGATGTTTACCACTTCATCGGGGACAATTATCTGATAATTGTAACCTCGTATATGGTTCAAGACGGAACTAAAGTCAATAGACTCACCCACTGTAATAGATGTCACTGGCAATAAGTACTTTTCCAATGTTTTTGAAGGAGAGTACGCGGTGGTTGTCTCATGAAGAAGTGATAGTATATAGTTTGTGGACTTATCTAGGAATGCCGGGTCGCTTCTTCGAAGCTTCTGTAGAGAGACTTTCTTCTTGGTGTTTTTAGGAACACGGATGATTGGAGCATCGGGAGACGAAGTGGACGAGTTGAACCGGAGGAAGGCCCCCACGGGGACGCTCGAAACGGTTCGTGGTCGAAAGAACCTGGTACAAAGCATGGGTGGAAAATGAGCTGATGGGGGTGTGCAGATAACGAACCTGGGGTTGGTAGCGGTTGGGTGCAGAGTTGACAAGGGCACCGCATTTACTATAGTAGTACCGCATACGACAAGTTTAGAAAGGGAGAATTGGTGCCATGACAACTGCTGTTATCGGAGTAGCACTAGAGGAAGATACACCATCAGGTTTCTGTGGTTCAAGTTGAAAAATTAAGGTACTCGAGTTTGGAACCACCATGCGCGAACGAAGTTAAAATTGCCGAATTGACCAGGTAGGCGTGGGGGAATGTGGGGCTTGCCAAAGGACAACAAGATTGAATGTATTCAGAACTACGAGAGTACGACACCGAAGTTGCAACTGCAGGGAAATCGCTATGGCAATCCTCGTCCCACCTGAACCTTCGCATCCTTCCTTATGCCAGACAATGTTAGTGAGAATTGGTGCGAAACCAACGGCTGGACCACCAATACAGTGATACGTAGATTGGGTGAGCACCACCGGGTGAAGCAGCGTGAGTAATTGGTGTTGCCCTAGATCGAAAACGAGAGGCTCCAAACGCCAATCCTTCATTTGTGCTCGTGGCTTGCCTCCTACCAGCACGTAGCATCACCTCTGGCGACATTCCACACGCAAATTCAAATTTCCAAACTTCCAAACGGCCAAATTGCCAAATTTCCAATTTTGTACCACACACAAAAGACTAGAATCCACGTTATGATCTCTCCTACGTCAGAGTACGCGATGCCAAACATCACTGGACCTCATTTCTGTGAAACCCATCGAGCCTATTCACCTAAGGAGCCTGAGGGATGTTGACAAAGTATCCCAAAACGGTCGAAATCAACGAAATTCCTGATTCCGCGGGTGCGAAAACTAGCCAGCGAGCCGAGTATTACGTATTTCATTAACAGGCAGATGAGCGATGAGATTGATGAGGTCCTCGCCGTTCGCCACGGGCACCCCACCTCAAAACCACCACAATGTACCGATGGCTACAACAAACAAACGATCCTCGCTTTGCCGTCGCTAGTGACCCGGTTGCGCTGGTAATGGGAGGCCATGGGGACGAAAATCCCCCAATGGACCAGCCAGCGGGGGACAGAACGGTGGTCCCAGTGGAACGCAGTAGCTTCGGTCACGACTCGACCTTGGGCTGTGCTTACAGGCACGCCTCGGACTACTGTCCCGGATCGCCTGTAATCACCTTTCCCAAACAGGACGGTCCACCCCTGTCTTGTCGGGACCGTTCACAAAAACAAACAACCAAAAATAGGCTGGAATCGACACACTATATAACAGGGCGAATTTCTGGAACAATTCCACTGTATCCATCGTTTTGAACTTACATCGGTAGCTAACTTTCCTCCCCGCATTCTAGCTATTGCTATCCTTTCGCTCCCATTCAAATCGCATCGGTTTATTCTGCCCTTGCAACTCCAATACTCGTGCTCGTGTTACGCCTCCAAAATCCATATTCGGGACACTCTGCACTCCAGCAAATTTGCCCGTGAAACGTTTTCATTAGATCTGATTACTCCACTCATATAACAAAAAGAATAAGAACTATGTGGTATGTATTTACGTGAACCTTGGTGATGTCCTCCGGCCCCTACTAACTAAATAGCGGTATTTTTGGCTACGTCAACTTCTTGGTCGATAGAACCAGAGGTGAAATTATTGATAACCTTATTGAAGGTCTCCAAAGATTGGAATACAGAGGATACGACTCTGCAGGTATGGCCTTTGATGGCGACAACAAGGGCGAATCTGTTATTGTCAAGACTCCAGGTAAGGTTAAGGTGTTGAAGGACAAGATTGTTGAACAAAAAATCGACAGATCCACCGTGTTTGACAACCATGTGGCCATTGCCCATACCAGATGGGCTACTCACGGTCAACCTAAGATTGAAAACTGTCACCCTCACAGATCAGATATTACTGGTGAATTCGTGGTTGTCCATAACGGTATTATCACCAACTACAGACCTTTGAAGACTTTATTGGTATCGAAGGGCTACCAATTCGAGTCTGAAACCGATACCGAATGTATCGCTAAATTGTTCAAGCACATCTACGACACCAACATCGGTTCCGGGGTTGACCACGACTTGTGCCAATTGACCAAGCAAGTGTTGTACGAATTGGAAGGTTCCTATGGTTTATTGGTTAAGTCTACCCACTTCCCAGGCGAAGTCTGCGCCACCAGAAAGGGTTCCCCATTATTGATCGGTGTCAAGACCGAGAAGAAGTTGAAGGTTGATTTTGTCGATGTCGAATTCCCAGAGTCTAACCCAGAACCAGTGCAAAACCGTGATTTGAACTTGTTGGAAACCGGTAACAACTTGAGAACCGCTCAGTCCAGAGCCTTTTTGGCTGATGATGGAATTCCAATGCCAGTTGAATTTTTCTTGTCTTCTGACCCAGCTTCTGTTATTCAACACACCAAGAAGGTGTTGTTCTTGGAAGACAACGATACCGCCCACATCTACGATGGTGAATTGCACATCCACAGATCCAAGAGAAAGGAAGGTGACTCTACCACCAGACAAATCCAAACCTTGGAAATGGAATTGAATGAAATCATGAAGGGTCCTTACAAGCACTTTATGCAAAAGGAAATTTTCGAACAACCAGACTCTACTTTCAACACTATGAGAGGTAGAATTGATTTCGAGAACGACAAGATCAACTTAGGTGGCTTGAGATCGTGGTTACCTACCATCAGAAGATGTAGAAGAATTATAATGATTGCATGTGGTACTTCGTATCACTCGTGCTTGGCTACAAGATCCATTTTTGAAGAACTCACAGAAATCCCAGTCAGTGTTGAATTGGCTTCGGACTTCCTCGACAGAAAGTCTCCTGTTTTTAGAGACGACACTTGTGTGTTTGTGTCTCAATCTGGTGAAACTGCCGACTCTCTCTTGGCATTGCAATACTGTTTGGAAAGAGGTGCCTTGACCGTCGGTATTGTCAACTCTGTCGGCTCTTCGATCTCAAGAACTACCCACTGTGGTGTTCACATCAACGCTGGTCCAGAAATCGGTGTTGCTTCCACCAAAGCTTACACTTCTCAATACATTGCATTAGTGATGTTCGCTCTTTCGTTGTCTAACGACTCTATTTCCAAGGTTGACAGACACAAGGAGATTATTCACGGCTTACAAAAGATCCCAGAACAAATCAAGAAGGTGTTGCAATTGGAAGACAAGATCAAGAAATTGTGTGACGAAACCTTGAACTCTCAAAAGTCGTTGCTTTTGTTAGGTAGAGGCTACCAACATGCTACTGCCTTGGAAGGTGCCTTGAAAATTAAGGAAATCTCATACATGCATTCTGAAGGTGTTTTAGCTGGTGAATTGAAGCACGGTGTGTTGGCTTTAGTTGATGACAAGTTGCCAATCATTGCTTTTGCTACCAGAGATTCCTTGTTCCCTAAGGTGATGTCTGCTATTGAACAAGTCACCGCCAGAGATGGTAGACCAATTGTTATCTGTAACGAAGGTGATGAAATCGTATCTTCTGATAAGGTGATGAGTACCTTGGAAGTTCCAGAAACTGTTGATTGTTTGCAAGGTTTGTTGAATGTGATCCCATTGCAATTGATCAGTTACTGGTTAGCTGTCAACAGGGGAATTGATGTTGATTTCCCTCGTAACTTGGCCAAATCTGTTACTGTTGAATAAGCAATGTCATGTAATAAATCGAAATGATGATATACTCTTTCTTAAATATGTTTGCCTCGCGCCCCATATTATTCCTACGCCGGCATCGTCTCATCAATGCTTAATAAACTAATATATGTATATATTGTTAGATCACATAATCATAAATAATGTCCTAATTGAGGACAATTGTTCTTCCTAATATCTGTTGATATCATTCCCAAAGGGTGGCGGGGGAGCTCGCCATTGGCATTTACTTTCTCTTGAAGTACTCCGACGACCCAAAGTAGGCCGAGCCATAGTCGAATATTCTTTCTCCGGTATTCAAATACATCGTTGTGTAGTACCTGGCGGTTTCGTTTTCTATCTTGTCCACATTTGGAGTTAACCCGGTATTTCTCTTCACCCCAGCTAAAAACGCCGATGCCAAGGCTAAATCAACACCAATATGAATAACTTTTCCCAACTGTAGCCCGTCGATCCTTGAACTTGAAAACGCAGTGTTTGCCCAAACTGATCCATGCCAGTCCAGGGTCGCTGCGTGAAGCTCATAGTGACGACGGTACGTGGTTAGTAATTGCAAAACAGCTTAGAAATATCCAAATCCTGCCATTCAACTAGAGGGCTTGGTGTATCCTGGTTCTATCCACATACCATTCTGAACATTGCAAAGTAGTCTTTATCGGTATTTTAACGAACGGTGGCGCGGCGCACTGTTTGTATGTTCCTGAATGCGTACTAGCCCAGCTGATCACATTTGTAGCGGAGGGTTACCCGGCGTTCAGGGGGGGGTATTATTTGAAACTTGTCTATAACCAAGTAGCACTATCCACTTAGATGTCACAAGTTTAACACCAACAGTTTGTACTATCCAATGCCGGATTAACGGCTACAAGACGCCATAGCCGCCTGGCACTACTTTCCTTGAGGAATGTGTTCTGATGCTTTTTGAGAATAGTGACGAGTCCAAGTTGAAGCGTGAGTTGTGGTGGACACGGGAACAGTTGTGGACGTCTAGCAGACTTGATAATTGCAGGTTGAATCTCTTTTGGGGTATGCTTATATTCATGTAGTATTGAATGTGGGATATTCCTAAACATGGCAGGACGGTTCAGAGGTGAATATTGCTAGTATTATTGGGGCCACCAGCTATAACTAGCTCCATGGAGCCGTGGAATGAATGGTCCAAAACGGACGTAGCCACCACACCCAATTCAAATACTTCCCCGGCAAACGTTGCTACAAGTTAATGTTCGTTATAATTGACTTCCACGGCCCCTATGGTCAATAGTATTGTGGTTCATGGTTGAGTCACCGCGTGTGTGTGGTACCCTCGAATCGCGAGGCAAAGATGGATCGAAATCATTCAAACCAGTCCATGGCCTGCTTCCAGTCTCTCATCCGTAAGCTTTGATCCACAGTAAGTCTTGACGTCTACTTAACTACCTGTTAACCGTTACTACAGGCAACATTTGGCATTAAAACGTTAGTTCGTGGCTTGAAGTCCGGGTAACCCCAGTGCTAAGTGCTGGGAAAAATTGAATATGTTTGACCTTAGATTAAAACACATACTTCCAGACGCCGAATTGATACTGCAGTGATAGGATAATCATATCGCAGCTAGAGAATCATCTTCCGTGCCGTTGGCGTTTTGGATTTTTTTGCATCATAACCCATTTTCTAGTATAAAGATAATCCATCGAACTATAGATGTCAGAGAATAGAGCACCACCAACGGGCCCTCGTTCGAATAGGGACTACAACAGTGGACCGGAACGACCATCGCGGCCAAAACCACGCACCTCTGATCCAAGAGAGTCTCGAGACAATCGTGATGGCTTCAAATATGATTCGTATCAATATAGAGAACAACGCGATTCCTATAAACCAAGCCGTGGTGGATATCAAGGCAGAGGTAATTTCAGACAGCGAGGAGATTCATACAAGCCAGGCCCAAATAGACAATCTCATATTGAACGAAGGGACGATGCGTCCAGCTCCACCTCAGTAAAAGATATTCCCTCAGGACCGTCAGGTATAAAACGTCAGTTACCATCCGAACCCAGCAGTTATAGGAAAAGAAGGGAATTCGATACACAGAAAGATTATCCTCCTTACAGAGGAGGCAGGGGTGGCCTGGCTCCTAGAGGCTCTCTGGCTCCTAGAGGAAGCTCTTCTACAAGAGCATCATTTTCATCTGGCCCAAGAGGGTCTAGTAGGGGAAGAGGTACAGGTCCTTCTAGAGGTTCATTTTCTGGAAGCAGCAGAGGCGGTAGAGGCGGAACGCCTACTGCCAGAGGAGGATCATATGCATCACGCGGGACTCCATCTAAAGAAAGAGGTGGACATAGAAGCTCTGCTCGAACTGATTATCACGACGAGAAAGAGCAACCACAGGTCACAGAAAAATTGTCTAAATCACAACTATATTCCGTGAAAGTTGTTAAGCCATCGGAGATTTACAAGAGGGTCCTGCAAGTCGGTGAGGGTACCTATGGAAGGGTTTATAAGGCTATGAATATTATCACTGAAGAGAATGTTGCATTAAAGAAACTCCGTTTGGAGACCGAAAAGGAGGGATTCCCAATCACAGCCATGAGAGAAATCAAACTCTTACAATCATTTGATCATAGAAATGTTGTGGGATTATTAGAAATGATGGTGGAACATAACCAAATTTATATGATTTTTGATTACATGGAGCATGACTTGACAGGATTATTAACCCACCCTGACTTAAGATTGGAGGAGAGTCACCGCAAATTCTTGTTTCAACAATTGATGGAGGGATTAAATTACTTGCATAAGAAAAGAATCATACACAGAGATATTAAGGGTTCGAATATTTTGGTCGACAGCAAAGGTACATTAAAAATAGCTGATTTCGGATTGGCGAGACCAATGAAGATCTTGAGAGGTAAAGAGAGTCCGGATTATACAAACAGAGTGATTACTATTTGGTATAGGCCGCCAGAATTACTATTGGGGGCAACGGACTATGGTCGTGAAGTAGATATTTGGGGAGTGGGGTGTTTGTTGATAGAGCTCTACACCAAAATCGCTGCATTCCAAGGATTTGATGAAGTGGGCCAGTTGAGCAAGATTTTGGATGTAATGGGAACTCCTAGTTATGAAGAATGGCCTGAAATCGAAAACTTACCATGGTTTGAAATGTTGAAACCTAAAATCAATATTGCTAGCAAATTTGAGCAATTGTACGGATCAGTGTTGTCAGCACATGGGTTTGAGTTGGCGCAAAAGTTATTGTCATTGAACCCTAGCGAAAGACTTACCGCAGAAGAAGCACTTCAGCATCCTTACTTTACGGAAAACCCTAAACCGGCGCCGCTAGAGTTTTTGAAAGACATTAAAGGCGAGTGGCACGAGTTTGAAACCAAAAAGAGAAGGAGAAAGGAACGCAAGAGGTTACAAGATGAAGCAAAGGCTTCCAAGCTCAAGGAACTCGAAGTGCGAGAAAACGGGGGCGATGATGAAAATAATCATGATGGAGACGACCAGCCAGGAACCGTCGATGACGCCATGGCGACGGTGCCGAGCACCCAAAGGGAGTTGACCGAGCCACCGGAGCCGGTCCCAGAAACGCGAGACACTACCATGGAACAAGAGCCATCTAAAACGCCTCAGACCTTGGCGTCAATATCCGATGATATAGACTTGGATGACACCAAAGATCTCTGATACAGATATGCCATAATGATATATATATTTATATTTATATACAAAACGAAATGAAAATATAGGGCTAGTGAGGCCGTGTAGTTTTAAACCCCTCGCCGCAATTTAGACAGGGCTGCAGGATCTCTTGCAGTGCCAAAATTACCGGGTCTATAATAGGATTAAGTTAGCGATGGTAGTGCTCGAACCTAACTATTGCGAGCCTGTGATGCCGCACGAGCCACTTCGGGAAGGGAAAAGAAACACTTGCCACTAGTTGATAAGAACAGTTGCTACCAAATATGTTTTTCGGGTGAGAAAATTCCCTTGGGGTAGGATTTTGATTGGTTATTTCAACATGTAGAACCCTACATAGGACAGTTGGTTGATTAAGGCGGGCACTTCGGGTTCCGCGGTGATTTTCGCGGTAATTCGCAGTTAAGCAAATAGACGAAAAGGTAAACTGGAACACCCGACTGGAACAAGTGCTGGTGGTCGCGCGCACGCCCCCTGTAATAAAGGCGAGTGAGTACGCAAATTTGCGAACTACGACAACTAACAATCCTGTCAGTTTAAGTTGAATCCATTTGCGTCTAGTCAAGACGTACTTAGTACACTAACGTGCGTGTGGAAGCTGGTTTTTCCGTTTGACTCTTTACTCCCCTCACACATTACTCGGTCATACCATTCTGGCTGAATAAGCGAATTTGTTCGGTCACCAGCCTTAGGGGATTGCTAATAACTGCTCCATCTATTTGTCTCGCCATTCCCACAAAATCTATACCGCTCACCATCCTCCTCCTCTAATCAATTCATAACATCCTTGCATCATGGGTTCCTGTGCCTCCAAAGAGCAGCAGGCCCCTCCTCCAGTCTCCCAACCTCAAACCAAACGCCAAGATCAGAAGGAGGCCTTGGCAAAAAAGGACGACACTAGCCACTCAGCTAACAATGACTCTACCGGTTCATCTAGCGATATCAGAGAAGAAAAGGCGCCACCACAAAATGCTGTGGACGTGGCTGCTGCCCATCAAGATAATGGCCAAACCGCTACCAGAAACGTCAAAGTGTTGTTATTGGGTTCTGGTGAATCGGGTAAGTCCACCATCGTCAAGCAAATGAAGATTCTTCATCAAGGTGGGTACACCAAGGAAGAATTATACGAGTACAAACCTTTTGTGTTCAAGAATGTTCTTGATTGTATCAAAAACATCATTAATGCCATTTATGACCTCCAACCAGAACTCGTTAAATCGGATGACGTATCACCACAGCCCCGGAACAGCGAAGAAAGTTTGCAAGAATTTAAGGGTGAACGTAAAGGTGCCGTGGACAAGGCCGATTTGGACACCATCTTACAACACGAGTACTCTATGGATTCAGATGCTCCATTTGATCCGAAAATTGCATCATTAATCACAAAGGTATACTCTATACCTGAAGTTCGTGAATTTGCCAAAACTCAACAGGGCCACTTTTACTTGATCGATTCGACACATTACTTCCTCACTGAAATTGATAGGATAGCTCGTCCACATTATATTCCATCGGTGAATGATATCCTCAGAACAAGAAAGAAAACATCTGGTATCTTTGACTTCAAGTTCCAGATGGGCAATGGATTAAACATTCATATGTATGATGTCGGAGGACAAAGATCTGAACGTAAGAAGTGGATCCATTGTTTCGATAATGTCACTTTGATTATCTTCTGTGTTGCATTATCGGAATACGACCAAGTTCTTCTCGAAGAAAACAGCCAAAACAGATTGGAAGAATCGTTAACCTTATTTGATTCGGTAGTAAATTCTAGATGGTTTGCAAGGACCTCTATTGTTTTGTTTTTGAACAAAATTGATGTTTTTGCTGAAAAACTTGCATACTCTCCCCTTGAAGATCAATTCCCTGATTATACTGGTGGTAATAATATAAATAAGGCCGCAAAATACATCTTATGGAGGTTCACGCAATTGAACAGGTCAGGATTGAATATATTCCCTCATGTTACGCAGGCTACTGACACCTCGAATATTCAATTAGTGTTTGTTGCTGTTAAAGAAACCATCTTGGAGAATTCTTTAAGAGATAGTGGAATCTTGTAATCTATCATTCTTATGATGGATCCATCAACGCTATACTCATAAAACACGCGTCAATTAACATTGCTAGTTCCCAATCACCAACTATTACCATACATGACCCACATTTAATTTGAATCCATTCTGCTGTTTTCTACTCCTAACATCAAGGACTATTGGGAATTTCTTGTTCAATTGACATTGATCTCTAGTTCATAGTTACTGAGACAAAATATATCGATTTCATTTAATAAAGAATTGTTATCTTTTCTACCGTAAACATCAATCTCTATCCACTGAAAATAAGTGTAGCTTCTCTAATTTCATACAGTTGTTCAACACTTGATCAATACTAATTTACATTATATCATACACATCTAACACTGGTACACTCACTATTAGCAAAACAACTTATAGTCACCTCGAAGAACCTTTCATTTTGATTCTTCCACAGGCTTCGGTCTCACATATTGAAGGTTGTAGCTTCCGTGTCCACCTCTTCCTCTATAACCACCTCTTCCTCTTGAATTCGATGCTCCTCTGTATGATCCCCGCCCTTTTCCTCTTCCTCTTCCTCTCGTGTTTCTTCCAGCATCCTCTTTTTCAGCAGTCTCATTCGCTTCGGGAGACTTGCTGGTGCTAGAATCACGACTGCCAGCTCGTTCAGCCCTCCTCTCTGTCACTTTCTTTTGCGAAACTACCTTATTGTTATCTCTTTGATCGGATGATTTGTTCTGGTCACCATTAGGGGAGACAGTGCTCTCGGGATTGGGGTTGGCTTTTGTCTTATCAGAATTCACCAGCTTTTCTTCTTCTGAGCTCGACACCTTAATTTTTTCGTCTGCTTTTTTAAACTCTGGATCTTTTCCATTCGATTTATCAGTTTCGCGACCATTTCTATTCTCATTAACTCCACTCTCAGAATTATTATCCTTGTTGTTTCTGGGCCCTCTTTGAACATATGATTTCGGAGACCTGTTCCTTCCTCTCTGGTTGATTGATCCTCTTCCACGCGAACGGCTATAGTGGCCATCATCAGTTCTATAGTGTTCATCATCATGTTGGCCATCGTGATGATAATATTCAGGTCCACTGTGATATCTATTCGAACGTGACGAACGCTTTTCTTTGTTCAAGGTGGCCGTCTTGCTGACTAGTTCGTTCAAATGCTTTTTGAAATCTGGTCTATCATCTTCAACCGGCCGACCTCCTGGTTTGAGTGAGTCTTTCGGTTGGTTTGAGATACGTTCTTGCGCTTTTTTGGGATTCGTTTCATCTGCACTTTTGTTCACTTTTATATTTGATTTATTTGTGCCATTATTTGTAGAACCGACCGGTGATGTGACAGGTTCTGTTTTGTTGGTACCTTCGGTGATCTCTAGGTTTGCAATTTCTTTTTTGATTTGAGCGGGCTCGTCTGATTGGTTTGATAATTCGATGGACTCAGGTTCGGCTCGTTCAACCGCATCCGTATTTTTCACTGTGGTTTCAGATTTCTCTGTGGTGATTTGAATTTCAGAACCATATTCGTTTGGAACAGTTTCTGTTGTTGTTTCTTCTGAATGTAGTGGGCTCGTAGGGTGCACCTTCTTCTTCAATATAACTGGCCTTGCCACTGCGGGTTTTGGGGATGGTTTCTGAGATCTCGGAGAATTTCTTCCCCTACGGAGATCAGATAGGTTATTTGGCTTTCCGCTTAACAATTCAGCAAGACTTTTCCCACTTCCGTTCGTGTCATAAACTGATGGTGGTGATTGGGATACTTGGTACTGCGGTGGCGGTGCTGAGGCTTGAGTTGGCGCCTTAGCAGGAGTTGGCGCCTTAGCAGGAGTTGGCTGTACGGGAATTTTAGTTTTAGCTTCTCCCTCTTCTTCAACTTTATCCGGATGAGGTATTTCGTGAGGTTTGGAGTTAGAGATTGATGGTCTCTTGAGTATCGAAAAAGACGGTCTTCTTCCTTCGTGTGAGGACCTCCTCGAGCTATTGATCGAATCTCTTCTTAATTTCGGGGATCCTGCTTCATGGAAATGTTTGATGGTAGATTGGATATCACCCTGTTCACCATCAGGACCTAATGTTTGTACGGTAGTTTTATTGAGGTTGATGAGTTTCTTTTCGATTTCTTGTTGTTTTGATAATGTATCCACTGGTTTCGCACCTCCGAATGGATTAGATTTTGGTTTAGGAGGCGATGCCAGCGGAGGTGGACCAAGTGGAGGGGCATTTGCTAAAGAAGGCATACTTGGTCGTGGGTTGAGTTGTTGATGATTAGCTAAAGGTGACCTTGCGAAAGATCTTGGACCAGGTCCATCAGTTTGGCGATGTCTTCCAGCAATAAAATCTTCCTGGATCTTTTCAATTTCCGCTTCATGTTCTCTGTTGAACGTAATACAATTCTGAAAGTCGCCGAAGTCTGCCAATTCAACCAAAACTCTTCTGTTTCCCTTGTAGTATAAATCCTGCCATTTCAAGACTTTATTCAAATCGGAGTTAGACTGTAATTCGACAAATGCAACTTTTTTGATGACATGGGTCTCCAATATGTTGGAAGATGGGTCCGCCACGATTTTGAATTTAACAAATTGAGTGTACCTGCTTCGAAAAAGGTCCTCTATGAAGCTATCATCTGCTGTGATAGGCAAGTTCAACAATTTGACGATATACGGCGGTCCTCCGTCCATTCCACCACCTCCACCACCACCTCCGTGTCTCGAATAACCATTTGAGCCACCGTAATGATCACCTCCATAAGGAGGGTACGATTTCTCTAAAGGCACCGAAATGGAAGCCATGTTAATATCATCGTCCGCCCAGGAGCCTCCGTACGCTAGTTTGTTAGTAACAATTGCAGGAATATCGGTGATTATTATACTTACACATGTCGAAGAACTCCTGTAAGCTCATCTTTTTGGGAGGAACTGAGTCGTTAGTACTGATACTATGGCATTGATTTAGCCGATACCACAGTGTGGTATGACTTTTAATCTGATGTGGCAATTTGAAAGGTTAATTGCCCAATATGTGTACTTACCCATTGGTACTGGATACTGTTTGCTTTGGCAATTACAGGCTGGGTACAATTGAGTTGAAACGTTTGATTAAGTTCAAGGATCAGTTGTGGGTGACGGGGTTTTGTTTTCATTGTTGTGACGCTTTTCACGTGATATACTATATTTGGGTGCGAATTACGGTGTTGGTGATGTTGCAAAAGGCGAAGTGTGTATTTACGAGTTTTAGAAAAGGGAGCCATGTAGATGCCACAATTCCGCTCAGAGGTCGTCAAAAGTCCTGTAGGTGCTCTGCCATTTGGCAAAGAACCCTTTGAAAAATTTGAGTCCCAAACCAACGTCTTTACTACCAGTAGTGGCTCTAATGGAGTGCATAGAGAGCTGAGGGATTCCCAAATCGATGGTTCTAGCCCCTGTTTGGGAGGCGATAGAGGGACCAATGGTACCACCCGAACGAGAGTCGTTTCTGATCTGGAAGTACTGGATGGAGTCGCCGTTTTTCCTGGCAATCTCTTCCACAAGGGCCACCCCCACAGCATCGGTGGCCATATGGTTGTTGGAGTCCAACGAGATGGTCACACCCTTATTGGGAAGAGGCTTGTGGTGTTCCAAGTACACTTGTTCATAGTTTGGGTTGACAGTGTGGATGACATCGGCAGAGACAATGAACGAGTTCGCGTAGGTCAATCTCAATTCCTCTTCAATGTTGACCTTGTCAGGATTCAATGCTTGAATCACTCTAGACACCACCAGCTCGACAATTCCACCCTTTATTCCGGTCCTGGAGAGCGAACCCACCTCCTCGTGGTCGAACAACCCGACAATTGAAAACGAGTCCTCGGGAATCAAGTTATCGTAGCCTGCTTCGATCAATGCCTTGATGGCTGCCCATGAACAAAGTCTGTCGTCAAGTCTGGGGGCATATAAGAACTCGTCGTGTAATCCTCCAATGGAGCCTTTTTGAACATCGAACACCTCCAAGTCCCATTGGACAATCTCGGAAACTTTGACATCAAGCTTATTGGCAATATATCTCAATAAAGTCAACGAGTGCTTGCCGTACAATGGGGCCGACTTTTCATCTTCGGTAGGTTCTGGGTCCTCGCCAGTGGAGTATCCCACTACTGGGACTGCATTGGTCTCGGTGTTGTTTTGAGTGGAGGGGGCACCGAAATGAGGAGCCAAAGTTGGAATGTGGGCAATAGGATGAGGAGTGGAATCCACCAACTTGGCAGTGACTTTACCATTTTGCTTGACCAACACTTTTCCTCCGACTCCCAAGTCTCTATCGAACCAAAGCCAGTTCAAAGTGCCACCGTAGGGAGCCACACCTAACAACTCATAACCATCTACCTTATTCTTGATAGAGGCTGGCTTCAATTTGGCAGTCAACGAGTCGATATGGGAGCCCACAACACCAACACCATTGGCTGGTTTCCAGTCCTTGCCCACAATAAAAGCCGCAAGCGCAGAACCGTTTCTAATGGTGAAGTACTTGCCTGGGGCTAAGCTAGACCAGTCACCTTGTTCAGATACATAGGAGAACCCGGCAGCGGTAAGGTCTTTCTTGAAATAGTCCACCACGTGATAGATGGTGGGACTGGCATAGGTGAACTCAATGTAGTCATGGGCATAACGGCTGAGGTCCTTGGAGGTTCTGATGACTGGGGTCTCGCCTGCCGCTAATGGGGCCACCGGAGCTGGTACCAGTTCAGAGCTGGAGCCATTGGTTTGTTGCTTGGACTGCTCAAGCGCCCGCAAGGCTTCCTGAAGAATTGAAGTAAGGTCGAGGTCAGTCATTGAGGTATACGGAGCAGATTCTGGGGGAATTGCCATCTATATATAGAGATACCGAGAACCGGGTAGCGATATGGAGGAGGCCGCGAGTCACCGGAAATGGAACGCGGAGCATTATCCGATAGGTAACCTGCAATTGAGGCTGCCGTGGCTGGCGCCAGCTGATTGCGCATAAGCTGCACTACTTGGGCCGGGTGTGGCACACAATCGATTTGCTATTGTAGCATTACAGAGCGAGCCCTTTGTAGAGTGGCACTATTGGAATTAGCGTAAGCGCCGTTGGCAAGCAAGCCATAATTGCTGGCTGCGGTATCACGTGCCCGCGCCCCAGAAAGGCACCTGAACAGGACCCAATCGGTCCCCTTTGGGACACCTAAGCGACGGTTTGGGACGGTTGTCTCGAGAGTACATAAACAGACCCCAAGGGTCCCGATGGAGATCTTGACATAGATATTTCTATATACCGGGTACACAGGATTGCCCACCACCAGTGGCTGTCTATATTACATTCAGTTTAGTTTGGTCTTTGGGATGCAAAGGTGGCTGCAACAATCAATGGAAACACAACACTGACATCAGCATAGACCTTGACGGACTGGGCATCAGCCTTGATCTTACCCCAACTAATAGCCTCGTCAGGTCTGGCTCCGGCGTCGGAGCCATCAAACTCCTGGCCGGTATTAATGTACACAGCGTAGTCGGCCCCATTTCTCATCAAACACGCATTACAGATATGGTGCTTGATAAGACCTCCTCCCAAGATAATCATTCCGGCTCTGGAAGCCTCCATGGACATGGAATTGATCTTGCGGATGTCACTGACGATATCCAAGCGCAACTGCTGTGGCGAAGCTTTGAAGGTGTGGAAAAACAACATGTCACCGATAGACCCATCGGTCAAAGCTGGGCAGAACACAGGGATGTTATTCTTGTGGGCCCAGTACAATACTGAGGACTCGTCATCAATTTCCTTACCAAGACGGTCGATCAATTTGGATGGCGTCCACACTGCGTCAGAGTCGGCCCCTAAGCCTTCCGCTCCCAATTTCTTCATTGCCTCTTCTTGTTCTTCCAAGCACTTGTCCAAAATGGGCACGATCCACTCTTCGAATTTACAGTAGTTATCATTGGGCACCAACAAGTTACCGATTCTGTTCATTCCTTGGTCTCTCAAGCCCTTACCAGGCAAGGCAAATTCTCCCATGTATGTAGGCGCCAACACCTTGATCAAGTCCTCTTCGATCCCCCCGGCGGAGGCCACAATTCCGCTGACCATCTTGTGCTGCACCAAGTACCTCAAGGTGTCTCTCAAACCTGAGGAGATCAAGTTGGAGGTGTATCCCATGAAGATGGTGGTCTTCTGGTACCCCTTGTCATCGAACTCACCTTTGATTTCGTGTTCCTCGAGTTCATCTTTGTGCTTGCCCCTCCATGACCTCATCTGATTTATGATATCGCAGGCCTGCGAAACCGATGATGCCTGGAACCCCATGGTTTTCATGGAGGCGATCAAGTCAACCGCTCTCATGTTATATGCTTCATCTTTGGAGTAGTCCACTCCGCGGACCTCGACAAATGAGTCGGGAACTGGAGCCGATTGCTTCAACACCGCATCCGATGCTAATGGTGGTAATTTACTCATTGTAGTATGAAAATTTTCAAATGAGATTTGAAAACTGGAGATAAATGTAGCCTGGAAATCGCTGGTGAGAATAGTCAATCGCCGCCAAGATTTACCGCAAATTGGGCCCGCATCTGTTGTAGCTGTGTTGCTTTGTTTTGGGGGAACTACGAAGTGATACGTTGCTTTAGAGCTTTCACCAGATCATGGGCTATTGCTACTTGACACTCACGGGGATGCCTGATACCGCCGAATGCTCCGATTCTACATGATAGGGTATAGATTGCTCTTAATGGCTACTGTTGGACGTCTGCTGGTTATCGTATCAACATGTATTACTATGAATAGACGGCTATGGCGCCTTTGTATGCTTAAATAACTTGACTCCTCTCTTCTATTAGACCCTTTCTCTAACCTGAGGGGCCCAAGTGGTGTGCTTTGGCTTGGCAGTGTTGTAAGTGACAAATGCTCCGGCAGTTCCTGTCATGTTGGGTCTGTGCTTTTCTGGTAATGGGTAGGCTCTGGTGGTCTTTTCGTCTCCTTCTAATTGGTTGGGTCTCACATTGGTACCGTAACCCAACCAGTAATGCCATCCTGGTTCTACCAGAGACATGTCAATATCCGTGCCCCAGGTGCTGTATTCCACCCATCTAGTTCTCAAATGGATTTCCTCTGGAACATCGGTCTCGTAGTACTTGTTGCCATGGTCATCAACCCCAACCAAAGTACCTCTTTTGGTATCGTTGAGGTTGTGGACTTGCCACGCGCTTCTTCTCAAACCCGACAGCAAGACGTTCTTGATCGTACGAACAATCGAAGTAGACATGTTGGTTATATAAGGACGAATTGCTTTGATTTTTACAAACCCAGTTTCGTGATTGGCGCGTGGTCACGTGCTCTCAAGCCTGAGGTCTTCATAGTGGAAGAGTGACAAATGCACCAGAACAAGGGGCAAAAAGGGTCTACCAAGATTCCCTAAGGTTTAAACCAATCTTACTGACTCGTCTGGTGCTATTTTTCAATTATCGTGCTTTTTGTCTTCTCTAAAAGGGACCGACAATGCGTACTTTTCAGCATTACGAGGTATCTGGGCACCCAATAATACTGCTAAACATCCTGTAGCCAGATTCAACTATAACACAACGCTTAGATGCTCTTTACTTGGGTAAATTTGTTCGCTTTGTCTAATTTTTCCGTGCTCTTTCAGTGCCCTTTAAGCTCTCCATACTTAGAACCCAATTCGCAATTGCGCATCAACAATAACAACATGGCCAGTACGCCAGATTATCAGACTCAGATAGAGAACCTCCGCAAGACCCGGGCAGTGCTACAATCTGTCAAGGAGGCCACTGCCAAGGTACATGAGGACATAGCTACTGTGGTTAACAAGAATGTCCCCCATTTATTGACCGAAGCCACTGCGTTGAAGAAAGTGGTCAAATCAATTGATGGTGAACAATCCTAGAAATGGCACTACAGAACTCGATTTATCGATGTATCTGTTCATTCTAGATGCGCCTGGAAAACTGATTCGTTTATTTCCCAAACATTCCTATCGGGAAATGCTACATCACCGTAATTGGTGCAGTCTATCAGAATGGTTGTTGAAGTGGGGTTGATGTTTCTATTTTGGATCTATAATTTCGTTAATAACGATTTTGGGAAAGTACTTATGGTATCCTGGAGATATGTTCAAAGTGTACTTATCAGGGCGAATCTCACCCATGTCATGCTCAATGAGTGTTTTCAATTTTTTCACTTCAAGGGAACAGCTGATGCTAACCTTGATCAATGCGCTATACCATTCAGTCATCTTATCGCTGGTATTTGTAAACTGATGTTTAATCTGATCATTCTCTAGAATGTCTTTTAAAATTTGTTGATGATTAGCTTTGCTAGACTGCAACTTTTCCTCGACAATTTTGAGAATTGGATAGAATTTCATTTGATCTGTCAAGTAGCTAGTATCAAGTGAATTCTTATACTGCTGATATGTAGGTAAAGCAGGCACCCCAACAGATGACCACGGCTTGAGTCTCAAATGAAATATGTTTTCAAACGTAGTCAAGGAATTTTTTGGACCCTTTAGCAAATCAATAAGACCAAATGATGATAAAAGCGTTAAGAATATTCTATGTGCTTCGATCAATGTACTAAGCCCACTTAACGATGGAATCAAATACAATGCAGAATAATTTTGAATTCTGGTTATTTCTGGAAGGTGGACCTCATGGTTCACTTGATTGGAGGCCTTTAATTGTTCCTTTTTGATACCTGCCTTCAATTTTTTGATTTTTTTAGGGACGATCTTTTCTATATGATTGATCTTACCCATCAAGATCTCATTGACTCTTCCTTGAACATGTTCTATTTGTAATTGGATGAGATATGCTGAGTACCAGTAGATCAAATATAACTCGAATTCTTTATATACCTTCAACTCCACTCCCCCGAGGGCAAAGTCTATCATGAGATCCAATTTGGTATAATAAATAAACGAGCTAATTGGCAAAGCAATGGCATTATTTGCGAGTTCATTACCAATTTTGAATATCTCATGCATTTCGACCTCAAACGATTCCCATGAAACTTGAAGATTATCCCAGATTAACATTGCTCTCGATCTTAATTGTTGTTGGCGACATAGGTTGTTACCGAAAATGGTCAAGTTATGATATATTCCGGTTTCAGTATCCGCCAATAACTGGTTCAATCTTTCTTCGATTTGAATCTTAGCATCATCCTTCAAAGATCCCAAAGTCAGTTCATTCAAATCCAAGAGAGTGGTCAATGGTCCGACAAGATTCTCTATAGACTTCTGGGTGAAAGCAGTAATAGTACAACCCGGGTCACCAAATACCGTTCGGTCGTCCCGGATGAGATACAATTGAAACGTCCCTCTACTTATTACCCCAATTTTTTCTATGTTGTGACCAATATCAAAAATCAAAAAATTCATAAGTTCGTTGAAGTTGGAAAATTGCGAGGATTTTAATACAAACATCTTCACGGATTCAAAGAGATCGGCCAATAGTTCCCAAGATTGTGCTTGCGGGATTTCGTATAAATCGAATGGGATATTCTTGTTATCAAGATCCAACTGTACAAATCTTGAAAAGGATGAATCGGGAACTTTCGTGGCTTCCACGGTAGATAGGTGCTCAATAGAGTTGATTGCATCTTGCAAGAAATTAATTTTACTAGAGATGTCTCTCTTAGTATCGAACAAGTAGATTGGAATGTAAAAGATGGACTCGATCTGGTTCAAATTTATCATGAGGCTCAATTGATGAGTCAACGTAGACAATTGACAGCTATTTTCAATGTTCTTGTTTAGCCAATTAATACTCGCTTGGAGCTCTTTGATCACAATCGAAGCGTCGACGTTCAGAAGAAAATCAAAGTCCATTTTCCTAGTTGTCAAGTCTTCTTCTTCATACAACACGTTATTGGAAATATAGACACAAGTTCCAATAAATTTGGATAACCCAATAATGAATGACTTCAACACCTTATGAACCAAGAGCCTATTGATAGTAGCTTGGGGAGATTCTTTACCCACTTTCGGATCGTGTTCCGCCTTTGCTCGAATCTTTTCCGGTAAACGGTCATTGACAAGAGAGCACTTACTTGAGAAGGGAAGGGTGGGATCCAAGGCCAATTTTGCATGGTTTGTTAGGAGTGTCTGGACGTATCTACAGCTCAAAACTGTCACTGGTAATGAACTATCGTGAAGCCAACTCATTAATAACGTCAATAGTTTGTTGTGAATGGCAATGATAGAATTTGCATCTTGTGGTGCTCCTGTATCAAAGTCGATTTCCTCCTTCAGCAATTGGATAAGCCCGGTATCAAGTTTGGGGTTTGTGACTTCAATGGCTCGGGTCCCATCAAGAAGATCGAAGTCATGATACTTGACCACTTTGTTGCAGTCAATACCCTCAAGCGACTTGAAGATATCGTCTGTCACGTCTATAAACTTCTCATGATCCACAAGGAGCGACCACACGTCGGGGTCATGGATCTTCAACTGTTCAAGCATGGGTGGTCAACTGTTCCTGCGAATCAAAAGTTGATAAAGCGACGGTGCGACCAATGCAGACAATAGTGTAATTTATTGGAGTGAGGAAAATCGAACACAAACGACAAGGTGCGGTGCATGTAGAGGGAATGAACCTCACGGTTATTGTAAGGAGGCTCTCTGGAGGAAAGTGGTACTGAAGGCAGCAGAAGGTGGAATGTGTTGAGACGGTCACGAAGCTCCAGCCCACGCTCTTTTACAAAGGCATGTAGTATATTACAGCATTTTCACCGGGAGTCCAGATATCTTAGATTCCTCGATAAGTTTCGTGCTTCCCCCACGAGATGGTAAAGTAAGTGATAATACGAAATACATAAACTGCACCATCGTTTAATATACCAATATCTGTAGCAGTATCATTGATAGTACAGTTACGCGATAATACTAAATCGATCGGGAGTGTTCCAGGGCCCACATTTGGTGTCGTGGTATCGCTGCCCATATTTCAGTAGCCACATATATCCTAGTACTCGAACTTGTCCTTGTCGGGTTGTACTTTGTCTCAATACTGGTACTACTTGTTTTTGTATAACGGGGCTCTATCCTTGGGAGTGGATGTGGAGCCCAACAGCACTCATCACAATTGTATCAATTCTCTGAATCGGCCGCCAGTAAAATTTGGGGATAAGTATGGACGTCCCCACTGGGAACATTAACTTAACGGTTCCGACTCGGAGTTTCCAGTCGTAATTTCGATTCCCCAGTCTTTTCTAGTCATTTAGTCCCTTTGACCCCACCGGACCATGCAGTGAATGCATGCGTAATGTCCAGAACGCACTCATCTGTCAATGAATCCCCACGCAAATAACCAAAATAGATTCATGCAGCAATGCCGTTTGATCCATGCATAGATACCTTGTGACTCCAGCGATCCGAAAGAACTCCGATCTCTGACTGTGGCTCCAAATCGTCATTCTCTTTTCCCCGACACATTAACCACTGTGTAGAGCGGCCACAAAATAATTAACGTCTTGTAGAGAATAGTGCGCAGGTTCTTATCATAGAAACACATAGAACAATTGGGCCGCTCTGGCGCAGAGTCCAGAACGGCCGCCCATATTGTAGAAAAGTGACGTGCATGCGTCATCCGGTCGTGTCACTTGGTAGACTTCATTGGAAATTTACGTGGCAAAAGGTCCTGGCAGGTGGATTTTAAACTGGCCTCCCTCGTACCATAACTGGTGGATACCATACCATGGTCGGGCCCACTGGGTCCAGCGGATCGTCCCCCTGAACAACTGCCGTATCTGGAGATTCTGTGACCTGCTACGCCATCCTCAGTACAATGGCCGACGGTTCGGAAACGGCTTTACCGTACCTAACTTTCGTATACCGTTACCCCCGGCGCCACCCAATTCCGGGAATTAGAGGGGGTTGGGTTTCTTTTGGCGCGGTGCGTTGCTTTTTCACCCACCTTTGATGTGGCTTATAAATAAAGTACCATCCCCGGTTACATCATAGTTTCGTTTCTGGTCTCTGGTTTGAAAGCTAGCCGTACATAGTCCTTTAACTGGTGAATTCGAAGTCACATTAACATTTCATCGATTGCCTATTCATATCCTTGTGGAGATTTTCATTGAAGGTTTCGGAGATTACTTGGTAGTGCTAGCACCGATACCCAGTGATTACTAATTACCATATTCCCCCTAAGCTGAGTTCATCGAATTTGGCAACTTTGTCAGTACTGTCAAACCACTCCTTCTTCAACATTAGACCAATGACTGAGATCAAGAGAAACATCTCCGATGTGGCGGTTGACCTGCCTTCGTCCGGTTCTGTGTCGCCGGACTCCCATAGTGACAAGAAACTCCACACTAAGCCAGGAAGAAAGCCCATAGAAACTGAGCCCAAGTCTAAGAGAACTGCTCAGAACAGAGCTGCTCAAAGGGCATATCGTGAGAGAAAGGAACGCAAAATGAAAGACTTGGAAGACAAGGTGAAGTCGTTGGAGGAAGATAACATAAAAGCCGTTACTGAGTCAGATTTCTTGAAGGCTCAAGTGGATATGCTTAGAAACGAATTAGCTAGGTATAGAGGTACGGCGGACGTTTCCGACTTGAACTTACCAAATAAAGTGGGAAAGTTATCGAACCCCAATACCGGTGGCTATCTCCCATCCTTCGGCTCCCAAACCAGTGTATCTACCAAAGCTTCCAGTCTATCGCAACATGCTTCGTCCACCACATCCAAGAATTCTAATGACTCCCCATTTTCGGTAGACTTCCCTTGGTCAGAAGATAATTTGAAAAAGAGCAATCACAATGCTAGTGTGAGTAGTAACACAAGCTCTCAAAATAACTATCAAGTACCAGACCTAGTAGGGGGTTCTTCTTCCTCTAGCAGTCCTTTAAATGAGAACATATTGGTGTCGCCCGACTCATCTGTATCTTCAAGTCATGACGGTAATAATCTTCAAATTAGAACGAATACGCTTACTGGTAACTTCGATGAAGAAGTGGATTCGTTCTGCGTACAATTAAATGAGGCATGCGGTACAAAGCAATGCCCTGTTCCCAAATACAAAAGGCAAGGTAGCAAGAACTCAATTTCTTCTGTGGTTCCAGGTAAAAATGATGCATATCAACAATATAGCTCGCCGTTTTCGAACTTGGTGACCCCAAATTCGAATTATGAGGGTGTTCAACCTACTAAGAATGGAAATGGTCAATTTGATTACATGAATGATCCATTCTTTCATCCTACTCCTAATACAGTCAATAACATGGAATTCAACTTTCCAGAATCCGGCGAGGGTGATCCATTATCCTTCCTTAATGACAATAATTTTGATGTTTCATTGGCATTTGGCGATAACATTAACCCCGTCGAAAAGTCCGAAAGCAGTACCAAGGAGATAGATCCTATGACATTATTGACTACTGAAGAATCGATATATGACCCATTGAATGGATCAAATAACTTTGACTTGAGTGAATTTATGAAGACAGGATCTGGTAATGACTACCAAAAGATCGAAGCTAATAGGAGTTCGGAAGTAACAGCCACAGGTCAAAATGACGAGGATGAGGTGGTACCGGCGCCAGTGGATACAATGAAATGCTCTGAAATATGGGACAGAATTACCGCACATCCAAAGTATACCGAGATCGATATAGATGGTTTGTGTAATGAGTTGAAGAGTAAGGCTAAATGCTCAGAAAGGGGAGTAGTGATAAATTCAACTGATGTGAATCAGTTGCTCGAACAATCTGCTATGCTCAAGCGTTAATAATTTGCTTAAAAATAAATTCGATGATGATGACGACGTACCGCAATATATTTTTATGACCCCGACACCTTAACATACTGATGTTTTCGAATAAGGTGAGAACTTGAACTGTATGTTACTCTTGTTTATAATTCTTGGTCGTATAGAGTTTAAGGGATAAGATAAAACAATTTTAGTAGTCTTGTACAATTGTCTTATTGATGTGTAGTGCTGGCTCGCTGAAAGTGTTCACATTTAAGGATGACCACATGGTCAACGGGAAACATTATTGATTGAGACCTTTTTGAGAAATGACGTACCAAAATCAGAATTGTGTATGGGTTGCTGGTTGACATCAAACATATTTGAGTATAATGTATATCCCTAAAATGTTTTCTGATATCTGACAACTTCCAAATAGGATACTCACAATCTCAAAACTGTGGTTTCTAGGTTGTTGGTAGATAAGAACTGCGGTGATCCTGTATATCTATTTGTTTCATCTTTTCCCTTAGTAAACTTGATTAATTTTCGCATCTTCCATGTACACTTCTCTACAAAGCCATGGCCCGATTAGGAAATTTTGCACCCAATCTTTGTTAGAGGCTTAAGTCTGCCTTGGTCACTTTCATTACATCTTAATGAATTGTCCAAGATGCCATATTATAATTCAGCTATAAAAACGCAACATCTGTCCCTCTCTAGCCATCATCGAACAAAAAAAAAACTTTCAACAATGGCTGCTCAATCTACTAC
This sequence comes from Suhomyces bolitotheri, assembly GCA_030568555.1. Lineage (NCBI taxonomy): Eukaryota > Fungi > Ascomycota > Pichiomycetes > Serinales > Debaryomycetaceae > Suhomyces > Suhomyces bolitotheri. The sequence goes on from JAJMGH010000011.1 coordinate 250,076, forward strand.
TTCTAATTCTAACAAATCTCAATCTGCTAACAAGGACAACTGGCACGGTGCTGGTACTATTGCCAATGGTCAATACATTCCTCCTGCCTGTACAATTGTCTAGATGCTTGGTTTATGTCAAGTAGGCTATTCTGATTGATTTCTTATGTGATCCCGATAGGTCCCAGACTTTTAACTTACTTTTTCAAAAATACAAAAAAAAAAGTTGTTCTATAAATATTTGAATTTATATTATAGTGCCTTATCGTAGACTACGTACTATTTTGTAAAGGGCTTACTCCTCCATTGATACATCATAATCAACGTTTTCTTCCTCTTCAAGCATTTGGTCAATCTGCTTTAACTGGTCATCAAGATCATCCTGTTTTGGTTTCTCTTGCATCTCAGCTTGAACCTTCTTTGCTTCCGATTCGGGCTCCGTGCTGGCATTTCCACTCATATCGATGTCTTCGAGAGGTTTCGTGCTTTCCATTCCGGTTAAACTCTTGTTATCTTCAACATCCTCCAAAATCGAGCTTGCTCTACTAAAGCTGCGTGGAGTGTTTGCTTGTTCCTTCTGCTCTCTTTCTACCGAAGCATCGTACGTTTCCTTGATAGAAATTTCGAAGGTGTCGAAATTTTTTAAAGTTAATCTATCAAATTGAAACTCTGAGTCTTGACTGTTTTCATCGAAGCACACTTTTGTTCCCTTCAAAGCATCAACAAGTCCCTTCAAAACATTAGATTCGACATCTGAAGTTATGAAGAACTTATTTAAATTATTTATTATAGCCTTTTTGACCGCCTTTGGAGTATCCTGCTCCACAACTTGGAGCAAATATACACATTGCCATATGTGGGAAGTTTGACCTCGTATGGCTTCTGGTGTCATATTCACTAAATGATTTGGATCACACCAATGTATCAACTGTTGCACAACTTGTAAAGGAGATAATCTATTTTCAAAGCGTAGGAAGTCGCTGGACTCGTTGAACATTCGATACATACAGTCTCCTGTGACTGACGACAATCTGAACTGGTGCTTGGAATGGCTGAATGCATAAACAGGAATACAAAACGCCAATATTTGCTTTAATTCCTGATTTTCTTGAGTTAGAGGATGGAAATAACTCAAAATTAGAGCCTCGAACAATTGCATTTCGGTCTCAACTTCAGGCTCATCTTCCTGTTTGCGTTCTCTCATCCTGTCAGATCCATCAAAAACATCTGCCAAAAATAGCTTACACAAGCCCTCCGCAACGACACATTGAAGTTTAGGCATGTCAAAAGAATTCAAAGACCTGTAGAACAATTTACCATACTGATACATCACTCTGTCATCGATCAACGATGTACCATATGTAGATAGTATGTCAATAATCGCCTTCATGCCAATAATTCTGACTTCTTCACCAGAATTTCTCATTGCAGCGAAAAAGGTGGTGACAGCATCTTGGGCTGTAGTCTTGTCGATGAGTGCAAAAAGTCCTAAACACTTCAATCCTTGTAAGTGAAGGGTATACTTTTCACTGTAGTGGATGGCATAGTTGACCAACCCTGAGTAAATAGACCCCAATGAAATATGATTCTCCAATGGTTCTTCAATTAATTCCAATACATTCTGAGTTATGATAAGACATCTAATCACAATGTCGTCCGGAGGAAGTTTGGGTTCAATCTTACGTTTTTTTATCTTTCTTGTATTTTTGCGTTTTGTAGCTTCATTGCCTTCTTCTGGTTCTGCTGGTTTGGTGGTTTCCGAGGCATTGTCATTTACAACCTGATCTTCTTCTTCTTCTTCCTCGTCATCATCTTCTTCATCTTCATCATCATCGAATCCAGAAATGGCGGAATGGAAGGAGTCATCCTCACTTTCATATGAATCTCTGATATCTGTAATAACTTCTGTCGACATAGCTATGAAATCCTTCTCGTTTATGGAAATTTTTTTCAAAATCTGAAGCCCCACAGAAATTAAACTTGAAGAGAGTTTGTCTTCTGTTAGAGACTTCCTAACAATTTGTAACATTTTTCGTCTTCCTATCTCATCACTAAAATCAAACTCCCTCGAAATCAATAGCAATTGCTCAATGATGAATTCCAATTCTTTCTTTTCATCGGCGAATGGCAAATAGTCATCATCAAACTGAGAAAATCGTTCGTACTCATCTACTTTTTCTTGTGATAATAAATGATATTTCTCTGTTCCTTGTTTAAATCTTGACTCACAATTAACAATTGCTTTTTCGATGTCTTTGACTTCCGCTTTACTCGATTTAATTGACTCTTTTATTTCAGTTTGTTTCTGAGTCAACTCTTCAACAGAAAATTCCAATATCTGTTGTACTATTTGTTGGTTTTCTTCAGTGATAATATCATCGTAGGACTCATCATTGGCTTTCATCTTAACAAGGCGATACTTTATAAGCTTCGTTAACTCATCATAATCATCAATATTATTTAAGATTTCTCTAAGATTTCTCTTATATGCATCCACTTCATATTTAATCTTTACCAATGAATTCTCGACGGTAAATAATTGACTCTTGATGAATTCCACTCTTTGCTCATGCTCCTCTAATTTCTTCACAATTTCATTATTCTCATCTAGAAAGCGTAATCTTAAAAGTAAGTATTTCTCCAATGTTTCGGCCAAGTCGATTGACTCCGGATAATTGGAGTCTATCAAATCATACAAATTATTATCATTACAATAATAATAAAAGCTCCGCATGAGAAAAGCCTTCTCTACTGTCAATGCTTTCCAGTAGGTATCATCAATCTTTATAGTATCGAGTTTATCTTGTCTACCCTTGTAGAATTCAGTCATCACCAAGTCTGCAACTTTACTTTCTGTAACTCTAAGCACATCTATCAACTCTAAGATATCCTCATTGGCAGTGTGGAACCAATAATTATTAACCATTTTAACAGCAGCTTGCTTAACTGTTTCATTACGATCATTAAGACCCCATTTCAACAAAAATTCCCTTTGCTTGAAATCAATATTTTTGTAATCCCCTAGTTCATGTGATATCCTCGAAAAGATTAATCTTCTGTTTATACTATTCACATCTCTTGCTCTTTCAATGAGATGCAGGATGGTAGACTTGTTCTTGTTCAAGTTGAGGAGAGCTGCACGTCTCACTTCAGCGTTATCATCATTCTGTATTGTGGCTATGATCTTTCCAGTTATCAGGTCTTTACTCAAGAGCAGACCTAATGGGTCCTCTTCGCTGCCTTCGAAATCGAAATTGAAGGATTGGAATCTAGAGATTGCAACCACGGCCTGAATTCTTATGGAGGGTTCCTTATCAACTAACCTTTTGTTCAATGAAGTATACAATGCCTCGAAAGTATCATGATCGATTTCTCCAATGTAATACACCAAGTACGCTAGAATCTGAACCACTCTATATCTCACATTTTTATCCTTTCCCTCAATACCTCTCAAAAGGTGGTGAATCAAATACTTGACAAATGCGCCAACATAGGTTTCGTCATCTTCATCTTCATTTTCATCTTGTTCTTCCTGATTAGCTTTCTCTTCTTCTTGTTTCTGTTTGTTGGCTAAATCATCCTTGGAGATGGCAGCCACGAACGATGAACAGAATTTAGCAATTCTATCCCCAACCTGTTCTCCCTTTTTCAAAGGCAAAATCTTATTGATTAACTTGGTGAAATACATGGCAAAGTGTTCCTCGAATTCCAATTCTATGGCCTTGTTCATGATGTTCTTCATAACTAGCACCAACTTTCTGTGTCCAGATAAGCTTAGTTGTGCATCTTGGAAAACATGACTGGTAGCATTGCGGATCTCATCAACTGTCTTGATACGTTTTATATGATCAAGGGTGGGCTTTATATGAGATCTGTGTTGAACCTGCCCAGTCATGGCAGCAGGCATATGTGTTTTGATGTGGAGATGTGATGACTTAACAAACCAAAACAGAAATCGAAGGCGCGTTCCCCCAAAACATTAGAAATCAGGAATAAAAAATGAGCGGTACGGGAATCGAACCCGTGACACCTGCTTGGAAGGCAGATATGTTAACCACTACACCAACCGCCCGCTTTTCTACAATTTTTTGCTAAATTGTTGTTGAAGAGTATGATCTTTCGGGCAAAAAAATCACATATGGGTCAGCTTTTGAAGGATTAACTAGTTAGTAAGAATTTGGCGTACTGTTAGCAGATTAGCATTAACAAAAATGTCCGCTGATATTAATATTTGCCAGAAACCTCCCATAAATTATGATTACCATTGAGGCTCGATTATAGCTAAAAACAGAAACAACGAAATGACATTGTCAACAAATTGCTTAATTATTCTACAACTATTATGCAATACTTCTTGAGTGCTCTGTTGCAATAATTCTATATATATTTTAAATTCGTGAAAATTTTGTAATTTTGTAATTTTGTAAAATCTGGAGAATGTCTGAATATTTTTCAGATTTGAACCCTTAAAAGGAATAGATGTATTAAGCAGCGAGTAATGCTTGAAGAGGGAAAATGTGTCTTCTACGTAACTGTATCCGCAATTTTGAAATACAGGAAATGTCCTGACAAACCTCGTATGGGAGTCTGAGATCCGGTTAGAGGCTCAATAAAGGTGATCCAATGTTAAGCACCAGTTACACGTTTGGATAATCCTGTTTAAGTTAGATCTTAGATCGGCCGAGTACGTATTCGGCTTCTCCAAACACTGGCCGGGTCCGGAGTTGTTACATTTCGGTTAGGTGCAGGAAATGTGGAAGTCTTAAGGACCAAGCAATGGGCTCAGATCTGGTGGTATGATGAACACATGGCTACATTATACGACAACGAATATAACGACCACTCCCCCACACCAACCCCAGACGGGACTCCATGGGTACGGAGTTATCGCGGTGCTTATTGAAGGATTGTGAGTGGATGTGGATCTCGGAATCCTACGATGGTTAATCTTATACGATGATGGGCTATGTACCTGGAGCTAAACGAGGCTAAACGAGATACGTAAACGAGCGCAAATTGGATACGACGGGTACGAAAACACAAAACCTACGCGTAAACTTTTTCGGCGCGGACACGAGCTATATAAAGCAGAGTGTGCGATAGAACTGAAAATCTTCACAACGATTCAACTCTTGCATACCATAAAATGTCCACAAACAATATCGAGTTAGCTGAAAAGAATTTCGAAAGAGATTCGCAATTCACTAAGGCCTTACATGGTGACTCCTACACAAAGACCGGGTTGTCTGCTCTTATGGCTAAGGCCAAAGACGCTTCTGAAGTTGCGAGTGAAGGTTACTTCAAGCACTGGGACGGAGGGATCTCAAAGGATGACGAAGACAAGCGTTTGAAGGACTACTCTCAGTTGACCCACCACTACTACAACTTGGTCACTGACTTTTACGAATACGGTTGGGGTTCTTCTTTCCACTTTTCCAGATACTACAAGGGAGAAGCTTTCAGACAAGCCACTGCTAGACACGAACACTACTTGGCTCACAAGATGAACTTGAGCGCCAACATGAAGGTATTGGATGTTGGTTGTGGTGTCGGTGGTCCAGGTAGAGAAATCACCAGATTCACCAACTGTGAAATAGTTGGTTTGAACAATAACGATTACCAAATCGAAAGAGCTAGACACTACGCCAAGTCTTACAAGTTGGACGACAAGTTGTCTTATGTCAAGGGTGACTTCATGCAAATGGACTTTGAGCCAGAAACCTTCGACGCTGTATACGCTATCGAAGCCACTGTCCATGCTCCAGTGTTGGAAGGTGTTTACTCCGAAATCTACAAGGTGTTGAAGCCAGGTGGTGTTTTCGGTGTCTACGAATGGGTCATGACCGACAAGTATGACGAAACCAACGAAGAGCACCGTAAGATCGCTTACGGTATCGAAGTTGGTGATGGTATCCCAAAGATGTACAAGAGAGAAGTGGCTGAGCAAGCATTGAAGAATGTCGGATTTGATATCGAATACCAACAAGACTTGGCTGATGTCGATGACGAAATCCCATGGTACTACCCATTGAGTGGTGACATCAAGTACTGCCAATCGTTGTCTGACTACTTCACTGTGTTCAGAACTTCTCGTGTTGGTAGATTTATCACCACCAACGCTGTCGGTGTTTTGGAAAAGATCGGTCTTGCACCAAAGGGATCGGCTCAAGTCACCTACGCCTTGGAAGACGCTGCCGTCAACTTGGTGGAAGGTGGTCGCCAAAAGTTGTTCACCCCAATGATGTTGTTTGTGGTCAGAAAACCATTGAACGCATCTAATTAATTCATTTAGTTCTCCTGTATCATTAGTAGTGCATATACCGTTAGTCTATTATACATGGCATCTATTTATCTGACCGAGAGACCTGGCCGTTGATGTCCTGCACCAAGCCCCAAGCCCCGAATGTCGCTGAGGTTGCTGTGCCTGCGCAGGTCACTGGCTCCTTCCTATTTGGGACTAAGGAATTTCAATGGCTATTATCAAGTAGCAACTAACCAATACTTCGGACGACTTACAAATCTGTCTATCTATATCCATATATATAGATAGCTTTGCAATTGTGTGCGACAATTCATCCCAACTTTACCATGCCAATTGAAAACCCCAATCTAGAAGGATATAACATTGTCCGTAACTTTTGGCAATTGTACTACAACCCCAAGCAGCGCACGTTTATCGCCCCAAAGAAGTGCAGCGGATGCTACGATGATCATCACTTCGTTGTATGGGCGGTAGCAGTGGCTGCCCAATCGGTGGTGGATGGTGCCAGAATCTATAAGGAATTGGTGCCTTTAGTCGATCCTGCCATTGAAATTTTCCAAAGGTATAAGAATCACCATTTGAAGGGGTATTCTGCCGCCGAAAACAATGGTAATGACAAGGACATCTACTACGATGATGATGCCCAAGTGTGCAGTGCCATGCTTACCGCTTTTGAAGTCACTGGTAACAAGAAGTACTTGGACCAGGGTCGGGAGTTGGTTCGATTCTTGATGGGGGGATGGAACGATAACCCCAATGCGAAGACCAAGGGGGGAATGCGTTGGCATATCTCCAAGAAGTTGCTCAATGCGGTGACCACGGCTGAAGTGGCGAAGTGCTGCTTGCAAATTGCCAGCTACATCCCTGATGAGGCGAAGACTTATATCGATTTCGCAGCTAAATGTATCGACTGGCAAATTAGGGTGTTGCAAGATCCTGGCGACAAGTTAATCAAAGACGGTCTTGGGATGGACGACGACAAGCCCGACCCTGTCAAGTGGACCTACAATACTGGTACCACCTTATCGGCAGCTTCGCTCTTGTACCACCACACCAAGGACTCCAAGTGGAAAGACATTGCCGACGACTTGGCCAAGGCTGGAATCAATAGAGGAGTTTTCTTCTACGACCGTGACTATCCAAATGAGCTCAGGTACTGGAGGGACCCTTCATACTTTAACCAATTGTTAATCGAAGGCTTGGCTGATTACCTTTTGTTTGTTGGAAACGAAGTTCCTGAAGAAATGCCCAAAAAGATTCACGAAGAAATCAGAAGACATTTGATTATGTTTTACGAATATATGAGAGACCCTCAAGACGGTTTGTACCTTCAAAGTTTTGAACCTCATAACACCTACAAGGAGGTTTATGAGCTGAAGTACAAGAGGGAATTCGGTGGTAAAAAAGGCTGGGGCCTTAAGGGGGAAGACAAGGGTCCTGATGGAAATCCCCTCAAGTGTTTGATGGGTGCTAGTGCCGCTGCTAGAGTTTTCTTCCAAGGGGCCAGAGTTGTTCCTCAAATTTAGATTTAGGTTACCTAACTGTAACTACTATATTTTTTGCTATTATTATACGATAAATCTCGAAACGAGTACTGAAAACTGTGTGTATTATGATAACCTAAATTCTTAACTTAGGCACATTGAATGCTGGGGTGTGAGGTAATGAGAATTGGGATCTTTCAACAACAATGATGTCCTTTTCTCCAAAATTCTCCACCTTCATCACCGGTCTATATTTTGTAGTAATCCAGAAGGATTTATCCTCCATTTGCTCCTCTGCCTCAACACCCTCACCTTCTGTGTGTCCGTTTTGCTTTTCCTTCTTATCTTCCTCATCTCTACCTCTCTTTCTAGATTGTTCTTTGTTAATCAAATTCAACGACAAATCAAAAAACGATACCCAGTTAGAACCGTAGATCCATAACTTATTTTCCTTAACAAAGAGCCCCTGAGGTCTTTCCAAGATCAAAAACTGGTCTGGTAAAACCTCGCTATTCTTCTTGGACCATGGAGTTAACAAATTCTTTGAGTCAGATCCAATGAAAAATTCATAAAACTTATTTTCTTCATTCATCACTACCAATTTGTCCGTAGAAGTAAATTCTAACAAGTGTGGGTATGTAGTCAATTTAGATATCAAATGTCCTTTAGAAGCGTCAGATAATGGATACATTTCAATCGAACCATCAAAACGAGACACAGCCATGTATTCTTCGTTTTGTGATATTATCAAGTTGTTAATATTCGAGAAGTATGACAACTTTCCATTCGAAGTGCTTGACTCCAAAAGTTCGATTTCTTCCTCTAAATTGACACTTCTGTTTTCAACATCAATGCCAAATTGATAGATTTCTTCCTCAGCGGTCAATACTATCAACTTATTGCTATCATAAAGTTTCACAACCTTGGCACCTTCGATCAAACTGTTGAAATTTTCATCTCTGAATTTTTGTACTTTAAGCTTAGTGGTATCTTCTTGTTCTTGTAATGCAAATATCTTGACCGAGGATAATCTTGCTACAACCAATAAGGTTCCCTCTTTATTGATATCCACACTGGTGATGTTTTCTTCATCGTTCAAATTCAATTTAGCCACCAATTTATACTTGCCGCCGTCTAGCACCTTCCACAACTTGACGGTTTGGTCTTGCCATAATATAACCAAGTTCTTGGATTCATTGACCAAAATATTGGATTTCTGTTGATTTATGCTAAGTTTTTTATATTTTCCGTCGTAGAACTTTTGCACCGATTGGATTACCAAACACCTTTCCACTCCTCCGGTGACTAACCAGTCGTGGGCCTTGCCTTCAAAAATCGACATAGCCCTAATATCGTTGGAATGCAATAATCTGTTGAAACTATGGACCCATTTAGTGGTTGATTTGGTTTGGATCAAACTGTATTGATGTATTTTCCTGTCAACACCAGCAGAAAAGATCTTTTCTTCGTCGATGTCGTGGTCAAGACACAACACATCGGCTTCATGCTTGTTGAAACTTTGCAACAATGTGAATTGTTCGAGGTCCCAGAATTTAACTGACCCGGTAGAATCTCCACTAACAATTTGCTTTTTTTTAGGTAACACGGTAATGGACCACACCAATGTACTTTCGGTTTTAGACTTGTCGACTCTCATAGTCGATAAAATTCTTCCCTTAGTTTCTCCTGAGGCAGCCCATGACCGGATTCTACCGTCAGAACATCCTCCAATTAACATATCGTTCTCATACCATTTGATGCTCATCACTCTGGCATCCTGTCTTTGACAGATACTGTCGTGCTCCAAGGAGCCGAATCCTCCACTAATGTCGATGATGACCACACTACCATCATCACATCCCACAGCCAATTTCTTCTGGTTTTTGCTGATATCAAGCGACCAAATGGTGCCCGCGTTACAGTCGTAGTTTATCACTGGTCTGAGGGTCTTCAAATCCCACTCAGTTATATACGTTGAGCCTCCAATGGAGAAGAGTCTTGGAGACTCGTTATTACCACTGCACCATACCAATCCTTCGACAGATCTGCCGCTCGACCCTGGCAAGGTGATCTCATGGATCCAGTTATTCTTGGGATTCCAAATTTCAATATCTCCGTTGCTTCTGCCAACGGCCAACCTCAAGTCATTCGGAGCATTTTTGTTGGTTACCGATGGATAGGAAAATGCAGAAGATGTTATGGTATGTGGCGTATAGTCCACAAATCTACACCTGTGAATATCCATTGGGGCTGGTTGTAGTTGGAATGAAAAATTGTCATCTCATCTCAGAAAGGTATCGCATCACGTGACACATTCCTGATTGCACCCAAAATGGATAAACTGGATGAACCTGTGAAGGAACATTGCCGACATCCTTGTTCAATTGGATGTTACGAGGGTTAGGGATGTGCATATCACCCCTTGGATTTACATTTCTTGTTTCTAAAATTGTTAGCACACCAAATTTAGTTTCACAGCTACGAGAATGCCCAATGGTAATATACATTGAATAGAATAATATATCAATAGCCAAACTACCAAGTACACAATCAGAATTTCCCTGATAATTAGAGAAATTGTATTTCAAAAACCAAAGAATAAGCTAGTTGAAAAAATGAAAAAAAAAAACCACCTGGAAGCTAGACAATAGTGCAAGCAGGTGGGATGTATTGACCATTGGCAATAGTACCAGCACCGTGCCAGTTGTCCTTGTTAGCAGATTGAGATTTGTTAGAATTAGAAGTAGTAGATTGAGCAGCCATTTTAGAAAATTGTTTCTTCGCTTGATGATAAAAACCAGATGATGTCCACTGACATTTATAGTTTAAATTGGTGGACAAATTGAGAGAAAAAAATAGAAATAGGGGACAGAATTATGGGGTTTAGGGCAATGATTTCCACTAATAATACAGACTTACCTCATATCTAAGATTGCAACTGCTTATTTTAGTATATCTGGGAATCTTGTAGTTGTACGCATCACAAAAAAACTTCCGGATTGAGACACCACAATTATCAAGCAATGGCAGACCTCTAAATCTCGAAACAAATACACACATCGGCAAATGTCTTCCCGAGGAATTAGATGCCACTCACAGGTAATTTTGAGAAAAAATTGCCAGTTCTGGTTTCTTCCTATCACCTCTTGAAACACTTACTGGCTTACCGTTTAGTTTGCTACACAGTTCTAGAGTTGGTATATTGCATCTAATTGTCATTTCTTCGTAGGCTACGATTGGGCCCTTAATTCTAAACAAATCCCACAAAGCTATTAAGGAAAGAGAGTATTCTGATAAACCACTTGTTTTCATCGGTATTAATGATCATATTAATGATTAACTCCTTTTTCTTCTTATCAGCACTTCCATTCTGGGAAGCCACAACAGTTCTTTTCACAATTACGTTTTTCTTCGCTAACCAAGTCAAGAATAATATTGCCAACAAACTGATAACAAAATTCTTCAATAAATGAAGACTGTTCTTACCAACAATACGAAGAATACGAATGATCCTATGCTTCAAAATCTGGTTCATATTCTGCTCGTCATCTTCTGGTGAAGGCAAACCACCTCTTGCACCATCAACATGTCTTGAATTATCGAATTGACGTGACAAGTTCTTTATGACGGTATTGATTTCGTTTTGCCAGCTTCTGAAATCATTGGCCAGGTTAGCCAGACCAACAGCGTTAGTGTTTCGATGATGATGGTTGAGATTACGGGGCAATGACCTTGCTGTTTGTGCATCGATTCTAGACTGCTCATGCATAGGCAAGGAATATACCGAAGCTGTTCCTACCCCAGAAATCCCAGTAGGCTGTCCCGCAGCAGTTGCTGTAGCGCTCTGGCGTTGTTGATTTACATAATCATTGATCGACAACATGGTGCTTCTTCGGGAATGTGAATAGATCTTCTGGAGATTGTTACGATATTGCTGATTAGGGACGATACTAGAAGTTCCGACGGAAAATTTGTCCGATTGATCTGCCTGACTGAACAGCGGAGAATGCGCTGGCAAAGGGATGGGGTGGTCGTTCTCTTCGTCACTATTGAACTGTAAGTCCTTAATTTGATCCCATAAATACTCTAACTCGCTCAATAATTCTCTTGCCTCTAATGTCCCACTGGCATACACCTTCATGGTATCAATAAGATACGAGATGTATCTTCTTTTCGCTTCTGTTTTTGAAATGCCTTCTTCACGTTTCCAGGCGTCCCATTTCTTTCTGGCTCCTTCATCTTCGATACTGAACCCGACTGGCCTCGGCATTATACCCTCAACATCACCTTCGGTTGCTTGTTTATACAAGCCATATAATCTGATTCGATTTTCTGCTGGTGGTCTAGGTAATGATCCGTAATTGGAACGTGATGATAACGTTCTAATGGTGGTAATTGCTTTCACAAATACACGATCTGGGGTTAGTAGAAGTTCCGAAAACTAGGATGCAAAATCGCTGCAAAGTGGCAGGTGACATACCAATTGAATCAGACATCAGTAGAGAAGGACCGAAGATGTACAGAAGACCTAAACACAAAGATCTGGTGTAGTTGCTGTTAGGAGATCGGATTTGAAGCCGGGGTTGTTTTGAGGAGCACGCACGTGAGATTGTGGAGAGAACAGGTTTGGCCCATTTGTTTTTGCCGACGGAACACAGTCGCGACAAAAAAAACAAGGTGCGACATATGGTCCGCGACACTACAAAATTACTACGATGTGAGCTGGTGAAATGGACCTATCATTCTCATTAATTCAGAGAATGATGGTGAGTAAATAGCTGTCGATCTAGTTTGCTCCAAAATAGGAACCAAATACGGCAATCAGAGATATATAATCAAAGATAGATTTGGCACCAGAGTGTTGGCAAACAGTTTACACTGTAGAAATAGACAAGACTAAAACCAATTTAGTCTCGACTAAATGAACGTTAATAATATGAATTAAACCCTATTAAACACTTTTGTACATAAATTAGTTTAGTTTTCTGGAACATCAATTTCACCATCGTTGATGGCGTCAATGATGTCATGAGGGTTCTTTCCTTCAACACGGCATCCAACGGATTGGGCAGTACCCAAGATTTCCTTAGTGACGGAAGCCAAGTTCTTACCGAAAGACTTTTCCTTCATTTGTCTGGCAATTTCGTAGATTTCTTCTAATGGAATGTTACCGCTGTGCTTGACGTTCTTTTCCTTCTTTCTGTCTCTTGGAGCTTCCTTCAAGGCAGTGATGACTAAGGAAGAAGCAGATGGGACAACAGAGGCGGTGGCTTGTCTGTTTTGAATTCTCAATTGAACAGTAACCTTAATACCCTTGAAGTTCTTGGTGGCCTTGGCGATATCTTCACCGACCTTCTTTGGGGACAAACCCAATGGACCAATCTTTGGGGCCAAGGCGGAAGAAGCACCAACTTCACCACCGACAGCTCTCAAGTAGATGAACTTAACCTCACTTGGATCGAATTTTGGTGGCATATTGTATTACTGTTATCTGTAACTACCTGTGAAAGAAGTAGAAAGGGAATCAAGTGAAGAGTAGGAAGAATTTTTTCACTGGTGCGGGTGTTCCTAGGCGAGAGGGCTGAAAGCTGTGTACAGGATGGGGATGAGAATAGAGAGAAGAATTCATCACGTGCAAAATGGTGCTCACTAGGGCACGCGCCCTAAAACCAGTCTCCCCACCTTAATTAGTTTGGTTCGAATTACCATGCAGATTTAACATCTAATCTTATTACAATTGTTATTAAGTCTATTATTCATAATGCGTAAATGTAACTATTTCTAACCTAGCCTTCACACTTCTCTCGCTCGAAATATTTTGTCGTTTGGGCGATATTAAATTCCCCTTGTTCATAACTCACTACAATGTTCCTCCAGGGATATCATCGCCAATACGTGAATCTTCATACAATTCGTCCGAAGCTGTAGAGTCAGCTGTGGTCGTGGTGGCCAATTGTCGTAACATAATCGCCGGATGCTTGCCCAATTCTTGTAATTCTTTGAAAATGATCACTGGTTTTTCAGCCAATTTTAATATTCTTTCCTTATCACCATAACAAATAACCAACACATATTTTGACCAATCGTCCCTAGGAATATGGTGACGCTTCATAGCCTGCTGTAGAATTTTAAGACATGAATCTTCAGTCGATGCCCGCAATTGCTTTAAAGGTTCATTTGATGGCTGTGTTGCAGTCATGTGTGATGAACTCAGTGCTTGGTGCTTCAACGAAGGCTTGGAGCCATTGGCAGAATTCGTACCTCCGAGCTTATTCATGGTAGGGGTGGTTGGGGTTCCGGGAACATTTCCTAGCGTATTAATGGTAGTCGTAGAACCGGACGATTTGGTATCGATCAATCTTGGTCTCATGGATTCTTCTTTATTGGAAGTATCGGGAGCTATTTTCTGCAAAACAAATTCAGGCTGTGATCTTGTATCATAGACCTTGGAAATGGATTGTTGTACAATTTTACCGGTTCCAGTAGTAAATATGGATCCAGATGAAAATCGTTTGGAATATGTTGGGCTAGGTAGATTGTAGGAGCTTCGGTTACTTGTGGTCCCAGAGTTGTTGCTTATACTATTGCTCCTAGACACAGTTTGGCGGGGAACCGCCGATGAATTGGAGTTCAATGTTCCAAAATCTGTTAATGGTTCTGCCCATGATCCAACCGTGTCTGAATGTGTGCTCAGAAGGGAGAGCGTAGGAGAATCCACAGAATTAGTACCGGGATCAAGAGTTGGTGTTGGTAATGGTTTAGTTTCCTTAAGTAATCTTATCACGGGAATCAAATCGGTTTTTAATTTAATAAAGTTTTCGTTCAATCTCCTAATGTCAATCTGGTTTTGGTCTGGGGATATTGGAGAAGCGGCATTGGATTGAACATGCTGTTGCACCAAATGACCCAACTTCTTGAACATATCTTGCATCAACACTGACGATAACATTAATGACTCCATGCTGACATAATTGCTATTAATATTCACATGTTTGAGTTTATATTCGGGATCATTCATCGATTGAGGAGGGTTTTTTTGGTGATGCAGAGTGATCAAGTCGGAGAATGCCTTTTTAATGAGTAATCGAGTGTGGAGTTGAGAGATGCCCAACTCTTTCAAATGCTCCGTGGTTATGAATGGAAGAAGGGAGCCTTCGATATTATGCTGGAGGAAACAAGAACCTAATGATCTTTGATCCTCAGGGAGAACGGTGGCCACGTAGCTAGACACTTGGGCAGGATCCCATGTTAAGAATGATTCATTTGTAGTAGCAGACATAGTGGAAATGCGCCAAGTGGCAATGATCTGATGAAATTCGCTGCTGTTAACCGGTATAGAAAGTGATGGTCCAAGTCACCAACACGGTAATAGAAGGTGATATATGATGCTAATAAACCCCGGGTGAAGATGGGATGGACGGTTGCAATGGAGTGTTAGCAATGGAACTGGGAGGGCTCGCTGTGTGATGGGAAGGAATGTTTACCAGGAGTGGAAGTATGATGAAACACTTTATGTAAGCGACTCAAGTTTCAGGTGTGAATTTTTAGTAAAACTATACCTTAACTAGCAAAGACCCTAAATATTATTGCGGTTGAGAGGATTTACTAAACGAAACCCAAAAAATGCCTTAGACAAATCGCCTTGTGATATGGGTTTACGAGCTGATCTGCGATCTAGGTTACAATAGGTGATACGGTATACGGCTATTTTTAGTTTGGGTTCCACTTGGTGCATTACACCTAGTTTGGAAACGAAATAATGTGCTACCGAGAACCCTTTATTAGTTCGGGCTCAACTAGCACTGATCAATATCTCATCATGGTGTATTCGATGGGCTGATCTACAGAAACTAACCTGGTGGGCTTGGTTAGTGTGGCTTGGGTAGTACGGATCAACTGCATATTGCAGCCGCACCTTTCACTAACTACACCCTATCTACTCCTTAACCAGTGTTGGATCTGAATCATTGTTATACAATGGCATACCCAGGAGTTCTTCATAACTACGGTCCCAATCTTACGGCGTTTGAATTTGCTGAAAACACTTCCATTCATTGTACTAATGTGGTTGTATTCGTTGCAGGGTTAGGAGATGGTCTACTCAATGTCCCGTATACAGCGCCATTGGCAAAGGAATTGAGTCACCATGGCTGGTCCTTAGTACAGGTACTTCTCAGTTCATCGTACAAGGGCTTTGGCATCTCTTCTTTGAAGCAAGATGCAAATGAAATCTCTCAATTGGTAAAGTACTTGAGGTCGGCCAAAGGTGGTAACCGGTCACGGGTGGTGTTGCTAGGACACCTGACTGGATGTCAGGATACCATGGAATACTTGACAAAAAAGGTGAATTCGAGCTCTGAGGTATCGGTGGATGGTGGTATTCTTCAAGCTCCAGTTTCCGACTACGAGGGAATCGGGGGTGAAAAATTCGCTGATCTCACAGAAAAGGTGTATCAGGAATACATATTAAAGGGAAGGCAAGACCACATTTTGCCAGAGGAATTTAGAAAGTTAGCATTCAACACCCCCATCACTGCCTATAGATTCTACTCCTTATGCCACCCTCGGGAAGATGATGATTATTTCTCCTCGTACTTGCATGAACAGGACTTTGCCAAAACGTTTGGAAAAATCGACAGACCCTTACTTGTGTTGTATGGATCCAAGGATGAGTTTGTACCTGATTTTGTAGATAAACAGAAGTTGGTAGAATCCTGGAAACAAGCCACGCAGTCCAAGTATTGGTCTCCTTTGAGTAAAGTCTTGAAGGGAGCAACCCATGCAATAGATTCGAGGTCAGACGAAGGCACTACAGAAGACTTTATTAGTACTGTTGTTGAATTCCTTTCTACTATATAGAAAATTGATCATCTTCGATACTATAGGTCTTAATTAATGATATCAAACTGTCATAATACTGCTGCAAACTCAAGTCATCAGTCCTCATTAATTCGTAGTTTGGGTTCGATTTAGCACTTTTCTTGAAAAAATTCCAAAATCCATTAGGCTCTTTGTCAGGGATTGGCTCTGTAACTGCTGTGTCTTTATCAATTGGATTCAACCTAGATAAAAGAAAGCGAGCTTGCGAGTGTCCATATTGCGTCAAAACCATATTAGGTACTAGCAGTCTATGCTCTAATAATTTGTCTATGAATGACAAAGGCCGCTCAATTTCCGTTCTCCTTTCAATAAGAAAATCATCATTACTTGACAGATGCAATTCGAGATCTCCTCTAGTGTTGTAAATGAGGATCAGAAAAACCGAGTCCATAACTAAGAACGAGCTGTCGTAGCTGTCGTGCGGACCTAAAGAGCTTGAGTCCAAAGGAAGCAATTCGGTTTTAGCTCCAGTCAAATGGTAGAGTCGAGGTTCTATGGAGTTTATCGATAATTCGCAGTTTATCTTCAAGAACATAGCATGGTATGATGCAGTTTCATCTGGGCTTGAGTTGAAGATTCTGAAGAGTTGTGGGTTCCTCCTTAAATTATATGCCAACGTAGGTAACAATTTGAAGTTTTCATTTACAGAATACCTTTGTTGTAATCCTAGATACGGATTGTTACTGTTGCTATCAATTTGCTTTAAAGCAACTCCTCCAAAATGAAATAGTAATGCCACAATTGTTCTGTCTAGTAGTGATATTAATTCATCAAATTTTTCATATCCTAATGAACTGTCAATTCGGTGAATTAATAGCCGTGTCAAACAAACTATCCAGCATTTTTGATCGAAACTCTGGAGGTATTGATGTTCTTTGAGAACTTTGAACGCATGTTTCGGATTGCTTCCAACATTATTGGACACTAATACTGAAAGAGTTGTGGGCTTCATTATTGTGGTGATTCTTAACTTCCATTTTTTTTCAGTCCAATTATAATATTTTAGTTGAAACTGAATATAGACTTCTCGGGTACCATTAGAAGTGAGTTCAGACGACGATTTCTTCGTATCCATTTCCATCAAAACAGCTAAAGTGGTATCTGTGGCCAACAGGTTAAACCACCATCTATTTGTGAATGATTTTTTTGATAGCGGAGAATCAAATCGATTTAACGCATCAGATATCTTATCATGGTGTCCTTGATAAGACTTCTGAAACTTGCTATAACTTGAAGGAAGAGCATAGCCATAATCCCCTACCATCCGTGACAACTTCAAATCGTGAGATGTTGCAATCGTTAATTCGTTCAAGAATCTGATAGGTTGCGAATCTATAGCCTGTTTTAAACAAGCTTTCAATTTAAAAGAAGCGAACGAGTCTAACAAATAAATATTTCCCATGGTTGCCATTACTAATGGTTTCATTTCATAGATTCCCACCTGGTCCAATGATCCGACAAAAATATCATTAGTCCAAGTAGGGCGATTTCGATCCAACGGATAATTAACACTCTTGGTAGATATGCTGCTGCTTATCAGGTAAGCGTTAGCAATGGTTTGGCCATTGGCGATACAGCCCAAACAATTATAGAACCTCAGAGATGGAATGAAATCTGGAGCATTTAAATTTGCTATATCACCATGGGATCTCATTGCAGGACCCAACTTTAAATCCAAAACTCTACCAGGGTAATTAGTACAGGGTCCAGTAGTGAAAAATAATGACTTACCAATGAACTGCCTGTATGATGCTGAAGAAAGGAGAATACTGAGAATGTATTGTGATAATCCCGAAGATCTAGAAGGCTTGTAAGTTTTAGTTATTTTCGGTTTCAACTCCATCACGGTGTTTTTGATAAGCATTTTATTTTCTGGTGTTAGCTGTAGAAGAACCTTTTTTTGAACCAATGGACTATTCCTCCAAGAGGGAGACAATGTATTTTCTGAAATCCCTAATTTCTCCAAAACTGATAAAATAGAGGATTTGTCAAATAGTTCTTTATGAGTTCGTTTTGGATCATCCCTGACAAATTCATTCGAGGTATAAATTGCCAGCGTATCACCAAACCTATGAACTGAGACATTTTCATCAACGGTAATAAGTCCTACCACTGATCCATCAGGGAGGTTCTGGATGTGTTGGACTAGCTTGGAAGTAAGTGAATGAAACGGATCATCATGAGTGTCATCTGAGTGTTGATACAAGTCTATGATAAATATGTATGCAAAAGGTAATTCCTGGGGAATAGTTTCTGTAATATCGTGTGCAAGTGTATATTCTAAGGTGGAAGAAGTTTGACGAAGCTCTACGGGCCAGTCCTCGGAGGTCTCCGCAGCTTCTGGTAATGAATATTTGTTGGGCAAGAAGGATTTCTTCTTGCAAAAAGGACACCAGAACATGTTGTTGACTCTATCGATCCGTATAAACGGGTTGATGTAATTGGAACAAGTGGAGCATGTTATTGGAACTCTGTCTGTAGTAGGTATTGGCTGAAACTCATATGGACGTTGATGGTGAGGAGTATAGAGACACGCTAAAGGAGTCCCTAGTTGAGATGCTTCTAGCCTTGTTGACGGAAATAAGTTCCAATTGAATCGAACTCCATCAATATGTTCCAATTCCTCGAAAGACATGAGTAATTGATCTAGAGACCTTTGAGCGAGTGTCTTATCAGTTGCGAACAATGCAGGGTGATTTTATTAGTGTGCGTACAACGATAAGCGAGAAATTTGCGATTCCAATAAAGATAGAAGCTGCTAGTTGTATGGGAACACCCACCAGTAATGATAAATGGGAACTTTAAAGTTCATTCGAAGGGTAGTGACTCCCAGTCGAATCACGAGGGGATTCAAACTTAAAGTTGATGTGTGAAAAACAACAAAATCTACATTATTATAAAAAAATTACCATTAGGAAAATGAAAATTAATGGGATTACTATTGGCATCGGCCAAACTCTGGATCCAGTACAGAACCCGGTTTGACCTAATTACGAAATGTTTGTCTTCTTTGAACACCTCTTATCAGTTTAACGCCTCCAAATTGAAAGAAATATCCGATATAGTGTAACGGCTAGCACGGTTCGCTTTCACCGAGCAGACCCGGGTTCGACTCCCGGTATCGGAATTTTTTTTTGCATCCTCCTATAGTTAACAAGCTACCATACCAAGGACATTCTATCTTATACTTGTAGCATGAGTTTTTCTGTGGATACTATGGCCATTTCTCGGGTCTCATTGCAACCATCTCACCTTTTTCGGTTCGCATCCAGTACAAAAAAAATGCGATGCCATCTCAGATTTTCAATCTGTTAGTACACTCCAAGAATGGCTCCTAGACAATCAAAAACAGCCAAGCGGAACAAGACGCAAAACAAGACGAAGTCTGTTGAGTCAGAAGTGTTCACTGATTCCAATGCAAGAAACTTGTTGGCCAACCAGCCCAAGTTAACTCCTAAAGCCATCACCAAACAACCCAGCAAAGCCAGTGTTAAGAAACAACAAGCCAAGATAAGATTATATGGGGCTAAGAATGGTAAGGAATACCGTGAGGATCAGTTAGAAGTACCTACCTTGAATAGAGCGATCATACCCGGTGTGAAGGCCAAGAGAGGCAAGAAAGGAAAGAAGTTTGTCGATGATAATGATTCGTTGACCATGAACAGACTTGTGAAGTCCATTAATGACAAATATGACGTGGCGAACGAGAGTAAGTTAGAGAAGTCACGTAGATTGGAAGAATTGCGTGAATTGAAGAAGAAAGAAATAGAAAGAAAGGAACAGCAAAAGTTAGACAAACTTGAAGGAAAGAAAACAGAATTAAAAAATAGGGCTGCTGTAGCGAGAGCAAGCAGAAGAAAGAATGCCAAGGCTGTTAGAAAGGCCGAGGACGAAGAAGCTTCGGCAGAAGCCCCAGCCAAAAAGAAGAAGAAGAGCGTTTCATTTGCCTAGAAAAGAAAACGGACATTTTACAGAACCAGTTCCCCAAAATCAGCATAGACCGATAATGACTCTAATTATTTACTAATTATCTATTTACAACTTCATGAATAAAACTCGTAATCGAGAGTTGACAAGATTTGTTTAAAATCCGTACCTCGTAGTTCTTCTCTTCATAGCATCTTTCCTCTTTTTGTTGAACCACCACCCATAAGCAATTCCAGCAATGGAACCACCTACATGGGCAGCATAGTCATATTTACCCCATCTGAGAACTACTCCTGCAACGTTGTAGGCCACTGAGCCCAAGAACAAGAGCCAAGCACCTCCTGGAACTGGAATAAAAAATAACGCGATCGGTGCCTTTGGGATTAAATAAGAAAACGAACCCACCACGGCAAACACAGCACCAGAGGCACCAAGCGAAGCAATTCCGGCGGTGGCACCAAGTAGCGTGGGAAGGGCAAGTGACACAAATGAGGAGATCACGGCAGAATTGAGGTACATTATGGTGAAATTGGATACACCCACCATGGCACACAAGGAAGTACCAAAACTATGAAGCACAAACATGTTGACGAACAAATGACCAGGGTTCTGATGGGAGAATGCAGCCCCCAAAAGTGAAAGGTTCGACTGTAAATTATCCTTGACAATCAAGGCGTATTTCATAGTGTACCTTTTAAGCTGAGGAACTCTCCACAGCAAGAACACAGCACCATTGATCGCGATGAGCCCGTACACCCAAGCATATGGGTTCCGCTTGAAATATGCCAACGGTGTGTAATCAAATAAGTATGGAGTGACTATGGTAGTACCAGCACAAAATAAGACGGTGAATATGGCAGGCCCTCGAAGCTTCTTCCAATTCGATCTTTTGTAGTACTTGTTGTAGTTATTCCATGTTTCTGATCTTCTGAATGCGGTTCTGCTATATGTCATGGTTGAAGTTTTAAAGTTGGCCATCAACTGGGGTCCAAAGGAAGATTGCAAGACAGTGTTGGAGTTAAGATAATGTGTGGCCGGTGACAAGGTAGTCCCTTTGAAAGATTGAAGATGGACGTTGCTAAAGAAGTGATTGGATAGTCTGGGGGATGCCCCAAGCAGTCGAGTAGCAAATCGAAACATATTGGTAAGTTACTAGAATGGGATGGTTGTGGCAAAGATAGAAATATCGCGAAAAGTTCAGATACTGTTACACAGGAGTGATAAAGAGGGATGCTTGCGAGCACGAACAGTCGGTGAAGACTATGTAAGATTTTGTTTACTATATTGCTATCTTACTAATAAACTGTCAATTATCCAGTAGTAGTTATAAATTAAAGATATATAAATCCATGGCTATAAATATGTGTGAAATTATGCAAACTCATCCTCCTTTTCCTCTAACTCAATCTTTCCTTTTCCTGCCATTCTAAGAGCAGATAAGTGCTGGGTAGCCACTTGTTTCTTCACCTTTCTAGTCATCTTTTCGATCTCCTCTTCGGCATTTTCTGAATCCTGCTCAGCATATTGCATCACCAATCTTCTTCCAAGCAAGTGAACACCTTCCAATTGATTCATAGCACTCTCTGCCTCCTTGAGAATATTGAATTCCACGAAAGCAAAACCTCTGGCTGATTTGTCGAATTTCTTTGGTACTCTGACGGATTTCAATTGACCAAAAGCTCCGAAAAGTTCCAAAATATCCTTTCTGGTGGCTTCGAACGGCAAGTTCTTAATGATGATCTTGTTGGACTTGTTCGACTTGGACTTGTCACTCTTAGATGCACCAGCTCCTTGTCTGTGAGATAATTTCAATTGCAATTTGTGACCATCGAGAACATGGCCATCCATTATGGAGATAGCAGTATTTGCTTGTTCTTTAGTCCTGAACTCAACAAATCCGAAACCCATGCTCAAAGTGGATCCAGAGCTCTTGGGGTCAGGCTTGGTTTTAATAATAGCCACAACAAATCCAGTCAAGTCCTTGAATGCTGCAGTTAATTGTTGAGATGTTGTTGAGAAATTCAAATTCTTAACAAAAACAGAAACCGTAGGCCCTTCTATAGCTTCCAACTCATCTTCCTTGGATTCGTCAGTACCCAACACATCACTAGCAGATACCTTTGCTTCGACCACTTTTGGTTCAGCTTCCGCAACATTTACCGTTTCTTCTTCCACGGGTTCTCTGATGAATAAGTCCTTAGGCCCCTTTTCCAAATAAAGAATACCCTTTTTGAATCTTCTATATGCTAGTTTGATGAAAGCAGATCTTGCACTTGGAGCATCACGAAACTCCACAATGGCTATGGTTCCTGCTGGAGGCATCAACATTCTTTTAAGCTCTCCATGAGGAGAGAACAACTCTCCTATTTCCTCGATTGTAGTTCCGAATGGGAAATTTTTCACCAATATCACCTTATCGTCTCTCTCTTTCCTGTCAAAAGTTGTTAAATCGACACCTCTATCTTCAAAATACTTTCTTACGTCATTAATGACATGTGCTTCTGCCAAAGCTTGTTTGACTGCGGAATTAGAGTTCTGTGGATCAATTAACTGCGATTTGGTGACACCCATCTTAGAAGCAACGGAATCCAAAACAGCATCAGAATTCATGAAAAGCGAATTCCAACTGAACTGACTTTTCGTTGCTTGATCCTTCCTTTTCAATTCTCTTTGTTTCTTGAGGGGAAGGTTCTTCAAATCAAATTCATCGAGTCGGTGATCCTTTTTCTTCTCACCAGGTAAGATATGAAGTAATCTTCCTTGAAAGATTTGCTTATCCAAACTCTTGAATGCGGAGATGGCATCTTCATTCTTTGAGAATTGTACATACACAAAACCTTTGGACTTTCCAGTTCTGGTATCCACAGCAACATGGACTTCTTCAAGAGGTCCGTATGTTTGAAATAATTCTCTGAAATCCTGTTCCGTAGATTCATAAAGGATATTTCTTATAAAGAGTCTTCCTGTTTGAGAAATCTTTTCAATAATCACTTCGGTAGGATCTGCGACAGGTTCTTGTTTGGCAACTGGTTTAGAGAATGGAGCCTTTTCAGATCTGTCCTGTTCCAATTGAGGTTTCACCTCAGCATCATCAGCTTCTTCTTTGTCACTCTTTTCTTGTTCCTCATTCTCTTTGATTCGTATTCTCCTAGACTTAAGCCAGTCAAGATCAGACACATTCTCATTGGTCGCAAGAGAGTCTGACTCAACTTCTTCAGCTTGTGGAATATTGCTCAAGCTCATCATCTCTTCTTCTTCTTCTTCACTCTCATCCTTTTTTGCAAAGTCTTCATACTCGTCATCACTGGCATTTTCCTCGACTTGGGCCATTTCATAGTTCATATTTCTGTCAGCAGAAGTTCCATCTTTGTTATTGAGTGCTGACTCGAGAGCTTCTGCAGATGGTGCACCCGATCCATCAGCAGTAGCATCATTAGCCCATGACTTGACTTGATGTGAAGGTTTCATAACCTCCATAAACTCCTTCAATTTTGGATTATTTTCGATTTCTTCATCTAAGGATGACTTTGTTGTCTTTTGTTTCTTAGCATTTCTCATTTCCTCCTGTTCAAGAAGTCTGTCTTCTTGTTCCCTAAGTCTATGTATTTCTTGTCTCTTCTTATCTCTATAGGAGATAGGGACAGTTGGATCCGAGAAGGTCTTAGCGAGTTCAACATCTATTCTGGCTGTGTCAATAAAGGATTTGTTAAAAAAGGAAGCTGCTTTGACGGCATCATCATACGATTTGTACCCAATAAAAGCGAACTTTCTCGATTCACCATTTCTTTTCTTCATTAATTTAACATCGGTGACATTTCCTTTTTGGGAAAAGTGTTCTTTCAACTTTTCCTCAGTAAAGTACTTGGGAAGACCCTTCACAATTAACCTCGACATGCTTGTGGTGGTGAATGTTAAAGGTCGGTTGGTGATAGTTAAGATGAGGTCTCATCGGAAAAAGCCTGCGATGGGGATGGGCTCTGTGCAGGCACCATGTCACTGCGAACCCTCACGGTGGCTGCAAATTGAACCAGATTTGTGTGCATGCCGTGATTTACAATCAAATACATCACTATGGAACTTTTCAACCATGTAGGAATAACTAATGGCACCACTTCTTACTCTTATCATTCCTCTAGGTGGAGGAGATTAAAGGGAATGTTTATTTTGGCTTTGTTAACCGTCTTCTTATTACTGGGTAACTTGATCTCAAAAATGTGCTACGGGTTGGAGTTTGTTGTCCAAGACAGTACCAACAATTTTAGAAGACAGATGGCACTATTCTTTTGGGATCTTTGTATACATTTCATGGTATGTATCTTCGCAGTTGAGCTGAACCAACAACATCACTAACTGCAAGCGTTTGAATAATGTTCATATCAAATTATCAGGGGACCACATGGATGGCGAGTCAGCTATTGTTATATGTAACCATCGGTCCTTGGGCGATTGTGTACTAATTGCAGTATTAGCGAGATACGTGACAAGAAATACTGCTGGTGCAAGCCCACAAAGTAACAACCTCAACTTGGTTGTGCCTCGCATTAACTTCTTTTCGTGGTTTTTGTTATGGAGAGTACCAAAATTGAGACTTTTATTAAATATGGCCAAATGTGACGAAAACTGGGAACTCGATGCTTCATTACAAGGGAAATTTTTTGATGGATTGCTTACAAGCAAATATCCCGAATGGTTAATTCTATTTCCCGAAGTCAACATATGGAGCAAAACCAATGCGTCAATTCAACGAGAAATGAACCAAAAATACTGTTTGCCAGTATTCCGGGAAATATTATACCCTCGATATTCAGCCTTCCACAATTTAATTTCGGCTATGGATAGTAAAGGAGCTCATAACATTTCCAAGATTTACGACATTTCTATTTCATACAATTGGAAGCATCAAGGGAATGGTACAGAAATTTATACACCATCCCTTGTAGAACTATTTTCTAGCGAATTTCCAATTGAAGTAAAAATTCACGTCAAAGTTAGGTGGCTCTCACGAGTTCCACATAAAAGATCGAAACTAGAGAAATATCTTGAAAATATTTGGATCGAGAAAGAGCTGATTCTTGCTCAAATGGAAATCAACCCACAGCGAGAAGGAAAACGATAAAAAATGCATTAAGTAACTAGCTATCTTGAATTTTGCTAATCGGGAGACTATATATTCTTGAGCTTTGCTGCTCATCTCTTTGAACCCTGTAGAAATTATCTGCAAATTTATCACCATTAATATGATTTAAGAAATGTTCATCGTGAGTGATAACAATCAATTGGAAATTCAGTTGTGCTTTCCGCACTTCAATAATCAGGTTTAATGCTTCAGCTAATGACTCAGTGTTCTCTTGGTCTAAATTTGTTGTTGGTTCATCTAATGCGATGATTCCACAATTGGTACCAAAGCACTCAGCTAATGCCAACCGAATCAAGATACTGGTCAATACCTTCTGCCCTGCTGAGCACCGTCCACGCATATCCAACTCATTTCCACTTTTGTACATCACAACTCGATAATTATAGGATCTATTTCCTTTGGCTTGCACGTTAACGTCACTTTTTATGGCGATTGTTTCTATGTCCGATCCCTTATATGTCTGTGACCACAATTCCTTCAATATTCTATTAATGTCCCCCATTTTTATGCTGTGAAACTTCATTATGGCATTATCAAGGGCTTTTGAGTAAGTTTGGATATCATTAGATACGAGCATGTTAGTTTGTAATTTCACCCATTCCTCATGATAATTTTTGCTGACATTATTGTATTCCGATTTAAGTTCCTCTTGAAGCTTTTTTATTTGGTCCCTGATCTGCTTGAGCTCACCAGACTTACTATCATGTCCTGATCTAAGATTAGAGATTTCATTACGAAGATCCTTCGACTGGTTCTGATATTGTTCTCTCTTGACATGGGCGGACTCGATATCCAATTCATGAATTCTGTTTTCTGTTTCCATGATCTCTTTGACCAACCCTCTATAATCTAAGTTAGCGAGAATATTATGTTGTTCTTTCGAAGATTGGTTGATTGATTTCTCGAGATCCTTCATCGACAGTTGAATTCTCTCAATTTCCGAATCAAGATTATTCAACTCATCCTTACTATCCGCAATTTTGCCATTATTTAAAATGAGCTTCTCTCTTTCAGTAGTTTCGAAAGTTTTGATTACTTCATATGCCCTACTGCAGTCATCTAGTAATACCCTAAATTTGCTCATGTCTTCATTTGATTCTTGTAATTTCTTCATGTTTGCGGAACGGATTTCATTAAACTTGGATGATTCAGTCTCCAATTTTCCCTTAAGATCTAACAAAGAGCTATCTATTTCATTCAATGAAGTTTGTAATGAGACAATAGATTCTTGGATCTCATTAAGGGTTCTCTTCTGATTATCAATATTTGATAAGTCCCTCTCCTTATTGCTCAAAGATAATTGCAAATCTTTGAGCTTTCCTTCTAATCGACTCAACTCTCTTTGTACTGCTTGCTTCGATTCATTCTTTTCATTTATCGTATTGCGCAATTCACGAATTTGACGGTTTTTGTTCAGTTGTAATTTTTGTAGTTCCGATATCGAAAGGGAGACAGATCCGAAATCCAGAAGCTCATCTAAGAGTTCTTGGTGACTACTTTTTATCAATTTCAATTCCGAATTAATTCTAAGAATATTTGAGATTTCAACTTGGAGCTCCTTTAATTTCGACAATCTCTCACAAGATTCATTCAGCTCCTCTTGTATATTAACAAGATCAACTCGAGAATCGTCTAGCTTAGGATTTAATGAATGAATTTCCTCTTTCAACAATTGCATCTTTTTCCTCGTTTCCCTATATTTCAAAACGTCAGAGTTAATTCTTTTAACGGTAGCCAATTCCTCTTCTATACTTTTAGCTTGTGCTTCAATTTCATTGTATTTTTCCTTATTCACGCTGCTTTCCAATTCTTGAATAAATTTACTAAGCATTGGTGAGTCAAAGTGTCGCTTACACAAGAGACACTGTTGCTCATCATTAGCGAATTTGATAGCAGTGATATTAAACTGTCTAGTAACCTCAAAAGTATTCATATCCTCCAGAACATTTTTGTAGCTTTCCTCAAGTTCCTCAACAACAGACTCATAGGTATCTATTTCGTCTTCTTCAATTGCCTTAATGATATTTCCTTTCAAGTTCTTCGCCTCGATTTCAAGATTTGCAAACTCTTCGTTTTTCATGGATTGTAAAGATTCAAGTACTTTGTGATTAGAATCAATCGAGCGCAGTTTAGTCTCCTGCTCGTTTCTTGTTTCTACCAAATCCGAAATTTTTTCTTGCAACATGTTTTCACAAGTGTCCACATCAAATGGTTGTCCAATACGAGAAACGTAGTCACTTTTTATCCGTCCTAAATGATTATCCAACTGATTCTGTTTATCATCAAGCAATCCCTTTTGAACGTCCAATTTGGTTCTTGTTTCCGATTGGCGATTGCTTGATGAGATCTTTTTAGCTAATTCATCAAGTTCGAACTCTAGCTTCGATAAGTTTGTATTATGATCTTGAATTTCTTCTTCAAGCTTCGCGATTTCATTATTACTTTTCTTTTGATCAAATTTAGCGGTGGCTGTAGATAAATCAGACCTCAATTGGTCTAGCTCTTGAAAAATATCACTCGATTTATCCAAGCTCTTATTGAGAAGAGATTCCTTTTCACTCTTGATAGCAAAGTCATTACTAATATAAATCTGTTTTTGTTCATACTTGCTGATCTCTTCCGTGATACGAGAAATTATCTCCTTTTCTTTTGCCTCTTCATCTCTTATTCTGATGGATAATTGCTCATTTTGGGCCACTTTTTCCGTATTGAGCTTGTTCAATGCCCTATTAAACTCACGAGAATTTTCGGAAAGATTGGATCCCCTTGAAAAACTTACTCCATAGTCATTTGTTTCTATCAATTCTTCAAATTTAGCGATATTTTTATTATATTCGGCCTCTTTAGATTTAAGGTACCCGTCTAACCGTATCAATTGGTTGAAAGATTCGTTCAAAGTAGATTTTCTCGCGTTAAGCTCATTATGCTGGTGTTGAAGATTTTCCACTTCGGATTGTTTTTGATTTGTTATTGATTCAAAATTTTGTTGAAGATGCAAAAGTTCCTCATCTGTGGAGCTTAGTAATTCAATTGAGTTCTTCAACCGATCAACCTGTTCATTTCGTACCTTCATCTCATGGGTCAACCGCTCATATTCACTTAAAGTTGCTTGGAAATCTTGATTCAAAGAAAATAATTCATCTGCTTCTCGTTCTTTCTTATCTATTTCAATATTAATGGTTGATATTTCCTCACTTAAAGATTCTGATGCCTGTTCCATTGTGGAGACTCTATCTTTGATTTTATTGGCTCTCTCCTTATCGATCTTTAAGTGTTTGACGCTCTGTTCGATCAACTTTATATCCACGGCCATATCTTTTTTAATTCCTTTCAAATTATCAAGTACCTTGGTAAACTTAGACGCTTCGAAAATATCATCAAAACGCTTCTTAAGCGTTGAAGCATCGCTTAGGGGCCAAAGACTGTCATCTTGATGGCAAAATATCACATAGTCAAGAATAGCTCTTGTAGCTCCCAAATAGATGGGGGTTTGGGTATCCAACTCCGCGTTTTTGGAAGAGATGCTAATCCGATTGCCCTTATCAATGATAACCAACTGACCCTCCAAAGTTTTGAAAGTGTTTGTAGCAGTAGCAGTTTTGGAGCTTTTTCTTCGACTCAATTGGACGGTTCTAGTGGTGATCATCGATTTGCCATTGGCATTCCTAAACGCCAATTTGACTTGTCCAATCACATTGGCACGTCCAGCTAAGCTTGGATCGTTGACAAACGCCCCTCCTTTTGAATTGGGTGGGAGATCACCGGTAGTAGCATACTTTAGACATTCTATGATGGTGGTCTTCCCACTTCCATTTTGTCCACAGATAAGAGTCAACGGGAACCCGAATTGGATCGTTTCCTCCTGCTCTGGCTCAAATGATCGTATCCCCTTGATAGAGAGCTTGAATAGGGACGACATGTGAATGCTGGGGTTGTAGGCTTAGTATGCCAGTGATCAAGTCATAAAATACATGCAGCGCGACTGTGTGATGAGAAGTCCAGTTAGCACAATCCGAAAATGGAGATGATTCGTGTAAGCTACAGTGGCTGGTTACTCCGGGATCCAAGTTAAATAATAGTCAAGGCGATGGTTCGATGCCAGAACTAGGTTGTATTAATGCATTAATGCTGTATAAACTTACTCAAGGTGAGTCTTTGACAATTCGTCGGCGATTTCGTCGACATTGTCGTCAGCGTGTTCCTCCAGTTGGCCGGCCAAGTTGGCTTCCAACTCATCCAAGTCGAGGTCTTCTTCCAACTGGTCGGATTCTTCATCTTCTTCGTCGTCCTCCTCGTCACTATCAATTTCTTCGAGTTCATCGAGTTCATCGACCTCTCCAAATCCTCTTTCTTCAAAAATCAGGCTGATTTGTTCAACATGTTCGGAATCCTCTTCGAATCTGTTACCATTAAGTTCCAAAACTTCTAATTTAGGCAATTTATCCTTCACCGTAGGCACAAGAAGCTTCAACGCATCTGCTTCCAATTCATTGTATTGCAACTTCAAAGTAGTAAGATGGGCCTTGGGAGCGCCTGCTTGCAAGGATTCGATTAAATTGAGAGAACCAACATTCTTCAAAAGACAATCGTTAAGGTTCAATTCGGATAAGTATGGCCAGTTGCCCAAAGTGTCAGCCAATTTGACTGCACCAGGAGTGGTGATAGTGTTATCTTGTAAATCGACCACCTGCAACTTCTTGTTGAAGGCCAAACCGTGCTCGATCAATTTGGAGATACCGGCCGGTCTGATACCGTTTTGGTACAATCTTACTACTTGTAAGTCAGGGTGGTTTCTCAATCCAACCGCCAAGTAGTTGATGGACCCGTTTTCCAATCTGTTTCTTCCACAGATGAAAGTCTTCAACGAAGTTTTGCCGGCAGCCTTCTTGGCTCTGGCCAATTTAAACAACGAACCACCGATTCTAGCTCCTGCAAATGGACCCATTCCGTTGTTGGAAAGGATCAAATGTTCGATGGAAATAGCCTTCGCCAAGTAGTCTTCGATCGGGTCAATGGTCTGCAACCCAAAAGCATTATCGCTCAAGTTGACCAACTTCAAGTTGTTCAATTTAAGTAAACTGGGCAACAAGTACAGCAAAGATTGAGGGATTTCTGTGTTCAATCTACCGGTGTACAAGTCCGAAAAGTTGATTTCCACGATGGTGTCCTTATGCTTGAGCAACGCTTCACTCAACGTCTTGGAAGCATCGATACCGATGGTGTTTCCCGAGAAATCGACTTTCTTCAAATCGGTGAGCTTTTCTAATTCTTCGACATAGGGAGCAATGTCGGCGCTGGTGTCGAACTTGATTTGCTTACCAGCAATGGAGTAAGTGTTTTCTGGAGTGACGCCCAATTCGACTTCCACCGAGGCCATTTTTGTATTCTGATCGACTATACGAGGGTGGTACACAGATCGCTAGGACGACAACTTGTTTGGTTTGGGATGAGACCTCAACGGGTCAGGTGACTGGCGGTGTGCACCACGGTTGGCGCGGAAATCGGCGGCGGCGCACGACCCGTCTCAAACTTTTCAATCATCGACATTCAAAAAACGGCAATCACCATCACCATGTCTGCCAGATTCCAAGCCCCTTCGAAAAAGATCGAATCCACCTACGAGAAGATCACAAACAGTCCATTCTTCACTGTCGGTCTCAACGTGGCATACTTTGCTGCTGGTGTTGCTTTCATCCAATCGCCATTGATGGAGATGTTGGTGCCTCAATTGTAAGCGCCAAAAAATGACACATGACAACCCGAAAATAGCCTGGCGAGAGGACGGTGTCGTCTCGCTTCATAACGCCTTGTATATTGAATGAACAGAAACCTATACCGATGTAGAACGGGAGAGTAGACGGTTCACATGCAGCCTTGTCACGTGACGCACGATTCCACCATATTCACCTCTCTAGTCTGCAACAGCCAGTACTACAGAGAGGTACAGGAAGATTGGGGTGAGTCGGGTGGATGAGTGATGCCCGCGGCCCACCCTAGGATCGGTACCCAGATCCAAGAAGGGGAAGTGCCGAACCTATTGTAGATGATCTGAAACTGCGGCCGCCAGGGAAGGGACATAGTGGAGATGCGATTCCGATCAGATGCATTTCGGCTACTATTATCAACGTCTAACGGTTGAAGTGAATAAGGTGCAAATGGGGGTTGCTAAGCTTTAGTAAACCATTGACCTGTGATAACGAACCTTCCTAATCGGTCAAGAGCCGAAGACACCGGCGTGTGCGCACCGTTACACTTCACATGGCCGGGAGGGGTGGAGAATGCTCTGGGTGCACAGCCTACCCCACATTTTGTAGTATGAAAGTATGTCGGTACTACAACATCATCCGATAGCTCTGGCCCTCGAGTACCAGACCGCGGAACCAAAACGTAGTGAGGGCCCAGTCGGGTGATGCGCGACCGAGGCCCAGCGGCGGGGTCGGTAGAGATGGTTCGAGGGTTCTAATAGTGGCAGCCGTGTCAGTGGCGTGAGGATGACTGCTCTGGAACCACCGGTACCCTGTCACTGTAGATAAACTGCCTGCCACTAACATTAGCACTGGCGTGGATAAAAATAAAAGATTCAATGCCTCGGTATGCAGGTTTCGCAGATGGGACCTCGGCCTGAGCGGCCGCACCGACCCTACGCAGGTCGATGTCATCACTATAGGCGGATTTAGTGCGAACCCACGCACATGAGAACCGGTTTGTGGAGAACTGACAATAATTGAAAAGTATAAAAGTCCCCGAATTTCCGCTACTATAGGCATTCTTCACATTGCAATACAAAATCTGTTTTGACAATTTGCAACCATGTCCGTCTCTAAGAATACAGTGACCACGTCGCAAGGTCCAGACCCTCAGACCTCTCTCCAAAAGGAGAGAGCCAACCCCCAGTTTGACCCCATCCGTATGCAATACTTCTTGGAAGGTTCTGAACAAAGGGCCGAGTTGATCAAGAGCATCACCCAACAGATGGAAAGGGATCCAATCATGGCTGCCGATTCTTCTTACTACGATCTCACCAAGAATCAACAGAGAGAACTCACCGCCGTGAGAATCAACAGAATCTCCAGATACCTTGAAACTGAAAACGTTCAAGATTTCCAATTAAGATTGTCGTTGCTCGGTCTTTTCGACCCACAAACTTCCACCAGACTTGGTGTCAATCTCGGTTTGTTCCTTTCTTGTATCAGAGGTAACGGTACTTACGAACAATTGACCTACTGGGCCTTGAACAAGGAAACCGTCTACGTCAAGGGTATCTACGGTTGTTTTGCTATGACTGAATTGGCCCACGGTTCCAACGTCATGGGTTTGGAAACCACCGCCACCTACGATGAAGAAAACGACGAATTCATCATCAACACCCCACACATTGGTGCCACCAAATGGTGGATTGGTGGTGCTGCTCACTCCGCTACTCACTCTACCGTCTACGCCCGTTTGAAGGTTAAGGGTGAAGACTACGGTGTCAAGACTTTCGTCGTTCCTTTGAGAGACTCTAACCACGAATTGAACCCAGGTATCACCGTTGGTGACATTGGTGCTAAGATGGGTCGTGACGGTATTGACAACGGTTGGATCCAATTTTCTAACGTGAGAATCCCAAGATTCTTCATGTTGCAAAAATGGTGTCAAGTTTCCAGAAGCGGTGAGGTTAACTTGCCACCTTTGGAACAATTGTCCTACTCTGCTCTTTTGGGTGGTAGAGTCATGATGTGTATGGACTCCTACAGAATCACCGCCAGAATGGCTACCATTGCATTGAGATATGCCATTGGTAGAAGACAATTCAAGCCTGATAATGCTTCTGATACCGACACTTCGGTTTTGGAAACCCAATTGATTGACTATCCATTGCACCAAAAGAGATTGTTCCCTTACCTTGCTGCCGCTTATGTCATTTCCCAAGGTGCCCTTAAGATCGAAAGAACCATTGAATCTACCTTGGCGTTATTGGACGAAGCTGTCGAAAAGAACGATTTCGACGGTATCATGGCTGGTATTGATGAAATGAAGTCTTTGTTCATTGACTCTGGTTCTATGAAGTCTACTTGTACTTGGTTAGCTGCTGAAGCCATTGACCAATGTAGACAAGCCTGTGGTGGTCACGGTTACTCCAGTTACAGTGGTTTCGGTAAGGCCTACAATGACTGGGTGGTTCAATGTACTTGGGAAGGTGACAACAATGTTCTTGGTGTTTCTATTGGTAAGCCATTGATCAAGCACGTTATTGCTGTCATTGACAACGACAAGATCGTCAAGGGTTCTTCTGCTTTCCTTAGCGACACCAAGAAGTTTGCCGGTGAAGGTAAGGGTGATAAGCCAGTGTTGACTTCTAAGGCCGACATTCTCGACTTGAAGAGCTTCATCCGTGGTCTTGAAGTTGCCATCATTAGAATTGCTCATCAATGTGCTGTTACTGTCAAGGCCCAAAACGGTAACTTTGACTACGTCGGTGGTGACATGGTCACCATGTCCAAGTTGAAGTGTTACCACTACTTGTTGGATGAGTTCGTCAAGAAGGTCGATGCCACCGAACACAAGGACCTTCAACCATTCTTGCTCAAGTTGGGTCAATTGTTTGCTGCTTCGGTTGTCTTGGACAAGTTCTCCGGTACTTTCTTGACTTTCAATGTTCTCCCATCTTCTCTTGTTGGTAAGTTGAGTTCTGAAATCATTCCAGAATTGAACGCTGCCATCAGACCACATGTTGCCACTTACGTCGATTCCTTCCAACAATCCGACATGCTTGTTAACTCTGCCCTCGGTAACTACGACGGTAACATCTATGAGAACTACTTCAAGATTGTTAAGCAACAGAACCCACCATCTATCACCAAGGCTCCATACTCCGACAAGCTTGAAGCTATGTTGAACAGACCAGATCTCGACACCAGAGACAGATTTGAGAAGACCGGAGAGGCTGCCTACGTTTTGTCGCAGGGCAGTGACTAAGTCATCAATTCCATCATTAATGAGACTCTAGGTTTTTGATAAGTCTGGGCTATTTATTACGATCATATATGTTAAAAATTTATTAAGGCGATTCAAATTGTAATGTAGACTGCAACCAAAACCCCAAACCCCAAACCCTCATCTAGGTGTTCGACAT
The DNA here is from genome assembly GCA_030568555.1 of Suhomyces bolitotheri. NCBI lineage: Eukaryota > Fungi > Ascomycota > Pichiomycetes > Serinales > Debaryomycetaceae > Suhomyces > Suhomyces bolitotheri. The sequence continues at coordinate 284,860 of JAJMGH010000011.1, forward strand.
TAATGCTAGAGCTTTAGATTGTTTATGGCTGTCAGTTTTCCCGGACGGCTTCCTAATATAATTTTTGCTGATATCTTTATTGATGCTAGCGATAGTGCGAAGTGTTCCTCTAATTCACAGCACAACATAAAATACGTTGGTTACATCTATTATTCTCACTCATAGTATTTCAGAACTATTTACTAGAAGACAAGGCTTTCTTTGCTTCTCCGGTCTTCTCAAATCTGTTTCTGGTATCGAGATCTGGTCTGTTCAACATAGCTTCAAACTTGTCGGAGTATGGGGCCTTGGTAACAGATGGTGGATTGATTCTCTTCACGGCATTAAGGTAATTTTCGTAGATGTTACCATCGTAGTTACCAATGACCGAGTTAAGCATGTTGTCTGGTTGCTGGAATGCATCAGTCAAACCAATAGCATATGGTCTCACCTTGTACAAGAGTTCAGTTCCGAAAGTAGACCCAATGTACTTGGCAATTTCAGAATCGTAGACATTGAATCTCAAGAAGTGGGCCCCAAATGCAATAAAAATAGAACTGCCAAAGTACAATTGGACGAGGTTGAACAAGTGAGGATAGATGGCATCAGAAGGATCGAGAGTAGCCAACTTGTTTTCGAAAGACTCCAACAAATAGTGGTGGGCTCTCAACTTGGACAACTCAACCCTTTGGGGAGAGATGGCATCCCAGTCACCCTTGTTCGCCTTTAATGCATCAACGTTTTCAGCAGCATATCTCACAATCACTGCTTCAACAGCCTGTCTGACCTTGCTCAAGTCGTTTAAATCAGACTTAGACTTGATGACATACCCGTTGGAAAGATATTCTTGAGCCTTGTTAAGGAAAGCAATGGTAGAGTTAGGATCAATAGGTTTCTTCTTATTCAAGATCTGGTCGACGTTCTTGGTAATAGTCTTACCAGCAGACATACCCAAGACGTTGTTGTCACCTTCCCAAGTACATTGAACCGCCCAGTCATTGTAAGTCTTTCCAAAACCGTTGTAGCTGGAATAACCGTGACCACCACAGGCTTGTCTTGTCTCGTCAATCAACTCACCTCCCAACCAAGTCAAAGTTGACTTTAAAGAACCGGAATCGACAAACAATGATTTCGTACCCAAAATCGCTTGTGCAATCTTTCCCTTGTTCTTGCTTGCAAGGGCAATCTCCATATCTTCAAGTACCTTTTCATGTTGCTGTTCCAATCTGTCGGTACCTACAGCCATGGCATAGGTCAAAGCCAATCTGGGTAACAACCTTCTCTGGTGCAAGGTGTAGTCCAAAATTTTCTTTTCAGTTGCATCGCTTTCATTTTCCTTGAATTGAACTCTACCAACACCGTATCTTATAGCGATAGTGGTGTATCTGGCACCAATTCTGTAAGAGTCCACTGCCATGTTAACTCTACCCTCAAGAAGAGAGATATAAGACAATTGCTCCAATGGGGGCAAAGTCACCCTACCGTCTCTTGCAACCTTACACCATTTTTGCAACATGAAGAATCTGGGGATTCTCACGTCAGAAAATTGAATCCACCCATTATCAACACCTTGTCTTCCCATCTTGGCACCAATGTCACCAATACTAACGCCGGGAAGCAAGTTGTGGGTGCTATCTCTGAGAGGAACCACGAAGGTCTTGGTACCGTAGTCCTTACCCTTAACGATCAAACGGGCATAGACAACCGAATGAGTGGCCGAATGGGCAGCACCACCGATCCACCACTTGGTGGCACCAATGTGAGGAGTATCAACGATAAACTCGTCGGTGTCTTCATCGAAAGTGGCAGTAGTCTCCATTCCGGCAACATTGGAACCATGTCCCAATTCGGTCATACCGAAACAACCGTACAATTGTTTCATGATTCCGGCCTCCATTTTCTTACTCCAGAAGTTGTATTGTTCCTTGGTACCGTTACCACGGACACCGTTCAAGAACAATCCCAAGTTGACTGCGATTCTGATACCAGTAGAAGGATCGTACACATTGAGCAAATTCAATCTTCTGAAGAATTGTTGACTGGGTTCGGTTTCAATGTACTGGGTCATTCTGGCGATTCTTTCGGCGGTCAACTCTCTGTCTCTCAACTTGTCGTTGTTGTAGTGGGCAAGATCACTTTGTAACACCACATCACGTTCCAATGACTTGTAAAGTCTGAGGATCTGGTTGGCCTTAACCGGGTTGCCTTCAATGAATTGGTGCATCTTGGTGAGGTTAAAGTTGGTGCGGGCTCTTTCTTCAGCAATTTGCTTAGCAGGATTGGGCCCAGGCACGGTGGTGATGGTATTGGCCACATCAAGGCCGGTGGGAAGAGTAGAGATTTCCTCTTGAGTCATATTTTGTGGTTCAATTGTAGCTACAGTTAACAATTCTGGTTCCTCCTCTGCTTATATATAATGGCACCTTACCCCACTTTTTTCACTCTGTTACTGCGCGCGTTATCTAAAGCTGCCGGGCCATCGGGATGCCGCTAGTTTGACAGGCCCTTACCACTGAATAGAAAGCGGTGATTTTTGGCAGGATGGACCCGTCTGCTTTCTGAAACACGAACCTTGACAACTGCTGGGTCAAGCACTCCATCTTTCGCTTTGGGCCATTGAGAATCAGGCTACTTTCATGTGCATCGACCAACCCGACTGCAAATCCTTGTTCCACGGAACGAGTGTCGGGGCCGAAAAGTTCATATGCTACAGCCGTGGTTCAAATGGTGTTCAAAAGGATTCGGAGTTGGAATCAGATGATCTCAGACCAGGAGAGGCGTATAGAATCGGCTGATCCTTCGGTTCCAGATTAGGGCTCTCGGAAGCTGGGATTCGACTGTGGTGGTGGGAATCAACCTCGGTAGGGATCAAGTGCGAAAGGGTAAGCCAGATTAATTAACCAGATGAATAGGACTGCAGACAGAGTAAGTAGAGGACAGTAGTGTCTAGCATTGGCAATTGGCCAATGAAAGTATCTATTGTAGACAATAATAGGAACAAGAGACGTTTCTGTGGTTACTTCATAGGATCAGAGAACTATCCTTGCCGCATCTTCAAGAGATGTCTCATTTATTCTCCAGTTAAGAAGTTTACATAAATACACTCCATTCCTCGGCCATTAATTATGCAAATACCTTGAAATACAACCCATCTGCTTATAAGAAGGGAAGCTTTCTATGATGTGATACATATCAAGAACGTCGTACCATCGAAGATCGAGTCCGATCTTTCAGTTAGGGGTTTCACGGTTTTCCTTGAATCGCGAATACCACTACGGACCAATTCTTAGCGATAAACGGTATCGATTAGTTCTAGATTACAGTGCCGATCAAGGCAGAACTACGAATGCTCACGTAAGTGAGAGTTTCCACTACTTACTACGGGGTTCTCTACAAATTGAAAAACACAGAAAAACCATCCTTCCCCATAAATTCCTTTCTGCGAACAATTGGTCAATGAGGTGATTCTCAACTACAGAAGCAGAAATGTGGACTCTGGGGACTCCGGCGAGCCAAGGGTTGGGGGTCCTGTCCGTAAATAATATTTTCAACCGACAGTGTCACATTTTCGGATCTGAGGGGAGCGATCGTTATGACCTGCGGATGATAACGAAATTTCCCCGGTTTTCCCGTACCCTCTCGGTGGCCAAGCTGGCTAAGGCGCGAGACTGTAATGAGATACTCAAAGTGATCTTGAGATCGGGTGTTCGACTCACCCCCGGGAGACATAAATTTTTTTTGGTGGGTGGAAATTGACCAAGTTCCGGTCTAAACAAGGGAATTATAGGAGGTTGACGATTTTCACTAGCATCTGCAACGCTCGTAAAATGACAACGCTATTGTCCCCCTATACGGCTTATTTGGGCAGTGCTAGGCTCGTCACGTTCACTAATCGGGTCAGCAAGTTACACAAAGTGCCCCCAGCATTACGAATCCCATATTTGAGCGAGCACTATAGAAACCCACCACAAGGCACTTTTATTCCAATTGAATAGCATTTGACCACTTTTGGTTCCGTTTCAATAGAACTCGTGCCCCAATAGCTACTCGTGTTAACTTACTATGAATTCCGAAAAGATTGTTGCCGTCATCTTGGCCATTTTCTTGCCACCATTGGCAGTGTTTATGAGGGAGGGCCTTACTGCCCCATTCTGGATCGACCTCTTGTTGTGTTGTTTTGTGTGGTTCCCTGGTATTTTGTATGCTTTATATGTTGTGTTGAAGAACTAGATGTGTTGGTTGGAAACGCAAATAAATGCTGTGATGGTCATCGTGTAGGGCCTTGGCCGAACCGGACACCCCTTCGGGCGTGAACCGACCTCGATTGTAGATAGTGGTCAGTGGTCAGCGGGACTGTGGTGGTTGGAGCGAACTTGCGAGACACAGAAATTCGACGTGTAGCTTGATGAATTCTTCAGGTGGTTCCAGATCTTGGAGATGTGGCGATACCGTTGAACAAGGACCAGCTCCTCGCCACAAAACAAAACATTGGTAGACAGGAAACTGAAAAGTTGGCAGACGGAAAATGCTTTCGCCAGCTGTCGAGGGGATCCCCGAGTCATGGATAGGGACCGCAATTGCTTTGCTACGTCTCGGGCCCATTCCCTAACATCTACATCGCATCTACAACGTCACTACGTTACTAGCAACACATTGTGCGCACCCAGTGCTATTGACTTATTATGGTTGATGGGCCCCCGCAACAGCTCCGCGACGCTCCCCCAATCTACCTGAAGTTTGAGACCTCAGCAACTCAGCAACTGTAGTCGTTATCTGTTGGCAGCGGTATGGAAATGGACAACGTTGCATGATCAAATCGGTCCTGTCAGTTTGCACCACATCTCCACTATATCTGCGAACGAGCCAATAACATCAGGCCATTTGGGGAGGCTGTTATCAGTAAAATTACGGTCACGTGGATTACCATGGGACTGAGGAAGGTTGATAAGAGCGACCGAATTTGCAATTTCCCTCATCTGCCCGGTTTCAACTTCAACCAACGTTGTCTACACACTTGTCATACCAGTAGCTACATGGTCGATACCTCCTTCTCAACCGGGGCTGCGGGTCTCGCCGGGTCTGAACTCGGCCACATCCATAAACCACTCCAAGATTCCAACGCTGCCGCCCAAAATGCCCCCGACTCAGTATTGCCTCAATTCTCGTTCTCGAAACGTCCTGTGGATGCATACATAAAGAGAGCAAGGGGATCTGGTGCCAGTGACAACGGCGCCAAAGCCACCTTCCGGTCGCAAATATCCGACATCATACCTAATTCCACCACCACAGGTGGAAGTACTTCCGGAACCGCCGATTTGAACACTTCTGAACAGTATCGCGATATCAACTATGATGAGCAGATTCGGTTCCCTCGGATGAACAATTTGAACTACTATACCTACGCCGACGGCAAAGTAGTACCCACCCGTCCATCCATTACTAGTCAGTGGAGCAGCCATAGTGAAAAGAGCGAAAAGAGTGATAAGAGTGATAAAAATGAGGGGGTCGTCAAATCAGATAATCCTGATGAGCCAAATCATAACTATCGTCCTGCCATATTTGACCTTTCGCAACCGATGCGGCGGTTCTCCACTCCGACAGAAAGGGAGACCGAACCTATGATATCTGACTTGAAAATTAATGGTGATGATGCCCAAGACGAGAATACCAAACTTCTCCGAGAATACATCGTTAATAATTACATTTACGAAAAAAATCTGCAACAAGCGCTGCTTAACCGCAAAATCAGCAGCTACATCAGCGAACAGAACTCCAAAGACCTGTCTGATAAAGAGAACCCTTCCAGTACTAGCCAGCATCCGTTTTGTTCACCAGCATCTACCAGGATAAAAAACTCGGGCATAGTACCCACCGAAAGACCAGCACAGAAACAAACTAATTCTGTCAGAACTCCATCACCTACATCGTCTGGCTCATCTAGCTCGCTAACCCCAACCGAGCCATCACCTACCCCATCGCGCCAACTCATGTCATCAAACAATCTCAATCATGTGTACCAATTAAAGAAACCGTTAAGCACCCCGGCAGTTTTGCGGCCCATGGTACCTGCTCCTAATAAATCGAATATGTCTACATCGCCGAGCAGCCTTTGCGATACCCGAACACCAAGTGGCAATTCTAAATTAAGTAATGGCGTTTATACTATTAGCTCACCAGTTGCGACCGAAAACGATGGGGAGTTTGTGAACAATGATAGACATTCTTTGGGGGACGGCGACCTGGACAAAGGGATCGCCTCGAAGACGTTTAATATGGAACCAACGCACGAACACTGGAAGCCCAACAGCTCTACTAACCATTGCATGCAGTGCTTTAAGACATTTGGAAATTCAGTGCTAGGCTTGTTCTATACAATATTTGATAATAAGAAGGACGATATGGAAATTTTACCCAATCAGTCCACCACCTCCAACCAAAGCATTCCTGGACTTCGAAGAAGGCACCATTGTCGATTTTGCGGGTTTATTTATTGCGACACCTGTTTGATTCAGAGCGATGTGGACGAGGCTGCAAAATTCCAAGTGACGGCTCGCCTCTATTCTACGCCTAGGGGCAAATTTATGTCTAGTGGCATTTTGATGGACGAGGACGCCCGGTTTGTCGTTCCCATATTCAAGCATTCAGAAGGCAAGGCGTCAGCGCCTCAGAACGGCACAGAAACATCACAAGCCTCGTCGCTTACAGATCCCGAGAATTATAAGCTTTTCAAGGTGTGCAAGAATTGTGGAGAAGTGTTCAAGAATCTTGTGTTTGATCTCAACCGAACTGCGGGCAATGCGGCTGATGACAGCGAAGGCATGTTGCACAAGTTTCCCTACGTGTACATTGAAAATCCTTATGTGAATGCGGCACGAGGCCAAGGATATCCCAAGCGACCCACGCTGCTGGAACGCCGGCCGCTGTACCAGCCAGTGGTTTCTGAGTCGCAGCCAGGATATAATCTTAACAGCTCTGCTAATGACGTGCCGTCAGATTGGACCTGGAGTTCATTTTAAGAATACCACGCGGTGGTTAATATCCCCAGCACTGGCAGAGAACATTACTAGTATGGGGTAGCTGCTCCGATTATAATATCTGCAGGACAGGTTATTTGTGATCTTATCCAGGATGCCTCGTTTTATTCCTAATCTAGCAATAATGCTCGACGTCAAGTCGTGTCTCCTTTTTTGCTGGCCATAAACTCACGTGTGGTGGGCAGTGGGGGGACCACCGGAACGAGTGGCCCTTGTGGCAAAACACAGTGGTATATTAGTTCCACCTAATTCAATTAATTATGTGCATATAGAACGATATATTGTCAGAAGCCAATAATATGATCGGATGTACCGGAAGCGCAGTTGAAGTAGCACAGCAATATATACCACCTAGATTCAGCCTTGATGACACCGTTGTGCCAAATATGACGACGGGCAGTGCTCATTTCGGCTCCGCCTAGATCTGGCTGGGGATCCACCACCGCGACCCAAGAACATTCTCGGTTCGCTACCACCGCGCGCACGCCCCCGTCAGCATTGTATTGTTCGCTAGGGGGCCGCTTGGCCTCACCACGAGCACAAATCGAGCACCACAATAACTTGACCCCGCGCATAGTTCTGCGGTGGTCAGTGAAAATGGCACTATGATAGAGAACCTGGCGAGGATGTGGTGGGACGATGTAGCCAAGCTCCGTCACATTGGGTGGCCTCAGCGGGCTGATGGCTTGCCCGTTGTTCCAGTGCCAACCATGTGGGGGGTTACGTAAGTGGCCGCCATTCTTTTTTCTCATGGTGGGCTTCTCCGTCCCAGATTTCTCTTCCCCGAACAAGGGCCGGTGTTCTCAGTCGCATTATTTTTTTTTCTTTCGGCTAGGTCTGATTTTATATAAACCGTTTTCTGGTCTTTATTCTTCTGGACGTATCACGGTTGCCGTCACTGTTACTACCAGGTCACTCGTTCTAATGTATCAGCAGCCAAACCACTCGTACGCGTCTACGGACTCCTTGAGACGGTTGTCTTCCAATAATCCGTTCAGACAACACCTCCAAGCCCAGGCCCTGGTCGAAGCGCCCAAGTTGTCGACTTTGTCGGCACATTCAATCGACAGACCTTCCAGTTTTGATGAATGGGTTGAAAAGAACAAGCAGCTTCTTGAGGATTCCGACGACGACGATCTGCCTTTGAGGCCCGTCAACATGGATGCCACTGACAGTGGGTCCGGCGCCAACATCAAACACAGTCCGCTTGTGAAGACCGATTTGGGCAAGCCCATTTTTCCACCAAAGCCAACAAGAACAGGAAGTGACAGCAGTGTCAACTACAAGTAAGTATTAACTACAGGCCAGACATGACCACATGCTGCCTATGGAACTGGATTTCGCCCTTTGTTGGCCAACGTAACTTAGCAGACCAGATTATCGCCTCCACGGCGGCGTTAATGTGCCCATCAACAGCACCATACCCATGGCATACCCATGGAAATACCCAGCAAACTACACCCAGCAAACTACACCCAGCCTAATCATCGCCACCCCATGGCGTTCTGGCGGGATGCGCTCCTACAGGGCCAGCCATGGCGCGTCCGATGGATCCACCGCCAGCCAGCTTCACGCGGTGTCTGTGCTACACGATAAGCTTTCAAGGCGTCGTGATACCGCTACGGCAGCCAACGTCCCAGTCCCCAGACAACCCTGGTGATACGACACTGTTGCGACACTGTCGCGTCACAGACGTGTTTGCGACACATAGCCTGTCGCGACATTGGCTGACATGCGGCTGTCAAGTGGAGCACCAGCCACCGACGTAGTGGGCTGGTTCCCAAAATGGACGCGCGGGCAAATGTGGCTACGTGGACGGGCCCCAGTTCAGCGATACTGAAGTTTATTCGTCACGTTTAATCTGATACTACCGTTGCTGTGGTGGATGGTGGGTCATTTGCTGAGGTTCGCTTGCGACGTGCGGCGCGTTTTGGTTTGGACCCCGCCGCATCCCACTGGTGGCCCTATCGTTTGGACATATGTGTCACGTGGGCGGCGCGGTCTTTGACCACTACAATCGCCAGAGCTTTATCCTTGTCGGGGCGGGTGCGTTACGTAAGCTGGTTTTCTTTTTTATTGTGGTCTTTGTTTCACAGGGTAGTATGGTACTGCGCCATGCGGCTGCTTTGATTGCGATTAATTTGTGCCTAGGAATTCTGGAGCGAAACATTAAATTCGATTTTACTTTCGACAGTTACTAACTTATTCTTAGCAGAAAGATGTCTTCCAACAATCCGTTCGCTTCTGCTCTCAATGAGCCTGATTCATACGTCCATCACCGGGATCCTCCTCCCGTGCCCCGGAATGGAAGCACAAGTGGTACCCCACCGGCGCGTCCTCCAAAACCAGAGGCCCATGCTCCACCCTCCTACGAAGAAGCTGCCGGTCCCGAAGCAGCAAGAAGAGACTACCCAAGAGAAAAGTCTTCATCGTCCTCCAGGCAGCACCGGTCACATTCCCACTCCGAAGGGTCCAGACCCCACCGTAGCTCAAGAGAAAAGGGTTCGTCGTCTAGACACCGCAAGTCGTCGAGAAACAAGTCTCCCAAAAAACCCGAGCCTGTCAAAGCCAAGAACTTGGATACAATTGATAAGCTTGACGTCACAGGATTCTTTGGTGGGGGCTTCCATCATGACGGTCCTTTCGATGCATGTACTCCTCACAGAAACAAGAATGTCAAGAGTGCTCCAGTAAAGGCATTTCCAATTGATGGCCCAAATAATAGTATCAAGGGATACGGAGGCACAGATAAGAATCAACAGATAAATTTGGCATTCGGCACCTACGATGAAGACCATAACGAAATCGTGGGCAGAAAGACCTCCCTCAAGTTGAAGGGTAGAAATGCTGGTGCCACCACCGTAAAGACAGTTGAAGCCGACGAAGAACCTCCCAAGTTACCTACCGATCTCAGTGCCAATCCATCCGTGGTCAATTTCGCTTCAAACAGTAAGGCTGAACCTGTCCATGGATCTACTACTGCCGGATTGGGCTCCTCTACCTTCATAGATGGGGCCCCTGCACCTAAACCTAATGATGCCGACATGTTAAACACATCCAACGGTGGGTTGGGAAGAAAGAAGTCATTGGTCCAAAGATTGCGCAAAAATAGTAATAGTGAAAATGCCACCAGGAGAAATTCCAATGATACAACATTAAGTTCCCCTGAGCCACAAAGATCTGGTTCGTTGAACAAAGTGACCAGTTCTGAAGAATTCACACCTCCTAGTATGGGAGCCGGGTCTTCGTTGTTAAGAAGAGTTAAGAGTTTGAAGGTGAGAAGGTAAACTGGACGAAAAGCCAAACACACTCTGTACTATAGCATGTTTGAAAATAAGAACTCGGCGGTTTCCGAGGTTAATAGACGAGCGGTCTTATTTCTGGTTTTTTTGCTGGCCATTCAACCATTTTGGTCTTTCTCTTCTTTGTACGATTTATAATATAAATGTTTTTCAGTGTTTGACATGACGCAATGTACTGACACCAGCAATAAGTGTAGATGAATCAGGAGCTTGTGGGTGGAAAGAGATTTGATAAAGGAAGTTGAACTACGTGTATGAAATATCTGAAGTGTCCTACTGTAGAACTGTACTTGGTCAATGCAATTGCGAAATGCTACAACGTATGGGAAAATGCAAAGTTGGTGGCAAATCTGCAGAAAGTCTTGGAAAGTATTTCTAACACCCAAGGCGTAAGTTCGTCCACAAAAAAGTATTTTCCTTTAGTCTTTTGCCGTGGAACTATCTACACTTCCCCCGTAGTTTTGCGACCAATACTTCACGTGAGCATCACCAAAATTTTTCACGAACATACACCGACGTTATCTCCACATGTACAGAGTAACTACACCTGCCAGAAGACCTTGGCTCCATATCCGGGCGCTGAGAAACGTCTCGTTCAGATTGCCCGTGATAACCACATTGGAAACTGTCAAATCGACCCAGCAGGACTTTCAGGGATTATTCTCTGCCAACACTGTGGAAGAATTATGGTTTAAGAGGGGCCAACAGTTGGTGGACGGGTTGAACCAATCGTTAGAGCTCGCCACCGCTTCAACCCCCGGTAATGCTGCTCCTTCCAGCAATTTGTTGGACATCATAGGCCAAACCATCCAGAAGCCAGAACATCTTGGTATTTATTCATACAGTTCATTATTGTACAACCTCCAGTTTTTCTTGGAAAGTTTGAAGGAAAACCCCGAAGGCACCCAGGTAGAACAAGCCCAACCTAAGGACTTGTTGAAGACCGGAACCAGCGCGTTTGGAAATGTTCCTGGAGACGAAAACCTTCGCAACTGGTTGGTTGATTCGTTTGGATCGATTGAAGAGTTCAGAAATTTGTTGATCAACTCAGCTAAGGGCATTAAGGGAGACGGCTTGGTATGGCTTGTGGCGGAGAGCAACTTGAGCCAAAATGTCTTGAAGCAGTCGCCCAGCATATCGGAACCCGGCTCCACCAACGAACCAGTGTACAATAACTTGGCCATAGTAAACACATACAACGCAGGATTTGTGGATGACTCGATGAGATCGGGCCAAATCAACCGGTTGAAATTGCAAAAGGAGGCAAAGTTGGCATCATTAAGGAATAAGCAGCTCGAAAGAGAGGGAATCGAGAACCAATCACAAAAGGACATCGTCGAAACGGAAAATGCCATTGATCAATTGCAAGTGGAAATTGACCAATTGAGCTTGGGAACCGCCGAAGAAGCAGAATTCAACACTTTGTACAACGACAAGAAGTTGTTGCCGGTTTTGGCCATTGACGGATCCATGAGAAACTACATTTTGGATTATGGTGTGTTTGGCAAACAAAAATACCTTGAAAACGTCTGGGAATGTATTGATTGGGATGTCGTGGCCAAGAGGTTGCCAGTTAGAACCAAACAATTTATAAATAGCTATTAAAATATGTATATAGAATTAGCCCTACGGACTTTAATATAACTTGCGGCTTCAACACTCAGTAAGCCCTATGTATATTTTGTTCTAGAAAAATACAACTAATTACTTCTTGATAACACTCTTCACTATTTCCTCGACCAAGTCCCAGTCATTGGTTGGGACTCTTGTCATTTCGATATCCCCAAAGTACTTTCTGATCGCCATCAAAATATCGTAAGTCTTCTTGTCATGGACAAGCGAAATAGCAACTCCCACTCTTCCAAATCTACCGGTTCTACCGATTCTGTGCAAGTAAGTTGAAGGATCAGGGCGACCATCTTTATCCACCGGCAAATCGTAGTTGACAACCATAGAAACAGAAGCAATATCAATGCCTCTGGCCAAAACATTGGTGGTAATCAATACCTTGGATCTTCCTTCTCTGAAATCGTCTATTAATCTATCTCTTTGGGAAGTTTCCAACGAACCATGAAGAAGCGAACAACTGTGGCCCTCTGCTGTCATCTTCTGGTATAATTTTTCGGCAGTCACCTTTCTATCCACAAAAATAATCGAGGATCCAATTGTCAATAATCCATACAACTCGGTCAACACTTCATATTTATGTTCTTCGGAATCACAGTCCATGTATAATTGCTTAATGGCATCAACATTGAGCTCTTCATGTTTCAATTCAAGAGAGTTGGCGTTCGGAACCACTTTTTCCGCATACTTTCTAACATTATCATCGAAAGTAGCTGAGAATAACACGAGCTGACTAGTCTTAGGTAACATTTTCTTGATACGGACACACTGGTCTCCCAAACCTTGGGAATCCAACATGTTATCGGCTTCGTCCAATACAAAGACCTTGATTTTAGAGGTATTCAAGTGTTTTCTTCTGATAAGATCAATTACCACACCTGGAGTACCCACAATAACCTGGGCATTGATAGCACTGCCCTTAGGGAAGGAATCAGGAACTGCCAATTGGATGCTAGTCTTCGTGAATTTACCCATAGTTTGAACCACTTCGTGGGTTTGTCTGGCCAATTCTCTGGTTGGGGCCAAACACAAACATTGTGGCATGTTAATGTTGTCGTCCACTCTGGACAACATAGTCAAGGAGAAGGCTGCCGTCTTACCGGTACCCGATTGAGATTGACCGATCATATTTCTTGGAGGCTCGGAAATCAAAAGGGGCAACGCCTTTTCCTGAATTTTGGATGGCTTGTTGAATTTCATGGCATACAAACCTTTGAGTAATTCTGGCTTCAACCCCAATTCTTCAAACGATTTGACTGAAAACAACGGCGAGTTGGGGTCGGCCTGTAAGTCGGCCAATTTGACCTTGACTTCATAGGTGGAAGTAATCAAGTTGGTTTGTTCCTCCTCCTTCTTTCCATCCTTTGGCTCTGCGGCCACTACTGGCTTTTCTGGTTCCTTTGAAGCGATGTTGTCCGACTTTTCTGTTGAGGTTGTTTCTTCTTTTGTTGCTGGTGGTTCTTCTTGTTTGGGTTCATTGGTCATGGGTTCTTTGGCCGGTCCATTTGCATCTTGGACTCCCTCTTTGATCTTGTTGATACTAAGCAGCGCAAGCAACTCGGAAGCATCCGATTCGGTTCTCGGGTCAGACATGATGGTGATGAAGGGCTAGCAGTAAATTTATCAACACTTGTAGTGAGCGAGCACGTGACGTGGTGCTCGATGGTGAGATGGGGAACTGCTGGTGAAAAGGCCTTTAGGAGGTTTATTGTAGAAGGATTAAGGGAGTAAGGATCTCGGTTATCATTGTGTAAATTAAGATACCATATGTTTATTGGCTTTGCCGCTGGAAATCGGTTCAAACTTGGGACTTTGTACGCACCTTTGTAGGAAACCTCGCCCTAAAAAAGTCTTTTACAGCTTTACAGTATTTATAACATCTCAAAATCTTCTCTTGCTTTCAACAAATTGTCCTACACAACTCTGGGAACTTAATGTAGGTTCTTTTCATACCGTACGGCGTGCTGTCGGATCTTGTCAATTCTGCTTACGTAAAATTTCAATCGCACCCCATAGTAAAGTATCTACAGAATAGTGAACACTACTTCATGCCTGATCCCACAACCAAAAAGGCTCCTGTCAACAAAGTAGCGAAGTCTCCTACCCCCAATGGGGTAGCCCGGACGTACTCCCTTTACAACATATGGATGGTCACTTTCTTCCTAAAGCTTCTTCTTATGGTAGCGTACCATTCGACCGATTTTGACGTCCACCGTAATTGGCTCGCCATAACCAAGAACTTGCCCATATCACAGTGGTACGTTGAGAAGACATCACAATGGACATTGGACTATCCTCCATTTTTCGCGTATTTTGAGTGGTTTTTGGCCCAATTGGTGCCGTCTGTGGTCAAAGACGACGGATGTCTTGATATTGTGGAAAAAGGACAATATTCGTTGCCGACAATATTCTTTCAAAGATTGACGGTGATGGCCAGTGAGATCGTTCTCTTCTTGGCCTTGCAGTGGTACATCGATACCTCGGAATCTTTGTCTATAAAGAGACGGGCATATGTGGCAGCCTCCAGTCTTGCATTATCCCCCGGATTGTTAATTACCGACCATATCCATTTTCAATACAATGGAATGATGTATGGATTTCTTGTTATGGCAATTAACTCAGCTAGACTCAAGAGATACTTACTTTGTGGATTTTGGTTCGCATTATTGCTCTGCTTCAAGCACATATACCTTTACTTGGCTCCAGCGGTATTTGTCTTTTTGTTAAGAGCTTACTGCTTAAACTTTGAAATAGATCCCAAACGGAAGATGGTGGAGAATTTAATCTATTTGGTCAAATGGAAGAATTTGTTTAAACTTGGTTCATTGGTGATTGCCGTGTTTGCTGTAGCCTTTGGTCCGTTCATTTACCATGGTGTCATGCCAAATATTATGGAAAGATTATTTCCATTCAGCAGAGGCTTGACACATGCATACTGGGCTCCTAATATTTGGGCCATTTATTCTTTCGTTGATAGAGTTTTGATTCAGATTTACAATCGGATTCCTCTCAGCCAATTCCCATTGCAAAGAATATTCAAATTCGATCCAAAATTGTTGACAGACACAAAATTCATCAATTCTTCAACAAGAGGGTTAGTTGGTGATGTTGAATTTTTGATCTTGCCTACAATTACCCCCCAATTGACCTTCATCCTAACTCTTTTCTATCAAGTTATGGCACTCATTCCATTATTCATTCAACCAAACTTCAATAGGTTTATTGGCGCATTAAGTTTATGTGGTTATTCCTCGTTCTTATTTGGATGGCATGTCCATGAAAAGGCTATTTTGCTTGTCATCTTTCCTATTACATTTATTGCCAGTAGTGATCGCAGATTATTGGGTCCATTTAATTTGTTGGTTAGCTGTGCCTATGTGAGTTTGTTCCCCTTAATTTTTACCCCCAATGAATGGCTTATCAAGGTGGTGTTTACCCTATTGTGGTATATTATTTATTACTTCAACTTTAGAAAGGTTGTTAGACTTCCCAAAGACGCCCGCAAATCGGGCTATATCCTTGATAGAGTGATCAATACTTATATTTTAGGATTGATTCCATTACTTGTTGTGATCAGTCTTATCGATTTATTCCAGCATAAGTTTGACGTGTTAAAGAAATTGGAATTCTTGAAGCTCATGATCATTAGTGTGTATTGTGGAATTGGAATAATAAGCAGTTGGAACGGTTTCAACTGGCTCTATTTTGTACATGACGAAATCTGGATTAATGAATGAAAATATATGAAATGAGCACAAGCAACAGAGCGAACTTGTCTGTTAAAACAGCCTAATTATGTTTTGTCTATTCTTCGTCCTTGCTATTAAAGAGATAAAATCTTGACCCTTTTATATGTGCTTTCTTTCTAGACTTGAACCTTTTTTTGAAATATGATTTTGCGCTTGTACTCTTATGCTTCATATGAAACCGATATTGGAGAAGCAACTCCGTAGGGGAAGGGCGGTGATTCCGCCAGTAAATTTTGGAGCAAATTCTGGGGCTTGTGAATTTGGAAAACAAGAGAGCTTCTAGATACAGGTTATCTGTCTGAACAGTATTTGGAGCTTGGGGCATGACTGACTAGATTTATCCAAAACTGCCTACTTGAAAGCTAATGTAACTGAAGTAGATTATTCGCAAAGTGGAGTGAGTTATATAGCTAATTAATAAATTACACCTAATCAAAACCACTCTGGAGTACTCGATTATGCTTGGCCGGGTATGCTACTTTCAAAGCGGGCTAAGCATTATTTATTACGCAAATAATAAACCAGTCGAACAAACGTTTTAGCTCTGCTTGTCTTTTGTTGGCAGTGTTGGCTGCGAAAAGTAGATGGTGAGAACATTTCCTCTACTACGTGTCATAATATGCTTCATTATGGGTTTCGTCATCTATAAACTTATTGTCTCGGTATGCTCACTTTGAATAATCTTTCAATCTCATTGCCTTCGAAATCCATTTGGAAATATTTGCGAACCTGTTATCAACAGACATGGGACGGCTGGTAGTGTACCAATTTTCTACGTGATTTGACTGATCGTGAAACTGCCATGACGACATGGGAACAAGAATAGCCATGGCTTGGTCAGCCTCGGAAATAGTGGTTAATGGGCTTTGTAAGAAGTAACCATGGGATCCAACACAGACATCCAAAATCCAGGCAGCGTTTCCTGACGACGATACGGGCCACTTAGAATCGAGTAATACCTTTGTCTGAATGGTGTCAGTCATTTTCTTATAGGCTTCCCATTCCTGTTCGAACCATCCTAGATATTTCCCCATATTAGGGTCATGGTTTCTCGTATCTGGATCGGACGAGACCACCCTAACAGCTTCCTTGGGTCCTTGGAGTTCACATGCTCTCATCTTGCGTATAATAAGTTCGATGTTCAGGGTTGCTTCTGAATCAACGTCCAGTTTGACGCCGGTATCATCACGGGTGGTGTCTGCGGTGTCCGATTTCTGTTTCTTCAACTTTGGGTCCCCACTGAAGTTTTCTTTATCATCCAGGGGGGTGTTGAATTCACGTCTCAATTTGTCATACTCATCATAATAGTTGGTCTTTTTTCGAATGTGTTTAACTGAGTTTGTAGGCTTCAAGGTTTTTCTCAAGGAGGCCATTTCCACCCTTGCATCAGAACTCAATTTTTCCCAGTCAAATGCACATCCTTTTCGGATTTCTAATTCATACGAGTAATCCACGTCTTCTCTCCTGAGTTTATCGGGTAATGGATGGCTGGGGATATATGTGGTCGACGTTTCTTCAATTTTTGTCACACCAATAGATGACAAGATATCCTGAATTGGCTGGAACACCTTGCTTCCAGAGGGCACGTATACTCGGGTTTCGACAGTAGATCTTATTCCAGATGTTCTTAAGGTTATATCTTCCATCCTTTTGGCGAAGAGCAAAGCACTGATATGGCGGAAAGTTGCCGGTCCTATGTATTCCGAGATTTGGGGGAACTCATATACAATGGCTTTGTAACAACTGTCCACAAACTTCATATACAGTGTCACGGAAGGTATCATCACGATTTCCTTGCAACTTGGGGTTGCCGATACCTTCAAGTCCTGCAAAAACGTACTGCTGAGAAAGCTTAGATTGGACATTGAAGCATTGGGGTTCCCAAAGGATCCTGTTTTGGGAGTAAACATTGACATTTTCACTGGGATCCTTCTGTTCTGGTTCAATACTGGAGTGAAATTTTTGGTTTATGTAGTGTTCTGTTTTCGTTTAATTACATGCAGCGACGCGACGCGCGTCTGTTTTTCATCATGCCGATAAGTGCCGGTCACGATATTCAACTACACGAGAGAGTAACTAGGAGGGCTGGTAAGTTGGACGAACAATTGACACAGTGTTTACGAATACGAAAGTCATTGATATAAATTTACTGGCTTAAATAGGTTTAGAATGTTAAATCCGAGATACACTTACAATGCTCATAGGTAGACATATTTTCCCTTGGATGGGAGACTGAATGGGTGTTTCTGAGTAGTATGGATGCTCTGAAGGCTGAATGTACCTCTCTACCAAGATTGCGTCGAAAACTATCTCGAATATTGTGCTTATTAGTATATCACTAATTTTGATACTAGCTTCCATGGATGCCGGAGATACGATGAGATCTATTTCAATATTGAGAAGACCAGAACATGGACCATGTACCATGTATGAAGATTAATACCCATATGGCACCACCACCGCCACCACCATCATCATCATCCAAATTTGGAACGCAATTCGATATCAATGCCAATTTTTATTAATCGTGGCCTAGATCACATTCACATTCTATATTTTCGGACATAGCAATTGCTGCGAAATCAACCGCAATCAGTAATTTTGCGTAGCTAACTTACTGATCGGAATC
Source organism: Suhomyces bolitotheri (assembly GCA_030568555.1). Classification (NCBI taxonomy): domain Eukaryota; kingdom Fungi; phylum Ascomycota; class Pichiomycetes; order Serinales; family Debaryomycetaceae; genus Suhomyces; species Suhomyces bolitotheri. The sequence continues at coordinate 303,179 of JAJMGH010000011.1, forward strand.
GGGATTGCCCCTGAAAGACTAAATACTGATAGGAAATGACCTAATTAGATAGCAACCCGAAAGTCGTACGATGTTCAATCTGGATATTACACCCTATATAACACCCGATGTGTGCACCCTAGTAGCCATACTTCTTACAATACAACAATGTCGATTTCGTTAGGAAGATATCTTTTTGAGAGGCTCCATCAAAAGCCCGTTAGCGTTGGTTCTATCTTCGGAGTACCAGGTGACTTTAACCTTACACTTCTTGACAAGATTGATGAGGTATCAGGCTTGACCTGGAAAGGAAATGCCAACGAATTGAATGCAGCATATGCGGCGGATGGGTACAGTCGTATAAAAAGTGGCTTTGGTGAAGATAGTGTTGGATTTGCTGCACTTGTCACCACCTTTGGTGTGGGGGAGCTTTCTGCTTTGAACGGAATTGCTGGCTCTTATGCGGAGCACGTCGGATTGCTCCATATTGTCGGGGTCCCTTCCACATCGGCTCAACATAAGCAATTGCTCTTACACCACACTCTTGGAAATGGTGATTTCAGAGCTTTCCAGACTATGTCTTCTCATATTACGGCTGCCACCGGATTTGTGGAGGACGGCATTTCGGGTCCGGATACTATTGACCGGTGTATCCGAGAAGCGTACGTGAACCAGAGGCCCACCTATTTGGCATTCCCTGCCAATTTGGTTGATGAAGAGGTCCCTCTCGAAAGATTAAAGAAGCCTCTTGATTTGTCCGATCCCCCTAATGATAATGATATGCAAGAAGAAGCTTTAGACAGGATTTTGGATATGATTTCCAACGCTAAAGATCCTGTGGTTCTCATTGACGCTTGCTGTGCAAGACATAATTGTACTGGTGAAGCAAGAGAACTTATAGATAAAACACAATTTAAATTTGCAATCACCCCAATGGCGAAAGGAGCTAAAAATCTTGATGAAGACCATCCCAGATTTACGGGGGTCTATGTGGGTACCCTCAGTTATCCTGATGTCAAAGAGGCAGTGGAGTCTTCGGATTTGATAATTTCCTTGGGGTCCATGATGAGTGATTTTAATACTGGGTCTTTCTCGTACGCTTACCAGACCAGAAATGTTATCGAGCTTCATTCTGATCACACTAAAATCAGGCAAGCTCACTATCCCGGTGTTAGAATGAAACAGCTTTTAGGCAGCCTTCTCAAAAGTGATGATTTGCAGAAAAGCATCAAAAATTATAAACCTGTTCCTGTGCTGAGTTCATTTAGAAAAATTGACGAGCCAGAATCAAAAATCACCCAGCAATGGCTTTGGTCGAGACTATCATTCTGGCTCGAAGAAGGCGACGTTGTTATCACCGATACTGGAACATCATCGTTTGGAATAATTCAAACAAAATATCCAAAGAATACAATTGGAGTTTCGCAAGTCCTTTGGGGAAGTATTGGTTATAGTGTTGGGGCAGCATTTGGTGCGGTTGTTGCAGCGGAAGAATTGAATCCTGATAGGAGAGTAATTTTATTTGTTGGTGATGGCTCATTGCAATTGACAGTTCAAGAAATTTCCAGTATGGTAAGAAACAAGAACAATATTTATATCTTTGTGCTAAACAACGATGGTTATACCATTGAGAGGTTAATCAATGGTGAAAATGCAGAGTATAATGATATACAAGGCTGGAAGCATTTGAATATTTTGGACACATTTGGTGCCAAACAGGGAGAATTTGAAGTGGAAGGAGTATCTAAGCCTGATGAATTGAATAAGTTATTCGATGATGCCAAATTTGCTAGAAATGATAAGACCCGGTTGGTAGAAATTATGCTTGAGAAAATGGATGCTCCCAAGAATCTTATTGAACAAGCTGAGTTATCGTCGAACGCAAATAAAGGCTAGTAAAATATTGTACATAAATAATTGCAAAATAAAATATTCGTTACATATAAAGCTAAGATGTACTCTATTGACGTAAAGTACCACAATTTCTGATGCCATATTTACAGTTAGTTATTGTTCGGATTGAACATATAGTCGGGAAACAATGATTCCCAGTCTTCGTTGAACAAATCAGATGTCATCAACACTGGAGGACCTCCTAAAAAGTCTAAGCTCTTGTCAAAAAGAAGTTCGGTACTGGCATCAACTACCGATCTTTGATTAGTTGCAATGGGTGCGTGGTTTGTCAAAAGGTTTTTATCTTCTGGATCATATAATACATTGGCCAAGGTCGACTCGGCCCCGGAAAGAATCTGATAGTTTTGTTTCTCTATTGACCTTGATCCATTGGCCAAGTTTTCAAACTCCAGTTTTACGCGAACAGGAGATTCTTGTCGTTTCTCCAGACGTGCACTTGGACGCACAAACTGATGTCTGGGACTCGTTTGTTTCAGTTCAATTTCCTCTCCGTGCTCCTCTTCAAGGTCATCCAAATCCTCATATATGGCTTTGAGTTTTATGCTAATCATGGTGTATGATTTTTCTGCTAATTTCCATGTCTTAGATGAGCCTTGTAATACCTCCATAAAAAATTCTAATCTGTCTTTCTTTTCATTGATTAATTGTTTTGACGTGTTAGTTAACAAAATAATGGAAATCGACAAGATCGAACAATATACCATGAATATAGATACTCGTCTTAATCCATGGGTACTTTGGAACCTGCGAATAGCTTCGTATAGATCATCAATTGCTTCTTGGCAAATAGTTAGTGGCGACAAGGCATCATTTTGAGACTTTTTTGATTCCCTTTTTCTCACAATTCCGACGAATGGACGATTTAAACAAAGAACCAAAATGTAATAATAATATCTAATGCATGTCAAAGTTGGATTTTCGGCCGTTTCCTGAAGAGAGTTCCTGTCCCACTGAAGATCCGGGGGTAAAGACTCTTTCCAACTTCTAATTTGAGAATTGTATTCATTCAACTTTTCCAATCTCGATACGAGATTCAAATCTTCATGATTTGACTGGTCATTTTCAAAGTCTGATTTAGTAAAAATGTCATTCAACATATTTTCGGAAATATTAATAAGATTTATGATTTTATTGAGAGGGTTTGAAATGTATGAAACTTCTTCTGAACCATTTTTGTTAACATCAGGCGGTGGTTTGTCCTTTTTCTGATTCTTTCCATATTTTTGAACGTATCCTCTGTATGTATATTCGTCAATCCATTCCAAATCAGGTAGGTCGTTAGTTTCAGGTATACTTGCATCAGTCAATTTTAATAATGAAGGTCTCCCTAAAAGCAAACTGATAAAGTGATCAGCAACATAACTACCCCAGTATATTCTACTTCTGATAAGAACATCCATAGGGCTCATTTGTTCCTTTGATTTGACAAACCAAACCTCGGGGTTGAGTTGAAATCCCAAATCAAAACCCATTCTCATGGCATTACCAGATAACATCCAACCACTGGAATTGTACCCATTAGATATGTCATAAAATGCCAATAGTAAGAAACTTTGTAATGATGTAATAGATGGATTATTGAGCTTGCTCAATAATAAATCTTTGGCCTCGTTATAGAATTGAATGGACCGCTTGTAGATCTTTTCGTCCAGGGACATTTTCGAGCCCAACGCACAAATGCTAAGAATCAAAACTTTTGAGCAGTAAGTGCTATTTGGTTGTGGGTCAAAAAAGTCTATCAAAAAAGCCTCTCTGAATATGAACATGTTGTGGTCTGGGTACTGCCAAGTGAAAAACAATTTCAAGCAGTGAAGAATATCCGGATCAGTGTTCATAGACTTGATAGAAACGTCCTCGACTTTGACAATTTTGGCATTTTTGGATATCAAGCTATCATCATATACACTGGTGGGACCATAGACAGCTCTGTCTTCCACATGATCTTCAAAGATGCTATTTTTGCGCATGTCTATTGCTGAAGAAGTGCTTCCGACATCTTTGGGCTCGAAGTCATTTTTGATTGTAGCTTCACTTTCGGCTTGGGATTCATCAACTGCATTTCGTTGAATCAACTCTTCAAGACTGATTTGGGAAAGAAGTCTCTTCTTCTCATCCAGTGAGTCGGAATCCTTAACCTTCTCAAGAAACGAGGTCAACGTCCTGATCTTGGTTTCAAGTTTGGTCACATACAGAGCAGCAGGACGCTTCTTTCTCAAATCATTCATACGAACACAGTCAACTCCAGCCTTGACACACCCCACACATGGATCGCCGTAGCTACACTTGACTTTTCGAACACGGCACCGTTGGCAACTCAAAAGCTTGGGAGGTGTACTCATCATATAGGTAAAAGGAGGGAAATGCCGATATCTAGAGACAAATCAAATGGACATCATCTGGCGGTAAAGGAACAAAAATAGACTTAAAATTGGATGTCAAGCAGACTGGGTCACTTGTTGGGGGCGATAGTGTTGATATAGCGATTCTGGCTCTCAGGAAGTCCAATATCTATTGTATGGAGGTACACGACCGAGATGAGGTATGGGGTAGTCCGAAAGAGTGAGACTTGGGTCAGAATTATTTGAAAGCGTGAGACAGATACCCGAGCTGAGCGATCCAAAGGAGGTGAAATACTGGAGACAGTTTCGTGGATAGGTATTGTCATTTTGGGACTTCAAATAATTTCCCATATTTTTTGATATTTTATGTAGAAAATGTCTCAAATTTCGGATTATTGAAACAACCACTTCTAGTTTTCTCTCATAGGTTTGGACGTATTGATATAAAGTCAATTACTACCAGCACAAAAGTATCTACCCTAAAGAGAACTTTTGAGCGTATGCGGACTATTCTAGCTTTCTATTATATACGAGTAGAGAATGTACAAGTGGATTTGTAAGTAATATATTTCTAATGAGATGTATGCAAAGCTGCAAGCAGCGGTTTATAGAATTGATATTTGCTCCTAGGCAATGTTTGAAATGATGATAATTTTGATAAGACATGATTCAGATAATGGAGATGTCAAAAACCTAATTAAGGAATACGATCTGATAAGTGGTATAGATAACTGCGACAATACCCACCACAATCAACACATAGTCACATATTCTAAAATAATGATCACTCTTGGACAACTTTGACTTGTAGTGCAAAGAGCGTAAGTGAATTAATGGCGGATAAATGTATACCAATGGAATACACGCAAAGCATCCATTAAATGACACAAACTTGTCGATATTATTGGCGTTAGCATAAGCAATAACACAAATGACACCAACAATAAACGATCTGAAGAGATTTTTGAGCCATTTCACCTGAGGGTTGTATTTTCCTGAATTGCGGTATAATTTTCCTTCACTGTCAGCTTTACTCTTCGAGCTGGAACTGCTAGAGGGCAGTTGGAAGACTAATGATTCCAAAATTTTGACAGCGGGGAATAATTGTAACGGTCCTGTCAAAAACACAGCCAAGGAATATAATACCAAAATAGAACGTACGGAGAATTTATCCTGGGGCAAGTTGAGAATGATGATGGATTTAACTTGATCTCCGAAGGATGTATAACCCACAGTTCCAATGGCGACGAAAAGGATGGTAATAAATGTCATACTGGCAAATAACACCTGAGGGAATCTTTCCGGTTGTGCCATTGATGCTTCAATCGGTAAAATAAGTCCAATACCTTCAAATGAGGTAACAGCGACTCCGATTAACATGGACCAACTATTGGGGTTGAATTGGGTAATGTTGGGCCCAAGTCCATTGTTGACCAAATTTATGCCCGAGTAATAAAAGATGATGATTAGCCCGATGATAATGAAAAGAGATGAAACCAAGGACACAAGAGATAACTTGGTCAAGTTTCTGATAAGCACCAAGGGAACCATAAGCACGAATTGGACCAAAACGATGTTGGAGCTGGTTAAAAAAGGCTGGAGACTATCAGGAAGGATTCCACCAAAAAATGAAATCATGTTCTCTGATGCAAATAATATATAAGTTGCCACGAAGCCGAATTGGGACAATACAATGGAAATTAAAATGAATATTTTCAAAGGTTTTCCATGGGATTTGTACCCCAATTCACCATAAGAGGCCAACTTCATGGTCTTTTTCGATTTGATGAGGACCACATAGCAAAAGTATGTGAGAATACCAAATAAAGACAATGCTATCACCGAGAAGCCCAAGCCTCCATTGTAGAAAGCTCTGGGTAAGAAGAGAACACCCGAACCTACCAACGATTTGAAGAGCAAGAAAAACGTCTTGGTGACCGATGCAGTACCTTTGGGGGCATCTTTGAAACGGGAACGGTGGGGCAATTGTTTGGGCAAATTGAGATATTGCAGCACGGCACGGCGGTCATTCAAAAGAGACGACTCCTCGTCGAAGACTTCTTCGTAGTTGGCAGCGTGTCCACCTTCCAAGTCAGTTTCATCACTTTCGTAGGTGTCGTCTTCCTCATCGCTAAAGTCCTCACCGGCGAAATGGCCATAGATGGATAAAAATTCCACGAAATTCCGGGTCAAAAAATTGGGAGGTGCCTGGTTCTGCTGGATAGATTTATTGATGAGAAACTCTCGCCTGAATCCACCGGGGACATTGATATCGCTGGCGGTGGACTCACGTCTGGTTTCGGTCAAATAGGTGGAAAATGACGAGCTTCTGGTCCGTCTGCGGTACGGGTCGCCTGGCTCGGATGTGGGCGAGGTGCCGGACTTGATGCCACCGGCCTCAGCACTGTTTTCAAGCTGGTGATACATGTGACGGGCAATGTCCCCTCCTTGGAGCCGGAGGGTGTCTTCTTGATTGACAAGATGCTTGCTGAGAGTTTTGTAGTCGATCTCCTTGGAAGAAATGTTCCCCACATTTGAGATGTGGTCGTGGTAGCTCATGCTGACGCTGGAGGAGCTGTCGTTATTGAGCCGCTGTTGCAGGGACGGGGAAGGCGAGATGATGGGCTGGTGGGAGTTGGTGGATAGTGCGGGAGAGGTGGGTCTTTGGGGCACGGAGCTTGTGCTGGTGACAGGAGGAGCCGGCAGGTTGGCACGCGAGGGTGCCGTGTCTTGATTGGGAGACATTTGTGGAGTGGGATTAGTAATAGCACCGACGGGATTGCGAACTGTGGTGGTAGAACGGTAGACCATGGAGGTGATGCGTCACGTGACGCTATAGCGGCTAGGTCAGAACTGGTCGGCCCAACTGGGACCAGAGCAGGCTCCGGTCGTGCCCCCACCGCCGCGAGCGATGGACCGACGGAGTGCACATAAGTGCCGGTCGTGTGCGCGTACGGTCCGAGGCGCTACTTGCTTCGGATATATACTGGGAGTGCATATTGTCCCAGGCATAAGGCGAAACAGCAGAATAGCAGCACCGAGAGGGAATGGATAAACCCGATACCAATGGTTCGATGAAGCGCAAAAGATCGGACGACCAAGGAATCCGGCACAAGGCTCCGCCTCCTTTGAAACAGGCCAAGAGTTCGGAATTATTGTGGATTCTAGGCATCCTCAGCGAATGACGTGAACCATCATAGCTTGTAAGCAATTGCATCACTCATAGTAGGGTGGGTGACTTTAGAGATGGTGTCAGGGTGAGATGCAGAAACAGCCGACGTCACTAAATGGGGGCCCGGCTGTGCAGGTGCAGGTCACATGGAATAAGTTTTTCCGAGAGGTGCAGATACGCAAGGTTCTCCTCTCCCTTGAAAATAGACAATCCATCTGGGTAATATACCGCGACCAGTGCGGGGTGGTGGGGTAATGGATGGACCTATCTCGCGCGGACTTTCCCTAACTCAGGGATCGGCTATGTTGGGAGTGCACACAAGCCAGAGCCTTGAACAAGCCTTGCATCTGCCCTCAGAAGCAGACATAGGTGTCTGCGTGATTGTAAGGAAATTCTATTCAGCAAAACAACTGGGATTGTGGAGGGGAGATTGTTTTGGAACCAAGAGATTTCAAGTGAACTAGACGGGGGTGGGGGATGGCTACAAGAGACTTTGTTGCACTCCCCATTATACGGGGAACGCTATTCTTGAAAGTGGAGGTGGGGTCGTCCCACGGCATTGTCCGATTCCAGTGCGCATGGTGTAGGTGAGATTTTGTTGGTGTAGATGATCGATACCTCTGAAAAATACTGTAGGTAGCGACAAAGGAATTCTTAACGTGCATGCATGGAATGCTAAATACATGTAGTGTCCTATTGTCCTACATGACAGCAGCCTGGTCACAAGGAAGCTTGTCACCCTGCACCGGAGTTAGCGAGTCATGGCTGGAAACTTGACACTTGGCCACTTCAGCCCGACCCACAATGTTGGGTTTGGGTTATGGTTGCACATGGAACGTCGCCATAGATGAAGCCATGGGTCAATACGCCGTGTCGCATCGCTCAACTCAAATAGTTCGCCGTCGACTGGCTAAACCTTAAATTTGCCGACGGCCACAGGTATCGGCGATAAAGAAAAAATAAAATACAATTAACCAAATTAAAAAAAAACAAATTAAAAAAAAAACAAAAAAAGGTGCGTCCCCCTCCTGCCCGCGCTAATTACGGAGCAGAATCGGGAACGCTCCCGGTGCCTAGCAAAGAAATTTTGCTCACCCTCGGATCCGTCCGGTACATAGCCGGCGCATTTACGGAGGTCTTGGTTGCGGATTATCCTGACGGCTATGGCCACCGATCGATCCAGGTGACATTCAGATGGTGGATAAAACCAGGCACCACATCAGACCATTTTGGTGCTCTGGCGGACCCCAGAATCCTAATGCGTGGGGCGCATAATTCGGGCATACTGATGGAACCAGATTGCACCAGGTTGTTATCTTGGCGGACGCCGGGGTGCTTGTAATAAGATTAGAGGTGAAGCAGACACGAAGACACGAAGCTAAAATAGAGATAGTTTGCGAGCCAGCAGAGGCGGACCATGCAGCGACAACGACTAAGCCTGTCACCCGACGCAGACAAAGAAACCTCATCGTCAGTGCTTAAGCCGATGGTTTGGTGCTGCATAGTAGTTGATGGTTTGGTTCCGCTGATGTTTCCTTGGTAAAGTATAGCGATAGTATGTGCCAAGGGCCACGGAAAAAAAAAAACCAGAGCTTTCATCGATACGTCACAAAGCCGCAGATTTAGCCACTATGCATATACCAAGGCCTTCAACATTAGCGGGTTATCTGGGTGCATTGATGCAAAATGTTCACGCGGTATGATAGTGTCAGATGGAATGACCAAGCCAAGATACCGGGGGGATGGTAGCATGATAAATCGGCCGCGGCACCATTAGCAGACATGTGGTTGTTGCAATGTCTCTGTTGCCTTTCTTCCGGTCCTCTGGTAGCACAAGCATATCCCTAGGTGAAATTCTATTGCATGTGTTTCTGTAGTCGGCTCCAATCGGTAACTAGTCAGTCGTACTGCAAGATACTTGAATGGCGTGGTCCCTAGTGGTCAAAACTGCAGATGTTCTCTGCATAGTGCAGATGCAAGGTCATATTTCCGGAAAACTTATTGGTTGGAAGTCTTGTGAGAAGTGCGGTGTACATGACGCACAACCGCTCTAGGGTACATTTTCTTATTACTTACGGAAAAAATATCTTAGAATTTGGCGCATTTGGTCCGTCGCCATGCAAGTTACATCCACAAGCGCCCGTAGGGGTTTTGAGGTTGCATCTGTTCATGCAGTGACTGCCGCGGCTCACAGTCGCCGGTGCGGGCTAGTAACATAGTGGGTGCATCTGGGTATCTTCATAATACATGTATATATATAGACACCTCGCTTCCCCGTTTGTTGAATTCCAAATATCATTCGTCAACCTTATGAATTCTCAAGACGATATACAACCAACAGTGTTGCCGTTCAAGGAGAATGTGGACTACTTGGACTCCACCCCCAACTCATACCTCAAGGACAACCTCAACTTGATGGCTTGCCACAAGTATTCCACCATCACCTCCACCTCATCCTACAATTCCCATGACGACACCACCATGAAGATCAGACTCAACAACGTGTGCTGGAGATCCATGTACAAGAACTTGAAGAAGCTCCCCGAAGTTAACCCCTTTGTAATCAACTGGGACAAGAATAGCGACTTGACGTGGCTCTATGGTCCGAAGTTTGAGCAACAGACCATCCCCAAGTACAAGCCAATGCCAGCTGAACAAGAGCAGCCCCCCATTATCAACAGTTCTCTTGACTTTGACGACGAGGACGGATTCGTGTCGGGTGCTTCGTCCATATCCGACTCTGCATCTTGTTCCGATCTTGACCTCGATGACGACGTCAGCTCGGTGTCCTCCATCGACTCGGGATACGTCCCCGACACCTACGAAAAGAAAGTGGTGCCCCAATTACGCAAAAACCAATACTACATTGACGAAGAAGACGATTATGAATACCACGACGAGCATGTCAACTTGAAATCCATTTTAAAAACCCCCAACCGCAGAACCAAGAATACCCGACCCCACAGAAGATCAAAGCGGGTCGTATTCAATCACATCATCAACTCCAGAGAGTACATTAACGGCATTTCATTCGATTACGATTTCCTTGACCAAGCTTGCTTGTGATCAATTGCATATTCAATTCTTGACTTATATTATTTAATTTACATTTGCCGTAAGGCGACAGGTAATGTGACGTCGTATTTTGTAGGCAGTGATCTGGCACAGTAGCCATGTGAAAGGTGCGCGCCTACTCGTAGGAAGGTGCAGCATATGCAATTAGCACCTTCTGGGAAGTGCCGCACGGCAGCGGGTGTTTACGGCTGGGGTGCCGAGTGCTCGGATCCGGCACCCAGGCCTCCCGGCCCTCCGGCACCCAGGCCTCCCGGCCCTCCGGGATCCTAATCTCCGTAAACAGGTTGGCCAACTACTCGGCCCTATGCCAGTTTCTGTTGGGGCTTCCCTACTCCTGTACTATTGCCCCAAGGTGGGTGCTCGTATTCTCGACGTGCAAGCGTCGCAGATGTGGGTAATCCCAAGGGATGCACCTATTGCTGCTTCTACCCCGATATCCTGCCTGCACAACCCTATGCGTATCTTGACACACTCTGTAGAAATAGATGAATCTGCATCCTTAGGACATTAAAGATATTTTTTAATCAATGGGGAAACCACAAAACCTCTTCCCGAATAATACCCGCTTCCAACTGGGAGGTATAGAGTGAGGGGATTGTCTACATTCCGGAACCATTTCTATAGTAGGCTAAAGTGATGTGGCGCTAGTATATGAGTCAAGGCGGGTGGGGGATGATACCATAGTCCCCCATTCACTAGCCCCAGGATTCACCCCTATTGGCACCAGGATATTTTTTACCTTGTTAGATTCGAACAATTCGTATCGATTGGCGGAGATACCCCAATGTGGGTAACTTCATGCAATCTGGATTCTCCTGTTGACTTCTATACACGGAATTTAGTGCATGGAAATCGTGGTGGGTGTTTAGGGGTAGGCAACTGCTTCCTGGAAAATGCGGCCCAGATGCTTCCATAACACAAAATCCCTCCCCCAGGTGGTCGCGCATAACTCACCGTGAAATTAATTTATCCTGGGTACGGTACTCCCAAATCACTACAATCAATGGCATCCCCAACCAACGAAGAGTTGCTAGCCAAGATAGACGCGTTGGCGGCTACGGTGGAAAAGCAATCCAAGCTTATTGCCCAGACCGGACAAAAGCTCATGGAGTATCAGATCAAGGACGTCAAGCAACGGATCCTGCTGCAAGATAATAACCCCAAGATCGATTTAGATGATTATGTAACCAACGAGGATATCGTGCAGCTTGTCGGGGAGCTTCAAGGCCAATTAGATTCGTCCGAAGAACGGACCCTCCGGCGTTTATTCAACCTTCAATTGAGAAAGGGCGACCACCGTCCAATTGCTCCATTAACCAACAGGGACGGCGAGGAACCAACCCAGGCTCTCGAATTTCCAACCACGTTTGACGAATTCGCTACATTGGACAAGCGTAATATTTTGCAATTGTCGACATTTTACGAAATAATTATTCCCAACAAGGAGGAGATTAATGCTTTGCTTGAGGGCGATACACAAAAGGCATTGGAAGCAGAAACATCCTTCCCATTGGAGCAAAGCGTGATTGATGGGTTTCTGGACAAAGAAGTGGTCGAGGCACACGACGAATTGGCCCGGTACCTTGGGTTGTCGTGGCGCTCAAACGCCGGAGACAAATGGTGAACTGCCTCCCCAATTCCCTGGGAATATGGTGTGGTAATCGATGACCCTATAGATCAAACTCTCATGTAATGCAAGCGTTATATACGACAGAAAGATAGCTGCAGACGTTACGTAAACAACATTCCTTCTTGGTGTACACAAGTAGGCCGAACAGTTAATACCCTTGGGTCCATAGCAACGAGTTGCTGATAGATTGGTGTCAAATTATCCCCATTGATTACACTCTGCTTGTATACAGGCCGGGCTCTAATCAGGGTGCATAGTTCTACGCACATCAAAAACACCTGCACACAAGCCGACACTTTTCATCGACGTGTTACTCTTGAACAGGCACTACAACCGTCACCATGGCTGAAGAAACATCAGAGCCCGTCCAAGAGACGATCAAGATCTCCATCTACACACCCATCATCTATGTGGTGGTGTTGATGTCGATTTTCGTCGCCTTTTCCGTCATCTACAGAAGAAGAACCCTTAAGAAGTTGACCAAAGTCGAGCCTATCTTTCCTGAAAATCACACAGCCACCTTATACGAGTTCTTGAAGGCTCGGTACCAGGACCCAGACTTGCCCAAGGAAAGCAAGCCTCACGAAAAGGTCCTCAAAGCTGCTCTTTTAAGAAGAGCGGTGGAAGCCATTAGAAGATCTATGAAGCTCAAAGAAAACGAACCCATTTATAACAAATTGTACCACGACGGGTTTATAGGAGACGAAGTGTTCCAGCAATTCCAAATCCAAGCCAAATTCCAAGAATTGGAGCTCAAGGAAATCGTACAGGAGACAGAATCCTACAAAAAGGGCTGGGTGCAGACATTTTTCCCTGTGGCCCAAGATATTTGCTTCAACGAAGCTTTGAGAAGAAGATTGTATGCATTGGATGCCAGAGAAAAGACCTTGGCCCACATGTGGCAAATATATGTGGAGAAAACAGAAGAAGTGAGCGACGAAAAGGCTCAAAGCTAATGGGGGCCCATTAATAGATGCATCTTCACTGATAATCCGATCTTTGTAGCAAGAATAATAAATTGCATACCTCATGTATTACATTTCTTCCATGTGTATCCCTGCTGTATCAGTAAACAAACATTAACTTGTACATGGAAAGTTTTTTGTGGCTTTGATCTTCTTCAAATGATTAGACTTTAATGTCCAAATCTTATTTAGTTAATTTACTGAGTAATCGAATCGCAATACCGAGACCCTCTAGGTCTGGTGCCAGCGTAAGGTAAATTCTTAAGTTTTCGTCACTTTGTACCGTGCCAAACGCTCTGTTAGCAATAGCGAATTCTCGTTGCAGCCCTTAATGGCCCTTCGCACCGCCAGGTCCCTTGCCGGCACAAAATTCCATGCTGGGGACCACCGCGAAACAAATCAACGGTCTTATTATTCTCGCACTGTCGAATCACTGACTCCACAACATGATCCCAAGAGGAGCCCATCCCAATAACTTTGCACCGGGGTCTGCCGGGAGACCTGGAAGTGCCAACACGGGACCGCCAAAGCCGAATGGGCGCCCAAATCAATTGAATCGAGCCACCGGCCCGCAACCAACTATGCCTGGCCCTGCTGGCTACAGAACAACACCTACTGCCAACCCGCCCCATCATCCACCGGCCAGCAACAGACCTATGCGGCCACCAGGAAACGGCCCTCCTCCTCAAGGCGGTAGCTTCCCGATCAATAATGCATCTGATCCCGCTCGACAGCGAAGATTGATTGCGGATAAGCTTATAGCAGATTGTTATTCTAATTTCATCACCACCAAATCGGGCAAAAGGATTCCCGAAATCACGTATCAGACCCATCTCTCCATTACAGAATTCTCGTCATTCCCGTCACAGCCCCCACCGGACAACCTCCCTCCCAATAAGATTGGTTCGGTCAAGCCTAGAGTGCTTGTTGTTTGTATAAAGCAGTCGGGAAGGATGCTCTTGCAAAAAGGGAAATTCAACGATGCGAAGAACATCTACCAGATCGGAAGAATCTGGGACTTGGACGAACTTAGGGGGATCTCCAGAGCTGGTAAAAATGGCCTCGTACTATCCATCAATAAAGACTACTACTGGCGGGTAGATGAAGCCCCGGATCGTATTTGGAAATTCGTGAGGTTCTTGGCCACATCATATGGTGGGTTCACCGGCAGATATCCTCAATTGCATGGCTTTACTGTGGACGAGCTACAGTTACCTCCAATTCCTGCGAAAAAGCTGATTCTAGGTAGCCCCAGCGCCAGTGGGAACTCCTCTAATCAAGACATTGTGCTTCAGGAACCAGTTCCCGACCCAGTCCTTTTAAAATCAAAATCATTGAAGAGGAAAAACTTACCTGAGCCTGTGCTTCCAGCAGAACCTGTTCCAGTGAAAAACGCAGCAGATTACTATCCTAACTTTGACTTTACCTCCAACGGACAATTGCCTTCGAAACCGATGAATGTAATCCTGCTGGATCGTTCGGGATCTACCAATACTGATCCTTCCACCTCACAGAAAAGCAATCACACTAGTACTTATAGTACGGATCCCCCCAATCATCAAGCGCAAAGGAATTCCAACCATTCAAAAGAAGATACTGGTGTTGACTCTGAAGTCCACAGCTTCGTATTCAATGAAGGAAAGACATCCTATTCCCCCAAAAGGCTTCATGATTATGCAAAAGAAGCAAGGGAATCATCACCTTTGAAGAACTTCAAGCCGAAACCAACTGGAACAGAACTTCAGCAAAGAAACCCTTCGGAGGGCATCGAAACGTCTGCCGCATTGGCATATCAATTGGAAGGTAAATTGGAAGATGATAACTCGGATGACGTCATTCGAGAGTTCGGACAATCGTTACCCAAACCACCCAAGCCACAGGCATTGTCACCAGATTTTGGTATTGAAGAAATAACCGATGAAAGTGATTTTGAGAATACTCCTAAGACTTCGGCGAAGGAACATTTTGAAGGAGAAAAGGAACACGCTAGAGGTCTTGGTATTAATACCAGCCATGGTATCATTGGTGAATCTACCAATATTGAAGAAAAAACTGACATAGACAATTCAATTCAAGAAATTGAAAATATGTTAGATTCTCAGTTGTCATTTTCAGGTGGTCAATCAGCAGAAAATTCTTTTCAATTTAAGCAAGGAGAAATTGATCTCAATGATGATGTGGCGGATGATGAAACTTCCCCAGAAAATACGAGAGAACTAAATGTCAAGAAACAGCGCGCGGTTAATCTCCCAAGAGTTTCGTTACCTGAATCTTCTGATGCAGGTCGCTCCCTTGATGAAGATTCTAGTATGTTTACTCAAAACGAGACCGCTCACAACGAGACCGCCCAAATTGAATCTGGTTTGAATATTAAGAAAAAGAAACATGCTGTTCCAGTAGAGAAGGATTCCGAACTTGAAGAACTTCTTGAGGAAGTTAATTGGTCCATATTGGACAATTCCAACACTTTGATGAAGAAGCTTAATAATGAACTCAATAATGTAAAGCAAAAGAATGTTCGAGAACTAACTGACTTCGACTTTAGCAAGAGTGGAGCTTCTAATGATATGATCGTTTCGATTGGAGAAATTGAAAATCTTACCCAAATATTCAAGAAAATGGAGGTTGATTTCCGTTTCTTGGCCAGTGACATCAACCAGATAGAAAATAACTCACAAGGTCTTCATGTTAAATCAATGAACAAGAAGCTTCTTTACAAGGATCTCAAGAGTATTTTGGATAAAGTCAGCTTGAACGATGAAGATTTACTTTCTATTGAAGAGTTTAAAGACTTTGATCGTTTGAAGAAGTTGGAGAGTGTAGAGAACAAATTATTGAGTTTGTACGAAGCTCTTGAAACTATACGAAACGACGAAGAAAATGATCTCAGCTCAATGACCGCTTTGAGACAATACCGTGCAAACTATGAAAGAGTTGCGACAAGATTTATCAAGCATTTCAATAATTTTACATGCTTGCAGTTCAAGGCAATAGTGGAAGAATTAAGCTCAAACCTATCAACGTTCAGACCAAGCTCTTTGCTTCGTGAATTCAACAATCTTTTAATTTATTCTGGAATGACCTATTTCGTCAAAGATGTTGACCTGGTCAGTTTCCAACAATTGAATGGTTATTTCACCCAGATGTTGGAAGCCTTTTTGGAAAAGTTCATCATTTTTAAAATGAAAGGTATAACTTTTACAACCGCAAATGTGAATACAGTACCTGAGCCTTCAACTACAGAGCTTAAAAAGTCCAGGACATTGAGGCTCTCGAAGAAAATCAGTAAGTTGGGACACGGCACTGGTACTAGCGAGAGTGAACTGGATAAAATGAAGCAACTTATGGACAATGCTAAGAAATTTGGACCACAAAATCCTAATGAAATTGAAGACCCGAAGGTTATAATTGGCATTATTGAAGAAACAAAAGATTTGATCATTAATATCCAGTTTTTTGTTGCAGCATTTTTCCATTATGATAAACTTCACTCTTTAAACTTCAATGAATTTCTTAAAGCACATCCATATGGTGAAAGACGGGAATTTTTGGACGAAATGCCAAGTAACCAAATCGAAAGATTATCGAAGGAACAGACGTATTCAACAAACGAATTAATTGGACAGATGACCTCGATTTTTGGCAATTACATTAACGTTATCTTGAAAAAGATTAATCCGGTTGAACTCAATTTGCCACTTATCTTGATATATTTAGAATCTTTACTCAATGAGTATAAAGAGGCATCCAATATGGAATATGTTACATTCAGCTTCCTTAAGAAATTAATTGAAAAGTTCAAGAATGGATGGAGCAAATTCATCAAAAATCAAGTGCAAAATATTAATAACTCTATGATCACCTCTAAGGGAGGAATTTTACCAGCAGTTAAGAATGTTAACCAACTACTTTTAATTATTGAATCCTCATTAGAAAATAATCATAATTTACCAGGAACTCTGGTTCGCTCTATGTTAGATAAGTCGTATGCAGAAATTTCCGATGCTCTATCCGATTTGTTTACGAAGGACGATCCATTGCTTAAGAATCACGAATTTGATGATAAGGAGAGAGAACATAGAAATATCACAATTTTGAAGAACATCTACTATATTCTTCAGCAATTGGCAGCATTCAACACCGTGAACTTGAAATTGTTGAAACAGAAATTGGAGGAAATATTTGTAAAGGTCGAGAAGGTATATTTCCAAAGAGTTTTGTCAAAGAATATTGGTAAATTGATCGAGTTTATCACAAACTATGAAGCTTTAGAAAAGATCAGCAACGGTAAACCAAAGAAGTATAATAAGAAGTTTGTTAAATCTCTTTTAAGTGGATACAATCAAAAGGATTTACATATGAAGGTTGAAGAAATCTCGAAGAAATTGGAGAAACACTTTATGATGGGGAAGGACATGTTCGAAAAAGATTTGGTTGACCGCTTATGGAAGGATATAGAAGACGAGTTTACTGATTACTTCAAGAGATTAGAAAGAATTTTGAGAGCTGGATTCGAAGATGTTGGCAGTGGAGTAACAGCATTGGAGGTCAAGCAGGTATTCAGGGCAGTCCGCTAAGAATTAGAGAGACTAGTTAACTGGTTTATGTATATTATGCAAATTTATTATTATTCAGTAGTAATTTCGAGTGACTGGATGCTCGGCATTCTCTTCATTCTTTATATTCAAGGGCGAGTATGGAGGAATTTTACTGACGGGTATCAGTACCCCCAAGGGCCATTTTGAATCATTTTGAACGTCGTTCCAAGCGATTACTTTATCAAATTTTAAATTGTCATTTTCTTTAGTGAATTTCAAATGCAATGCTATGAGTTGATCAAAGAGAAATGTTAAATCGTTCAAGACAATGCCAGACTTATCATGAAAAATACTTTTGTTAATATTTAAAGTTGAGATTGAGTCAAGTTTGGAAAGAACATTTTCATTTTTCATGGTGATATATTTCGATTTTAACTTGGAGAGTTTTGAATTCTCGTCCATCTCCACTTTTTTTGATTTTAAATTAAGCAAACTAAAATTTAGCAAACCGATAGCATGACCTAGTTTATCTTGTTGATAGTTTTCAATTGAAAGAAAAAGTCCAGCATATCCTGCCGTGTATCTTTCAAAGAGTACTAAATATTCCAACCAATTAGACATTCCAATGCCCGTTCCTTGTTGTTGAAGGTCGGTGACCATATTCTTCAAAGATTTAAGTTCGTTGAGAATGAAAATAGCCACTCGTGATAACGTACCGTTATTTTTGGTGGATATTGAGTTGTCGTAATTGTAAGCTAGGCGATTGAGCCAGGACGATTTCGATAGAATGGACAACTGGATACAAATTTCACCAACCTTTATTATGAACAAAAATAGTAATGGAGTTATAGGGGATGTCTCTTCATTGAATCTGCTTGCTGTTTCAGCAATAGACCTTCCATATTCACTGAATGAAATTGCCTTTTTATAAAAGCTGGATACTTGCTTCCATTGACTAGTTTCGTTTTCATTATCAGACTGAATCAAGTCATTAGTAAGTTCAGATCCAATTTTTATGTAGATAAATGATAGAGACGCCAACAAAGTTTCAACCTCATCGACCAATGTCCAAGATCCTTCATTTAATATTTCATCTTTATTGAGCTTGGCCTTCAATTTTGATTTCAAGGTAACCTTCTTCCCTACCCCATTCCAGGGTATTTCGCCTTTAGTCAATTCAATAGTGGAAAGAAAATTCACCAACTTGCTGAGATCTTCTACGCTTGTTGAGTCATTTGCAAACCTGATAATGGCATCCAAATAGCCTTCAAGATCCACTGCATATCGAATGGAATCATTATAGTTTCCGAGTGAATCCGTTATCACTGACGATCTTATGGAAGTTAGAACAGCTAGGCCACTTGGGGATTTGAAGGGACGAGGAAGCGGCGGTGTCCCCGGTAAGACTATCATGTGTGTTCAGTTTAAGAATTGGAAGTTTTGAAGCTATATTAGCTGTTTTGGAGGCTTTTCTGGGGCAATGATTTTGTGACTACCCCACTTATGTAAGCACACTGTTGACACAAGGTTTTATTTTAGCATCAATCTGTATGCAGGCCATCACCAATCCCAACGTGTATGTGGCGGTTTGTAGCTTTCTCTATCAGAAGAACTTACCGCTGTTAAAAGGGCAACCCGCAAAGATTATACTGATCATTTGATCACAGGTGCTACTTCCTAATACTACGTCACCCATCGGACATAAACACGTTGCACTTAAAGAAGCATCAACAAATTCAAACCCACCAAAAGTGTTACCTCGAGGTCCGAACCACGTCGAACCGCTAATCTGAAATGAGAATTGAGGACCAAACCAAGTACGGGATTGTGATTGACTCTGGATCGTCGGGATCTCGTATCCAAATCTATAAATGGGACGATCCTGGAGCAGCAAGGAGCTCTAAGGACGAATCGGTTGTCAAATCACCTCCTAGAATTGTTCAAGAAAAGGACTGGACCTATAAGATCTCTCCAGGAATCTCGTCCTACGATACTCCCAGTAAAATTTCCAAGATATGGCCTGATCATTATTCGAAATTGATGGAGTTTGCCAAAGATATCATCCCCACTTCTCAACACAAGGACACACCAATCTTTATCTTATCCACCGCTGGAATGAGACTCTTGCCGCATTCCAAGCAGAAGGCCATTCTTAAGGAAACATGTTCTGTTATCAGAAAAAATACCAATTTCTTTCTTCCCAATTGTGGTGAATATATACAAATTATTGATGGAAGGACCGAAGGAATGTACGGGTGGCTTGGTTTGAATTATTTAATGGGTCAGTTCAACGGTTATGATCTTTCAGACGAAAAGCACGAATCGATAGGATTTATGGATATGGGAGGTGCGTCAACCCAGATCGCCTTTGTTCCTTCGTCCCCTGAAGATTTAGAGAAGCATAGCGAAGATTTGTCGGTAGTCACTCTACGCAATATCAATGGTGTTACTCAGAAGTGGAATGTTTTCGTAGAGACATGGCTCGGTTTTGGTGCGAACGAGGCCCGCAAAAGATATCTCAACAATTTAATTTCTTTGTCGACCTATGGAAGTGATGGCTCTAAGCAAGTTAATGATCCTTGTTTACCGAGGGGCACTTCTGTGGATTACGCTTTTGAGGGCCAAACATATAAAATCAAAGGGTTAGGAAATTATGAAATGTGCTTAAAAACGACATACCCATTATTATTAAAGAATATTCCCTGCGAAGATACACCATGTCTATTCAATGGAGTCCATGGACCCAAACTCAATTTTGATAAAGATAAATTCATCGGGATTTCTGAATATTGGTACACTGCAAATGACATTTTTCAGAGTGGGGGAGAATATAACTATCACAAATTTAATGAAAAGGTGAAGGAATATTGTGAGAGTGATTGGACCCAAATCATGAAGAATGCAGAAGAAGGCATGTATTCCAACCTAGATCCAGACAAGTTCTTAAAAGATGCATGTTTCAAAGCCAATTGGGTGTTGAATGTGTTGCATGATGGTTTTGAACTCCCAAGATTGGGGTTGGAAGTACCAGATAAGGGTGATTCCGGTTCTGACGAAATTCTTGATGTGCATGTTCCATTCAAGTCTACCGATTCTATTAATGGGGAAGAATTGTCGTGGACATTGGGTAAAATTTTGTTATTTGCATCCTCTCAAATAGAGTCTGATGGTAGTTCCAATGGGCTTGAAGTTGGAATATATCCAAGCCAAATTTCAAACAAGCACTTTATACCAGGAGGAGCTAAACTTGGTGACTATGACTCCGATGTTGATAGCGATAGTGAGGGCCATTCCACTGGCTTTACTTTATTTTCAATTCTTTCATTCTTTGTTTTAATACTTGCATTATACCATTTCAAAAACAAGTGGGAAACACATCAATATAAATTCAAGTTATTTCTCTCAAGTTTGAGAAATATGTTCGTCACAATTGGAACAAAAATACCATTTGTTGAAAAATATGCTCATACCTATGAGGAAATTCAAATGCAACAAGATGCTAATATAAGCTTGGAGGAGGGGCTTATGTCGTCTTCATCGACAAGTCCGAAGCCGATTAGTACTTCTGTATTAAGAACTAGACTGGCCATCAATCTTAGCGAGGAAGATTCTCCACGGGATAATCCTCCGGGTACATTTTCAGTACAGCATCCATTTGCATCAAGAAGTCACAGTAATTTCAACAGCTTCAACAAGCCATTCACTGCGCCTAAACGAGGTGCATCCTTCTACCAATATCCGGACACTGGTAGTAAGGAGTCAATAGGTAGGTCCAGCCAGCAAAAGACAGATTAGCATTAGCATTATAAAACATTACTTATTCATCATTATTGTAGACGTTTTGGGAATTGGCTTGAGTCTCATTGATTTCTTGAAAATTTCACAAAATCCTAAAACAAATGCAACGCCAGTGGAAATTGAGATAGTACTGAAAGCCAGGACAGGTAATAGCTTTAAGGACAGGAAAGTTACCTTAAGCTATGATAAAACAGTTACAACGGTGTTTCAATCAGATGAGTTGTATGCATATCGATTTCGCAGCCATGACAAAACGCCACGGACTCAACACACTTCAGGCTAATCCCCAGTCTTCGATTTACCGAATAAAACTTGCACGGTGATTACTTCTAAAGGCAGGATACGTCAGCTCCAACAACATACGGGTTTAAATGACTACTAGTTGTCGCTATATACAACATAGAATTGTAAAACACTCCAAGACAAACCAAGTCACGAACAATACCGTACTCAGAACAATGTAGTTCCCCGTACCTTATCTATCCAGAGCACCACCGACCTATCAAAGTCAGTGTTTTTCTAGTAGCCTTTCCCATCACTCGCTTGGTCCATCGCATTCGCTTCAACATATTTTCCACAGTGCGCTCGAAATTTGGGGCTCATCTCATCTACAAAAAACCTTTCCTCATCGCAATAATCTTATCATCCACAGCATGAGAGTCAAGAAACCAACATCAAAGAGGGTGACCACCCGTATGAGGGAAGGGATCAAGAAGAAGTCTCTTGCCCACCAAAGAAAACAAAGGAAATTGTCCAAGAAGGACGTCACTTGGAAATCGAGAGCCAACAAGGATCCAGGTATCCCTGCTAGTTTCCCATACAAAGAGAAGATCATCGAAGAATTGGAAGAGGGACGTCGTATAGAGAAAGAAAAGAAGGAGGAACAACGTGTGCTCCGTCAAAAAGAGAGGGAAGCTGCAGCTGCCCGTGGTGACGATGTTGATCGTGATATGGAAGAAGACGAACCAGAGGGTGAGGGTGGATTGGCAGCATTGTTGCAATCTGCGCAAAGAGCAGCCAAGGAATATGACGGTGAAGCTGATGACGATAACATGGAAGATGACGACGACGAAATCGTAGAATACGAGCTCAGCGAAGATGAAGACGACACCAACTCCGAGTTGGACAAGTCCCGCAAAGCATACGATAAAATCTTCAAGGCTGTGGTGGATGCTGCAGATGTGGTATTATACGTGTTAGATGCCAGAGATCCAGAAGCTACCAGATCAAGAAAAGTTGAACAAGCAGTATTGCAAAACCCTGGAAAGAGATTGATTTTGCTTTTGAACAAGGTTGATTTGATCCCCACCGAGGTGTTGAAGCAGTGGCTCGATTTCTTGAAGTCGTCATTTCCTACCATCCCAATCAAGGCCGCTCCCGGTGCCACCAGCTCTACTTCATTCAATAAAAACTTAACTTCTGCCATCACCGCGTCTTCTTTGTTACAAGCATTGAAGAGTTATTCTGCCAAGTCCAACCTCAAGAGATCCATTGTGGTAGGTGTGATTGGTTATCCAAACGTCGGAAAGTCCTCCATTATCAACGCCTTAACTAATAGACACGGTAACCATAGCAAGGCTTGTCCTGTGGGCAACCAAGCCGGTGTTACCACCTCAATGAGAGAAGTAAAAATCGACAATAAATTGAAAGTTTTGGATTCTCCTGGTATTGTTTTCCCCGATGAAATCATCAACACTAAAAAGACCTCCAAGACACAACAAGAAGCCAAATTGGCATTGTTGTCAGCATTACCTCCCAAGCAAATCACCGACCCCTTGCCTGCCGTCAAAATGCTTTTGACCAAATTGTCTAAGGACACCGAAATGGCCGAGGGAATGAAAAAATACTATGCATTGCCCCCAATTCCATCGTCGGATTTGGAGGAATTCGCTAAGCATTTCTTAATCCATGTTGCTAGAACTAGAGGAAGATTAGGTAGACATGGTGTTCCTAATTTAGAAGCAGCCGCTATGTCTGTTTTGAATGACTGGAGAGATGGTAGAATTTTAGGATGGACTTTGCCAAAGTCCTCAAAGTTAGCTGATGCCGAAAGTAATGCTGATGCACCAAAGAGTTCTTTGAGAGGAGAAAAGGAACCTCCAAAGGTGGAACAGACCACTGTTGTTACTGAATGGGCCAAGGAATTCGACTTGGACAGCTTGTTTGCTACCTTGGAGTAATTGTATAGTATGAACAATAGAAAGAATACAAGATAAATGTAGTTTGGAAATGCCATTTTTTTAAGTCCTGGCAAAACTTACAATTGATAACAACCGCTAATTTTCGTACAATCATATATCGTAAGCTCACAATCAAAATTTGCCAACTATCATAAATAAATATTCTACAAAAAGACAGAATTAACCGTCCAAAGCGTAGTCAAGTTTGACACCCTCAAACTCTTTGGCCAACTTTTCCAATTTGGTCTTCATCATCTTCAAATTATCAGTCTCAGGCACAAATCTAGGAAGCCATTCAGCAACACCATGTTGCAAAATACCTTTAGCACGAGATTGCCCGTGTGCCTCATGTCCGTAAGATCCGTGAAGAGTTATTCTCTTACTGGAAGAGAAATATTGTGCACGATGTAAAATGTTGTTATTGTAGAACACAATGTCACCCGGGTGTAATTCAACGGAAATTTGGCCAGAAATGTGCTCTTTGCGATCTCCATTAATGGTCTTTTCACGTTCTTCGGCAGTCCTGACTCTGTTGTGAGATCTTGGGATCACAATCAAACATTTGTCCTCGGTGAGGGCCAAGTTGAATTGAGCACCAGCAGCAGACGATCCGATATCAGCCAATTGTTCCCCTTCTTCTTCTTCAGATATTTCTGGCTTGATGGTGTCTCTATGCCAGTCCAAACCAAAATCTGTCAATGGATTGATAAGCATGTTCATCAATTCCATAGAGAGACCTTCCTTAGAGATTTGGAGGATATCGCCAGCGAGATCCAAGATTTTGTCACTGGAGTATGCTTCGTGGAAGGGACTAGCAAGAGGTCCTAAATCAGGGTGTAACAATCCACTGATTCCCCAGATATCAGGCGAAAAGTTCGTGGGCCATGGTGGAAATTGCTTACCACGAGTTCTGACGTATGGCCATTCACCATCCCGAGCCAATTTGATCACTGCTTCAGATGCTTCAGTATAGCGGGTCACCTCTTCTGGAGTGAGAAATCCCCGGACCACAGTGAATCCTTCTTTGGCAATTTGGTCGTGGTGATAATGAGGAATTGTAGTAGGCATTGTCAATTAATACTTGACAACACACTAAAGGTAGATGGGACCCTTTATATCGGCATTTCGCTTAGGTATACCCCCACAATTTTCAGAGCAAATCGGATGTTACATGCGCACTTGGACCCCTCCTCTATGTATGCAACCTTGACAGATGCCCTAGATAACAGGTGGGGTACAGGTTACATTAATCGAAAAAAAGACTTCGGTAGCGATCCGAATGCAACCTTAGTTAAAAGACAATAAATGTTAAAGCCATACCCTTTGTTAACGGCCCCACCGTTCTCGTAGTATTTCGTTGCATCCAAGTGGTGGTTGGTGCCGTCCAATCACCGCAAAGCATAGAAAGATTGTAACGAATACGACTCGCCAAACCCAGCCCACGTAAGATTTTACTGCATGTTACTGCTGTGCGGGCTACTGCACCACCGGATGTTGCTTAACGTAAATTGCAACGAGGTCAACATTATTTAGTTCTTTACAGACCCTTAAAATATCTGATTTGTGGGGTAACGTACAATATTGCCAAACTCCAGTTCTCAAGATGAATGGAGAATGTAATTATTACGCCAAAACAGAACTACAGTTGAATTTAAGTCACCCCATAATGTTACATCGGCTTAATATCATATCTCGTTACTATTTGCACTATAACTTACATTACATCTATAGCCGTAAGGCGATCTGAGCCGTCCCGAGTCATCTTTGAGCATCCTTTAATTCTCCTATCTGTCTCTTTAATCTGTCCATTTCAGATAATAAATCTCTGATGTAATTTGATGCCAATTCAACGGTGGTTGCCTTGGACGGAATGGCAACTTCTTCGTGGTAAGACTTGGGCACGAGAGTTCCAAGCTCTTGTACTGCAGTATTCATTCTATTTCTTCTTCCTTGTTCTGCCAACTTATGGGAGGCCTTCTTAGTTACCGGCTTTCCTTTGCTGATGGGAACATCGTCGTCTATCATGCTCTTTTGAGTGTATTGCTTAGGCGACACATCCATACTAGAAGAGGAGGAGGTCCGAGATAATGAGCGTCCGGTCCTGCCCGAAGTAGACCGGGTCATCTTGACAGGAGCAACGCTTTTAGATTTTTCGAAATTTACATCTCCATCCTGGTCAACTTCACTGTCTTCTGGATGGCTGTGTTCGGCCAATCTTCCCATGGTGAAACCCATTAATGGCGCACCATCGCCGTTATTGGAATTCTTAGTGATATCCACTTTTTTGCCTTGTGGAGGCAACATTGGCGTAGAGTTAGAGCTGTTGACAGAAGACTCAGGTAATCCCTCAAATGTCTTGGGACTGGATTTAAATGTGCCATTACTTCTACCTGCTTTCAACGAAGGAGACCCATGTCGTCCGTTACTTGAAGAGGAGGAGTTTGCTTGGAGAATAGGTGTACCATGTGGTGTTCTTCTTTTATGATATGGAGGATTTGTATTCTGGTAGTGTGGCTGTTCTTCTGCGGTAGCGCCAAAGGCGGAAGAAGATGTCCTTCTTCTTTCAGTAGACGATTGTTGAGCATTCAAAGCTGGCGATGTCAATGGCTCAAACGAAGCCAGGACTGGAAGCTGGCCAAACGTACTTGACTGGTTCAGGTTCACTTGAGAATCCAAAGGAGTCACGGCAGGCGACACAAGCGGAGTGAAGACAGCGTCGGGCCGAACATGCTGTTGAGGGGCAGACGCACCAGACTTCAAGGAATATTGACCCGGATCATTGGACTTCGAGTGTTTGTGGTAAAAGTGTTGATTATTGTAGGACTTTTCATTCTGGCTGGGGAGAATGGGGGAGGCGAACTTCTTGTTTTCACCGTTTGAATCAGCCTGTCTAACCTTGTTGGCTGCGAGTAAGCTCGGTGTTTGGTTAGGAGGAAGGGACGATGGTGGGTAAGCCGATTGGGGCTGGGAAGAATCGGTCTCGAACGTGAGGTCTTCTGGAATAATGAAGTTCATATTTTCCAATCCAAACTCGTAGTATGGCGGAGGTGGAGGGGCACCTTGATGAGGTTGTTGACCCGAGGAGTATGTACCGGGAGTGTGTGCCGCTGGAGTGCCCGACGTGCTCTTTTGGTGGGTGTCCGCATGGGAGCTGGGTGTATTGGTGGACGACTGTTGATGATGATGGTGGTGATGGTGATGGTGATGGTGTTGAGTGTATGGTGAGGGCTCAACTCCTTGGGGAGTCTGCTCCGCAGATCCCGACGGTACGCTGTTATTGCCATTGGCGTGGCCGTGGCCCGAGGGGTCCTCGTAGAGGTTGTGCTCTAAATGATGAAGAAACATGTTTTCGGAGTCACCAAAATTGCCCGGCGTGTCTCCGTGAAGAAGAGTGGAAGAAGCAGCCGATGGGGTGTTTGCTTCGTTCAATTGCTGGCCTTGAGGTCCACCTGCAGTTTGCTGGTGATGTTGGTGCAGTAGCTGATGGTCCAAATCTCCGTAGTATGGCGACTTTCCCGGGGTAGCACCCGATGGAGTATTCGGGGAAAACGTGTTGTTCCACAGTAAGGAGGATTCCATTGATGTAGACTCGTGATTCAGTGGGTTCAAGTGACAACCAATCTGGAAAACAACGTCGCAAGAGTCTTAAGCGGCTTGGACAAGACGCTAGGAACAAAGAGCGTAGTGATGGAGTGGCCAGTAGGGCAAGAATGTGTAGAACTGTTGACAGGAAATTGACTGCCTTATGAAGGTTGCACTTGAAGAAAACTTTGCCTCACTTTGTGTACTTTCGGGCTTCTAATATATTCAGATCAAGACATAGGTTAGACTTCTTTTGGAGGAGTGTATGGTGGGACCCAGTAGTAGATAGCACCACGTGGGGTGTGGTGCCAACACGACCCGCGGCAGGACGTGAGACGTGTATCCATAGATTGGGTGCTGCAGATGTATGCAGGCGTGGTGTAGGTGGCACCCAGCGCTAATATGTCCGAGATGGGTTCCCGGTGCTAATATAGCGAGGTGGTGGTGATACTGAAGGGGGAACTGGAGTACTGGCGTATCTACACCCATCTTGAATGTCCTGGGGTAATACGCGGCAGTACCTCGGTCAGTTGTCGGAATGTTGGCAGGTCCCGTGAATATCCGTCACCGACGTACGGCACGGGTTTAAAAAAATCTGGCTGCATCTAAGGCTGCAATTAACTCAAAAACCGTTTTCCTGTCACTAGATGCAGCGGGCGTTTCCTGTCAGTTTCTCCATCAACAGCTGCCCCACAATATGTACCTTGGGGGCCACCCATCTTTGGAAATCTTCACCTGGTTCAGGTAGTCGTTGTCGTGTGCCCCTTATCATTTCACGGTCCCTGCATATGTCACTTTAAATTTAGGTTATTTACACTGATGCTCGGTTCAATTTTTCGAGGTTCGGGTGGAGGCGGACGACATTGAGATTAATGAGCAAGCGACCCCGATGCAACCTGTCGGAAAATTAATGGAGCTGCCAGCGACAGACTAGGAAATGCTACCAACTGCTAACATTTCTTAACTCCGCATTCGGGGTCTATAATTGTAGTAGGCACTGAATACCAAATAATTGCCACATGCCTTAGCGCATAATTTTATTGCCACACCCATAATTTCTGGAAAATGCTTGATAATAATCCTGTAGGATTAAAGACAATTTTGTTGAATTAAACACAATATTGTTGAATAAGTACCATTAGTTGCCGACCCGGGTTTTCACAGTCTACATTATTTCCTTTGCTATCTAATTTCACCATTAGAGCCTCTATATGCTTATATATACATTATTCAAACCTCCACTGGGATTGGGTCAATCAAGTCCTTCTTTTCTTTTTCCTTTGGCTTACTCTTGATTACAGTATTACTGATATTCTTGGCCTTTTGAATCTTTTCTCCTTTCACAATCTTTTCCATTTCATCACGGGTTAATGTCTCATACTCCAAAAGACCCTCGGCCAATCTCTTCAACTCGAGATTCTTTTCTTTCAAAAGTTTACGTGTTCTGTCTTCACTCTCAAGTAAGAAGTCTCTGATCTCAGTGTCTGCCATGTTTCGTATCTCAGGGGACCACGAGTCCCAGTTATCACTCAACCGAACAGGTCCTATCTTGTAACTCATACCGTAAGAGGTAACCATGGCTCTTGCGACACTGGTGGCATTAGCCAAATCACTGGAGCAACCACTGGTGACATTCTCCAACCCGTTGACCATCTCCTCAGCAACTTTACCTCCCATACACACATCAAGACGTGCCAAACATTCTTTACGGCTCATGTCGACCTTATCCATTTCTGGTAATTGGAAAGTAATACCCAAAGCACGGCCACGAGGTAAGATTGTAGCCTTGTACAACGGAGTAGCACCTTGACTGTACATAGCCATAATGGCGTGTCCTGCTTCGTGATAGGCAGTGTTAGTACGCGATTCCTCAGTGATGACCATCTTCTTTTTTGCTGCACCCATCAAAATCTTATCTTTAGCCCATTCAAAGTGTCCCATATCAACAGCTGGTGCAGATAATTGGGAAGCATGTACAGCCGCCTGGTTCACCAAATTCATCAACTCAGCACCACTCAATCCTGGGGTCCCTCTGGCAATAATACTTGGATCCACATCTTCGGCGGTTTCAACATTTAGCATATGATGTTTCAAAATATCCACACGGCCCCTGACATCTGGTAAGTCCACTATGACTTCTTTGTCAAAACGACCGGGACGAGTTAATGCCTTATCCAACGATTCTGGGAAGTTTGTGGCACCAATAATAATGATACCCTGGGTTTGAGAGAAACCGTCGAGCTCGACCAATAATTGGTTAAGAGTTTGCTTCGCATAAGCTTGATCTTTGGGATTTCTCTTCCCTCCAATAGCATCCAATTCGTCAATGAAAATAATGGCAGGCGA
Source organism: Suhomyces bolitotheri (assembly GCA_030568555.1). Lineage (NCBI taxonomy): Eukaryota > Fungi > Ascomycota > Pichiomycetes > Serinales > Debaryomycetaceae > Suhomyces > Suhomyces bolitotheri. The sequence goes on from JAJMGH010000011.1 coordinate 332,697, forward strand.
CTTTTCTCTTGCTTGGGAGAACAATTCTCTGATTCTCTTGGCACCAACACCTACGTATAACTCATCGAATTCAGAACCAGACATAAAGAAGAAAGGAACACCAGCTTCTCCGGCAGTTGCTCTTGCCAATAAGGTTTTACCTGTACCTGGAGGCCCAGTCAAAAGAACACCCTTTGGCAACTTACCTCCCAACCCGGTAAATTTAGATGGATCCTTCAAAAAATCGACAATTTCTTCCAACTCCGCACGAGCTTCATCACAACCTTGGACATCTGTGAACCTAACATTAGATTGTGAAACATCGACAGATTTATCGGAGTCCTCGGTGTTCTTGAAAATAGTACCGTTTTCAGCCAAATAATTAAAGGCATTGGTGGCTCCATATGTGAGTAACGCCACGGGAATCAACCACTTCAACCATTTCGAAAGCATAATCCATATCGACTCCGATACAACCACATGAACCGGTTCATATCTGGAGCCGAAACCGTGGGGCAACCCTGGTCCCATCGATTGGCCATTTGTAGCGCTATTAGTCAAGGCTGCATTCCGCACAACTTGATCGGCTTTACCCTTTTTACCCAATTTATTCAAAGCCTCCACATACAAAGTAGTACACTCTGGAGACAGTGCGATCCCCGGGGTCTCATATCTCTGCACCACAATATGGGGATAGTTGTTCGCTAACAACATTCGGTAGAAGTCGGCCTGGACAGTGGAATTATTCAAATCGTTATTAGCCACTTGTTCTTGGCCTTGGAGCATATTAATGGTGGCGTTCGACACCATTCTCCTTTGGTTTATTCTCATCATGGGGCGAATAGGCATGCGTATTCTGGAAAGGACATGGACCGATCTTGCGGCGACAAGCCGCTGCAACCCGATCCTGGCCACCGCAGACGGTAAAATTGTTATCCTTGAACCAAGCATGGTAAGGAAGAAGATAGTACAACGGTTGGGTTTATAGTCACTCAAATTGGTGGATCTGGTGAGAAAATGCGACATTTCGAAGGTTTTGGAAGGTGGCAAAACAGGGGTATGTACGTACCAAAATTTGGAGGAACAATAGTACTAAGACTAGATACATATATCACTCTAGCCTACATGTTGCATTCCCGAGAATCCCTGGATCCTGAACCTTATCATCTTGGCTTGAAACATATGCATCTTAATGTCACATAGAAATGTCGCATCAACCACTCCGACAACGTCGCATTGCGACATAGACAGTGATAACCACAATCCAAATTCGCGACATAAACAAACATCATCACTACTTGTATGAGCTCCCAGGTGTTACCGAAGAAGCGTCATCACGACGGGTCACGCGGTCCGTCAGGATCAGATCGTCGGATGGTACCCAATCGCGTTCTTTCCAAACGAAATCAACAGACTTCCGCTGCTGGTGCTAGGGTTCTATCGAATCGAGTGATCTCAAACAACAGACACGTTAGTAGATCATTGGCGGATGGCGATGATTTGAATGATTCTTTCAGCGAGGAGAACGCAATTCATTTCAATGAAAACAAACATACCATTTTGTCGAATTTCGAAGAGTGGATCAAGCTTTCTACTGATAACAAGATCACATCCAAAAACTCATGGCAGTTTGCGTTGATTGACTATTTTCATGATATGAATGTTATTAAAGATGGAGAAAACATTAATTTCCAGAGGGCCTCTGCGACTCTTGACGGTTGTGTTAAAATCTATTCCAGTAGAGTTGAATCTGCAGCAACTGAAACGGGTAAGTTACTTAGTGGCCTCGCGAAGAAACAAGATACAGAGGGTGAAGAGGGTCACCAAAACGGTGAGAAAGAAGACGACAGTGAGACGGAAGATGCAGAGGACGAGGGTAAGACGAAAAGAAAGTACAACCGTGTGGTTGAGTCGACGTTAGTCGAATTTGAGACTATCCAAATAAAGAAGCTAGATCAAGAATTATCGATCGATCCCTTGTTCAAAAAGGCCTTATCCGAATTTGATGAAGGGGGTGCCAAAAGTTTACTCTTGAATACTCTTAACATCGATTCCTCGGGTAGAGTCATTTTCGATGCGACTTCCAACCCATTGAAAGACTCTCCTAAGGCAGCCATAATCGAAGGCGATGTAGTAGAGGATGAACAGAAAGATAACGGTGATGATGAGATTGACCTATCAAAACTTGACAAGATCATTTTCAAAGATGAAGATCTCGATTCGTTGACTATATGCCCTTCATTGAATGAATTTAAAGCTGCTATTGAAAATATCTCCAATGCTAAGAGTATCTTGGATAATTTTAACACCAAAATAAATCAAGAAGAAGAAAATGCTGAGACTCCAAATATAGGCCAAGACTATGGATTTGATGATTTCGAAGCCGGTAGTGATAATGGTGAAGCGGGAGATGAAGCAGAGGGCGATTTCGATAATGACTTTAACGACTTTGACAATGACAATAATAATGACAGAAACGAATCTAATGATCCTATAAACAACCTCCATCAAAGTGTGGTGCAACGGCTATTGAGCAGTTCGGATAATTACATACAAACTACAACAAAGACGGAAGTTTTGGATAGAGATCTCATGGCATACTTCGACGAGAAATTGAATGCCAATTGGAGAGGACCAGAACATTGGAAAGTGTCTGCGTTGAAGAAGTCGAAGAATTTAGAAGTCCTCGATGGCCAGGCAGCAAACGCATCGAACACACAAACTGTTTCGGAACCCAAGAAGAAAAAGAACCAACAAGTAATTATAGACTTCTTCGATGATGAAGATAATGAAGATGTAATATTTGGAACTCCAAAAGTGGCCAACTCTATCATTTTAAAGAAAAATGACAACAGTAAACAAGATAATACCTTGCCTGATGATATCAAATATAACTCATCCAGGTTAACAAACTTGTTTACGAAGCCGCAGGTACACATACTTTACTTTCCTAGCAAGGATGCCAAACTGCGTGAAGGTGCTACTCTAACTGACGAGAATTTCTTTGCTGAACAATATCAAAAACATGAAGAAGAAGAACAAGAGAGATTAGCGGCGTCATTCCACCAGGCGGAATACGAAGATTACAACAACGACTTTGGTGGCGACGATGACTATCAAGGAATCGACTTTAATGATGCTTTACAGACAGAAGCTGATGTCGTGGACGACAAGGATAATGTCACTGCAGAAGGCGCCCAAGTGTTGGGTCGTAAGAGACCAGATAATATTACCTTTTCAAGAGTTGCAAAGAGAGTTGACGTGAAGTTATTGAAAGATAATTTATGGAATACAATTAAGAAGGAAGAGAAGGATGTGAGTCAATCTGTGGACTCTAAAGAGGGTGCTAAAGATGATATCAATGAGAATACAGAAGAAAACGAAGAAGAGACCAAGCCCAAAGAAGAGCTGTCAAAATCATTTGGGGACGTGGTCACATCTATTGCTGGTTTGTATAAACAGGAACAAAGAAAAGATTTATCTACCAGTTTCTGCTTTATTTGCTTGCTTCATTTGGCTAACGAACACGGCTTACTGATTTCTAGTAACCAAGAGCATAACGATTTACAAATCGCAGGGTTCTAGAATAGACAAATTTAAATGCATGTATTATATTAATAAAGTCACGTTTAGAGTAAACCTTTTATCTGAGATGTATATCTAAATATGAATATAATCCTCACTCAGATTGCTTACCTTCTCTTCTTACCCTTCAGATTGTTAATTCTATCAATATCAGCCTGAGCAATAACCAAACCGTTTCTGGTAGATTTACCCACACCATGAATCTTCAAACCTCTATCTCTTACTCTCTTGACCACCTTCTTTCCTGTGCCTATTCTATCGCTTGACATAGTAGAACCCCTTCCGCTATTTAAATCTCTTAATTCACCCTTCTTTGTCTTGGACAAAACTATTCCGGCATTTTTAGCATCTTCTTCGTATCGCCTCACCTTTTCTTCCCTGGATCTAATCATTCCCTTCCTCATGGTCATAGGCATGGACTCTAACTTTTTGGGTAATCCTCCAGTAGATGAGTTTATGGCAGAAATCGAACGGATCCGCGAGTCTAATGCTCTTCTTCTCGCCTTACCTGTAGGGTCTTCATAATCTAAAGTCTGTAATGTAACGTCAGCGCCTGAAAATTCAAGCTGATTAGCCAAGATATGCGATTCCTTAAGAAGTCTTTGTAACTTCACATCATTTTCCAAGTTATCTTCGTCTTCTTTAACCGCTTGTGCTTGTTGTTTCTTAGTCATCTTCGACAATTCTAGTTCTTTCATTTCAAGTTCGGCTAGTGTTGGTGCTCTACCAAGTCTGGCAAGTTTTCTCTCTTGTTTGGATGTCACTGGAGGTGGTGCTGACGGTCCCAGATTAAGTCGGAATACTTTTGGTTGTGGTTTGGCTGCAGGTTCGTCAAATCCTTCGAATTCAGAGTCGGTGTTTTCCAGTACATCATCTGAATCGTCTGAGCTGTTAGAGCCAGCTCCTTCGTGATTTATCAACCCATCACTGTCAAGATCACTTGCATCACTATCGTCATTAGAACGGGATTCCACTGGGACCTTGGACTTATCTTCGAATCCCATGGTCTCGAGGGACCCAAACTGGGCTTCAAAGTTCTTTCTCTGGATCTCCAATGCCTTTAAGTACTCATCATCAGACATGGTTGGTGAGGGCATCTCATCTCATTTGTTCGTACGCATTTGGAGCAGAGAACGAACCGAGACTACACCGAAAGAGAAGATTACGAAAAATTATAATCGCCTGAGGATATAGTGGATGTCGACTGTGTGATAAAGTCAGCATCTACAGTGTTCCTGTACCCGACCTTTAAGTATTCAAACCTACTTTTTGACTCTCCTTTACTTTGCTTTCAACAGTTAAATTTGTTCATAAACAGACAGTTAGTGGCGGTCAAAGCACCGGAAAGGTAAATCACATGTATAACGAATAACTAAAGGATCATTCTCTTTCAAGTGTAGTCCCTTGTTGCTCTCTCTAAATATGAATTTTTAAACAGTAGTTAACTATTATTCCGCTAATATGAGATGGATATTAGAACCACCCAATATTGGACCAAGCAAACCGGAATTAATCAAATACCATGAACATCTATGGTTATTTACACTCATTTTCATATGGTTTTGTACGAAACGGGGTGGTACACATCGCATCGACTACCCCATAGTTCTTTGGTACCTTTATGAGTCGCACTAATCTCGGTACGCAATGACTCAGTAAAACTCCATTTCTTCATGACGAAATTCCGTGGCTGCATTGATATCCACTCGGGGCAAGTGAAACAGATCGTCGGTGGCACTCTTGCCAAAGATGATTTGACCCATGATGATTCCACGAAGGAAAACTTTGTTAGCACCAAACCGTCGTCGTACTACGCCGAACTATACAAAAAGAATCATATTAACGGTTGCCATGTTATCAAATTAGGCTCGAACCCGGCCAACGACGAGGCTGCTAAGCTCGCATGCCAGTCGTGGCCGCTTCATCTACAAGTTGGCGGAGGGATAACCGATGCAAATGCCTTGGAATGGTTGGACCACCACCAAGCATCGCATGTAATTTTGACGAGCTGGCTATTCAGTGATGTGAATGGCAAAAAAGAACTTGATTGGGAGAAATTGGCGAAGGTTTCGCAATTGGTAGGTAAGGAAAGACTCATTGTGGACTTGAGTTGCAGAACTGTGGTACAAGATGGGGCTCGGGAATGGGTGGTGGCCATGAACAAATGGCAAACTTTGACTCTGAATAAGTTGTCCAAACAGTTTTTGCTTCAGGTAAGCGAATACTGTAATGAATTCTTGATCCACGCTGCTGACGTGGAAGGTTTGTGTAATGGGATTGACTCCGATCTCGTTGCAAAACTTGGAGAATGGTGTCCCAAAGGCTTTGAAGGGAAAATCGTGTATGCTGGAGGTGCCAAACTGGTTGATGACTTAAATATCGTCAAAGAACTCAGTAACGGCAAAGTTGATCTAACCTATGGAAGTAGTTTGGATATATTTGGGGGAAATTTAGTCAAGTTTGATGATGTTGTTCAGTGGAATTCTGATAGCAGCAATTAAATGCTTAGAAATCCTACGCTGTTCCCATTTAGTATATATTTCAAACACTCAATGTTGGTTCTACTGTATTTATAGAGGTTATCCAACGTTATGTTACAAGTATTTATCAAAAGTTTTAATTATACAGCTGCCTCTCTTTTTTTTTTAAGTTAGACAAATGTGGCCCTGGCTAAGACCCCTTAATTCCAGCTGGCACCACCACCAAATCCTTCATCTCCATAAGGAGTCTCTCCTCCAGTAGGAGAATTGCCACCGTAATCGGTTCTACCATAGGTGGTGAACCCACCAGCGTTCGCATTGCTAGCTTCCACATTATGTTTGTTCAATTCCACAGAGATACCTGCCAATTTTAATTGCAATGTTTCGATACCACGGATCACAACTTCGTTGGGGGGCAAGTTGCCCACACTTTCAAGATCAAAATAGAAATTGGATGGTTTAGCCTTGTAATCGAAGGGGGCATCGGGGTCTGGCATTTCTTCCCAGTCACAGTTGGCAGATTTTGGCCATTCTTCGTTGGCATCATCTTCGTACCAGTAATCTGTATGCTTTAATTTATTCCAAGGATCATATTCAAATCCTATAGCGGCACAAGGAGACCACTTTGCATGCTCCTTGGCAATACCCTTTTTGGCAATGCATGTAATTCTGAGCTCTTGATGTTTCCTAAGTTTGCAAATTAACGGACCTCTGCGGTTGGCGTCTCTTATAACAGGGTCACCAAGTCTGGATCCGTTGTGGAACTTGGCTAAATCGGATGCATATACGTTCATAGTGGAGTCCGAGTCAGCTTTGGCGGTCAACTCAAGTTTGACGGAACATTTAGGACAATAGTTATCACAGGTGCAGTCTCTGGAATACGACAAGCTTTCTATACCCTCACTAACAAGTGGAACAAGACCCAATCTATGGGAAAGAAACTCATCTGCCAACACAGACGTATTCACTTCAATTTCCACCAAGTCGATCGCCAACGTAGGCACCTCGGCAAGCATGACTCTTCTGACGGAGTTGGCCACAGAAAGGTCCACATCCTTCAAGATGAAGTTGACATGGTCTCTATCGGATTCTCTGATGGTAACGGCGGGTCCGTCGCCCTTATCTATATCCATGTTGTGGTGATGAAAATTCGACGGTTGTCTAAGCGCAGATAAACTACATAGTGCACTTGGGTTGTAACATGCAACTATCGAGAGGTAACCTGCAAATGTATTTGCCGCTCGAACTCTGCCAACTTGCAATTTTGTTTTAGAGCTAACATGCAAGCCAGTCTCCAGCCAATACTACTACTGCTGACTACTGCCATATACTAAGCCAATGTCATTCAAGATCCCAGACTTGCGTTTTGAGCAGACGTTTATGCGTCTGTTGAACTCCTACGCTGGCCAAGATACCAAGTTGGATCGTCCTGCTCCAGGCACCAATAAGTTGCTCGAGCTACGCAACTTAGACTTGTACGCAAAGGAGGATGAATTGCAACCACTTAAGCCCATTACTCCATCAATCGTGATATATGCCATCATCAAGGACCAGATACTCATGCCATTGCTCCAGGGCTTCTTGTGGACAGGGCTTTTATTATCTATTAGGCCATTCTTGAACATAGTCGTTGCCAATGGACAACGTACCGGTACATGGTTGGCCAATTTAGTTGGATTAAATCAGTTGAGTAGACAGAGATAGACAAACTGTGTTGGTATCGACCCAAAACAGTCCAACTACCGCTAACAGCGGGAGTGTGATTGGTTCTCATTCTGATCTACGAATCCTGCTATTACCACAAGGGATAATTGTGAGTATCCGAGAGAATGTCTGGAGTACTTCCAAAATGTTTGACAAGGCTTCAATGAACTGCCCACTGAAGAATGTATCTCTTCAATCTATGGCACTCTTCTGCAGCGGTCTCCACATGCTAGACGCCACAGCCAAAGGAAAGCTACGCCACTACGATCAGGAAGCTACTTTTCCACACGGTATATTTTTACCGTCACAAATGACACTTAGGGACCTTAAATTATCCCAAAGGGTGCTAGAGCTGATCTCTTTCCGTATTGCCAATCTTGGCTCCAAAGCTACCAGTCTCGCATCCTTGGTCGTCTACAGACGTCCTGTATATATGACAATACTCCCCAGCCTCCTTGCGCTGGCAATTTGCACTATTGCCACCTAGGCTATTAATTGAGTTTATGAAAGACGACCGTAGTGACGGGAAATCCTGCGCCTGGCTGTAGTATGCTCCTCTTGTTTTTACAAGATCGCTATCACTTATAATTCTCTCCCTAACATATAGTGCCAGAAGTTTCCTATTGTCGCACTTGCGCGGCGTGCTTGCTGAAATGCCACTGGGGCAACCAATTTGGAATTTCATAACATTTATCTACACCAAACGGACTCTTTGAATCGCTGAACCATTGCAGTGTGTGGTATTTGGTCTTAGTTGACAACACCAATCTAATCGCTTCTCCTGACTCACTACAATGTTTAACAGACGTAGAAGCAGGCTCCAGACCTCCTATACTGGTGTTAATCATGTTGCGCCCGGTTCCACCCAGCCTAACACCAACGCTTTGGCGGCTGCCATGAGAATTGGCGAAACCATGAAGCTGAGTTCGCATCAGCCTTCCAAGCCATCCACTATTCGCAGATCCAATTCTATTCAATATATTATCAAGCCCCCTCCAGGAAATCCCCAGCAATCGTCCAGTCCTTTAAAGAGATCACCTTCGTTAGCGAGCACGGGATCGACCGGCCAGAGATTTCGGGGGGTTTCCTCAGGATCAATCAATTCAGCCACTAGCCAACCATCTTCCTTTTCTTCCAGGGGCAATCATGCTCAGAATATTCCCCATGATCAGAAAATAATCTACGATATCGATGATAATATCGACGACTCCTTTTTGGATCAAATCACCGAGGAACACGACAAGAACAGTTTCAACAATCATGACTACGTGAAAGATTTGCGGTTGACTCATAAACCGGCTACTCCGGGACATCCCGGTCCTTCCAACCCTGGTAGGAAAGGGGGACAAAAAATGGTAAAGAAGTATATCCCTACCCCTAATGGTATTAAAGTCATCGAAGTTCCTCAAGAAAACTTTGCTAAAGAGATTTCTAGGAACAATTCTATCAGATCAGGCACCAACATCCCCAGGACCGGCTCCTTGGGTGGTCCTCCCAGAAAGACAATTCGTTCGAGTTCGTTGAACTCCTTGAGCAAAAAGCCCCCATCAAGATTATCGAGCTTAGTCGACACTTCATATGTGGGTTCTGTTGCCGAAGATGTCGAATTGGAGGACTCGTTGGCACAAATTGATAGCATTCGTGAGGATGAGAAAAAATTACTGGATTTGGAAAAACAAATTGCACATGAAAAGGAATTGGCAAAAGATTTAGAACGCAAGAAGTTAGAATTCGAACAATTACGTTTGGCAAGATTGGAGAAAGAAAAGGAGTTGCTAATCTTGGAGAAAGAGTCGAAGGAAAATGCCATCAGGTCTGCGAATACAAAAGCAATCGAACCGGAATATACTTTGGACCCAAGCATCCCTTCCTCTAAAGGACCTGAAGAAAGTCCATCAGCTTTCCCTAGTTTAGGTGATGGATCGAAAAAAGGAATTGAGACACCGTTACTAGCAACAGTGGATGCATCTGTTGATGATATTACGGACGAGAATGACACCACGGAAATGTCTATTGATGGATCACATATTGTTGTAGATGAATTGGAAAAGAAGAAAGTTGAGATGGATGGTGTTCTTGAAACCGAAGATGGACCAACTACTGTTTTTGAACCCACGAAAAATACGCTTCCAAGAACACTGTATGTCGATTCATCTGAATACGAATCTGATAGAGACGAACAAGATCCAGTTACTGGCTCTACAAGTGAACTAGGTATTATCAATAGATATGGAGATTTGGATTACAATGAACTTTCGAAGCGTGAGAGTTTAGTGGAAAATCTTCAGGCCCTTTCGACTGATGATGAGGAGGAATCTGAGGCAAATAAGCTAGCAAAACACTTGAGGCCAACATTTGATACTGTTCCTGAAATCATTGAAGATAGCGATAATGCCGGTACTACAATGGATCTTGACGATCACAATGCAACTTACGAAACGCTTCAAGTTCCTGGTGCAATTGGTGTTGGAAGCTCGGGATCTTCTTTGCATTCGGTAAGCACAAATGAATCCAGGTCATCACAATCTTTGAAAAGACCAATCAAATCTGCCATGAAGAATTCTACATCCCAATCTAATATCTCAACATCATCCAAGTCTAACTCTAACGCAGCTCGTCAAGCATATCTTTCTCTCACTACGGCAGAAAATACCAAATTGAATTCAAAACTCTCAGTTGGCCAATTAAACGATTTCAGAGCGAACCACAACTTTATCCCTCTTGGTGATGTTTCTCCTAATGGAAACAAGCGTATGTCTCAATCATTAAGAAAACAACCTCCACAAAGACCCCAAAGCGGTATGGCAGCAAGATCTTTGAGACCACAATCCGTTAATGTCGATCCAAGAATTAGCCACCAACAACAACAGCAGCAACAAAATGGTGGTGGTATGAGTGGCAGAACTTTGAGGGCCTCAGTTTATGGGCACAGTAACGCTCATGTGGTTCCAATTGCACCACATCCTGCATTACAAGAAAATTATCAATCACCATCGAAGCTCAAGGCTGCTGAATTGTATGCCAAAGCCAATTCGAAACCAAATTCAGTACTCAAGCCTTTAAAAAGATCTTCATCTTTCAATAAGGATCCGGAACAAGAGATGAGTATGCCTCGTCAAGGGCCCCATAGAACCACTTTAAGAGGACCTCAGCCTACCCCAGTAGCTCTGAGAAGACCTCCCCCTCCTCCATCTCAACAACTGCAACAGCACCAGCAGATACTTAATCAACAAAAATCAGATGCTGAAGCTGGTACACTTGATCCAAAAGGAGAGCACTTCAAATCGAGATTTGCCGATTCTGATGATGAAACTGATTTACCTGCCAACGGTGGCGGCTTTTCGTCAAGATATGGGGACTCTGATGACGAAGCTCCTAATATTCCGGTCCCTACAAAGGTGCAACCTGACTCAGGACCAACATTACGTCAATTCAAACCAGATCCAGTTAATAACCATAAAGAGAAAAAGAAGTTTGGAAAATTGAGGAAATTGTTTGGTCGGTCTCAATAATATTATGATGTCGAATAGGATTTATTAGACGATAAAAGTTTGTATTTCCGTAAAGTTTATTTTCCGTTAATGTATACTATGTATGTGATATCACTGAATATATACAATAAGAGCACAAAAAGTGTACATTATGAATGGGAAGCCTGCTTAACTATTGCTATCAAATTCAATTAGGTTCTTCTGCTCTCCTTCTTGTTCATTTTCATGTTCCTCAATTTCTTTTTGGATTCTTAAAGCTTCAACTTTTGGCTTGGGATCTGACTTGATCGCATCAGTTAATGCTTGTGCTTCTGCACCTAAAAGTAAATCCTTATCAGCCTCATTAATGGAAATGACACCGAAATCATCATCCCTATCTTCCTCCTCTTCCTTTGACTTCGAGGACGTAGAGTTGTTGGAGCTGGAAGAATCATCATTATGATGCAAAACATTATTGGCAGCACTATCCACACGACTCCTAACAACCCTTGCAACTTTCCTACCGTCGGCCAACCAATCATCAAACATATTTCTAAGGTCACGCATAGAATTGAATTTGGTTCCCAATGGTTTATCAAGGTGAATAGATTTTCTGAATGTTTTACTGAAAAATAATTCGTAAGTCTCATCTGCCAAAACAACCATTCTGAAGGTCGGTAAATTGACAAAGACAGGGGCATTGGGGTTTAATGCTGCATTATGAGAAATCTTATTGTCGAGAACAAGATCCTTTATTAATACCTCTTCCTCCATTGGCTGGGCATATTCAAATGCCCTCTGTATAAATGTACTAGCTCCCGACAAGTAACGCTCTACTTGTTGATGCTCAAATTTCAGTCTATCAATTTGTGGTGTTCCTTCTGCATCGGGATGTGTTTTCATCTCGGCTGCGATGGTCTTTTCAATCTGTTCTTCAGTTATTTTATCAAAGATGACACCGTCCTTCCATGGAGATGTGATGCATAGTAAATCTTCTGAAACTTGCAAGATACGTTCACGGTCGATCTTTCCTAATTTCTTGTTATCATACAAATCAAAGAAATTGTTGATAGCTGTCATTAAATCCCTTTCCACCAATGAATCAAGTCCGACGGCTAAGTCCGTCAACGAAAGATACCCTGATCTTTCACCGTCCCAATTGTCGAATAGTCTTCTCAAGAAATCATCACTGGTTACACCAGCACCATTGTGATCCGTATTATCAATCCAGTCACATATATCATTCATAAACCCCTTGAAGGCTTTGAAATCCATAAATGAAGTCCCACCTCCCATTGTAACATTAAATGACTCGACGAATGCATAAAATCTGTCATAGATAATACCCAACGTGTTTTGATCAATGTTAGCTAATTTGGGCAAGTTCCTGATCTCAGTTCTCTTCACAAAAGTTGAAATATTTTGGAATATTGAGTCACGGAATTTCGATCTGTGTTTGTTTACCATTTCATCATTGATAATTGAAAACTCTTTAAATGCGGTGACTAAAAGTTCTTGAAACTTCGTGATATTTCTGAACTTGAGACTGGGCGAATTTGGATGTGCTGATTGATCAAGGGTATTAAAGTAGTCCTTAATGATTGATATGAAAGTTCCATCATCACTCGCATTCAACAATTCCTCGCCATTTATCTTTAAGATCGCCAAGGCTACCTGAAATAAGGTTTTTGCACCCTGTAAGAAAAAGATATCCATAATTCTGAATGCAAACACTAGAGGCATGGATGTTAGATATAAGGACAAAAACCATGGCAATGATACGACAGATAATTGAATATCATTCTTTTCAACGTGCTCCCACATCATGGGCATGGTTGATTGAACGAGCGATTCAAACACTCTCTGGTCCAATAACGTTCCGTACATGGTTTTCGAATAGTACCCAGGAACAAGTCTGTCACATAACAAATCAAGTGTCCAAAAAGCCTGCTCTTCCGACATATAGATCAATAAAGCAGCGACCACAATATTCATTGCTTGACAATACCCTATTTCTGGATTCTTCCATGAGTACGCTACAAGCACCCTCCGGAGCCTTTCGATCCCTACCGGCAGTTGGTAAGCTGCATATTCAGGTAATGACCGATACAAATCCTTCTCGATTTCTTCTATGGCCACCGACTTCTTGTCTTTATTATCAGCTAACAAGGCCTCGTACTCCAGTTGATTCGCTAATCTTAAGTACATAGAACCGCAACTCAACTCCCAAATTTCACCTCTCAATCTGTTAGGTAATCCCACTCTTATTAATTTGTAGAACATGGGAGTTCTGATGAGGGACAAGTTTCTACCGTCAACACGGAATAGATCAAACCAAAGCTTCATTTTTGACTTATCCTTGGAGTCCTTGGCATTACCCGGAAATTTGAATTCCAATCCGAGTCCTCCATCTGGAGGTTGATCAATTTTTTCATTGCTAATTTTATTCTTTGCCAACAAGTACTCAGAATAGCAGGTCTTAAGAAAAGGCAGGAACTGGCCTATATTGGATAAATTCCTTTTGAGCGTTTCCTTGAACTTCTGTGCTAACGTTTCACTGTCGGAGCGCAACCCAATGAGATATAAAGTAATGGTAATTTGACTATGCGTGGTGATGGATAAGGCAAATGTGTATGAACGGGACGGCAATCTTTCCACTTTCTTGACGCTCAGTATATGAACTGAAAAACTGCAATTGCGGTGATCAAACAGGTCTCTAAACACTAAGAAGTGTTGGGTTCCATAAATTCGACCTTGAGGGAACGGGAGGTTCTTATAGGCATCTTTGTTGTAAGCAGACTTGAGACCGACTTCGGCCGCAGACTCAAAGAGGATCTGCTCACCATCAGGTAGATTGTACTCCTTACAAAAGAGCTGGTCCTTACTCAACTTGACCTCCTCTTTCTTGTCTAGAACTTGAGTGATGGTGGCCACCGCTTTGTCTCTTAGCGATTCAAAGAACGACATAGTGAAATCAGCTTAATAGACCCAGATATTAGTTGGCACTGGCACAATTGAGATGGAAACGAAAGCAATTCTAAATGGTTAACTGTCCAGGGGAATTGCAACTGGTGCTGGTGGTTTGTATCCGGGACGCTCCTGCGTGGTGGTCACGTGCGTGGACCATCACTTGGTTCCCAACTTCGGAGTTGATGGATAGCAGAAGCTTTAGAGTTTACTTGTTGTTAGGAATGGGAAGATACTGTCAGTTTAGGGGAGCCCTGAGAATCTAATTTTGGCCTTACTCTCCACATATCACGTCGGGAATGTCCTTGCTCAGCACGGTTTCTATTTCTGGAACCGCATTTCCCAGGCTGTCACTGAACGCATTACGTCATCAGCATGTATGGTGCAATCATTTCTAGGCGACGATAGTATGGTAAATAAATGACTACGGGTCGAAGGTTAAAGTGCTAATAGTACAGTATATTCTGTAGTGTCATAAAATACAATTTGGCTCTAGTTTTTCCTACTACACAATAGGTTATCAAAATAAAAATACAAAGTTTCACACCCAGTGTTTCAAGTTGATTCTTCTGAAACCATCAGTAAGTGAGATTTAACCGGCTTAGGACTGGCTTCCTTGTCATGTCCGTCTCGGATTGTCCGGTGTCTGCTATGATCGGGTGTCACCTGGGAAACATCTCTTGACCGTCCATCCTTCTGTAAATCTTGAATTGTCATAAACGAAGCGTAGTCCGCAATTTGTTTAAGTGGTTCAGTAATCGATTTACGCTTTGACCTCTTGAACTTATTGCTTAAAATCTTACCTGTGTGGTGAAGAATAATCCGAACAATGTCTTTCTTGACCCTGAGAGCAAAGTCTTCTCCCGACCACATTTTATTCCGGTATCGCAAATTTGGAATGTTTAGAGCCAACTCATTGGTGTTAAGTACATTCAAATGTGCCGGTGCTTTAAAACTGACCACAAGTACGAACTTTTCGACCTCAATATTAACAATTGAAAGATATCGCGAAGACCTCTTCAAAATGATGGAAATTTCATCCTCATTATCTTCCATACTGCGCTTTCTTGTCTTTGCCAAATGCTTCAGTCGGGATTCACTACTACTTTCTGTAGGTTTCTTTGACCTGCTGCTTGAACTCACGGGTGACACTCCACTGGACAGATTAGGCGAGGTAATATGTGATGATGAGCCTTCTGACCCAAATAGGGATGAAATGTCACTTTCACTAGATGAATCTTTCCCCGTTTTGAACAATTCCTTGAACAAAGCTCTGTGCGAATACTTAGAATCGTTTACTCCTTCTGGTAGATCTTGTTTAATATCACTTTCTGTGTCGCTGGTTTCTTGCTTAGGGAAAATAAATTCAAACAATTTCTTCCCCGTATAATAGTCTAGAGCTACTTTGAGAGGCTCTATTTTTAATTTGGCATTTTGCACAATTTGAATACCTCCAATGGCATCCAAAATTTCCCACTCCATAGAGACGATTGGCTTCTTTTGAGTACATAGCTCAGCAGCATTCTTTCCGCTTCCCATTGTTTTAAGAAGTTTTTCATCCACACATGGCCATAACATTTCCGGATAGTACGAATTCTTCTGCAAGTTAAATCCTTGGATCATCGATATATGTATCTTGTTTTTATTTGACCCATCGAATGAGTCTGATCTCTTAAACTGTGCATATGCCATTGCAAAATCAATAAATGGTTCCCTATTCTCATCTAAGATATGCCAAATTAATTGATCTGCAGAAATCGACCATAATCTCGAATCTTGTTTATGAGACTTGGTTTTTGAACTCTTCAAGCTCAATCCCTTCATTAAAACGTTCAATTCAACAATCGACCTCCGGTAATCAAAACGTAACTTGGATAACAAATCCACCTCTTTCGGTCTCATTGTACCCACTGAGGTATCAAGGTGTAGCAAAATAAACTTCTTCTCTCGAATGTTCGTCTGGAGATCCATTATCCTGACATCCATTCCTTCAAAATCGGATACATCTGATAATGCAACTATTTTGTCTAACCGATCAAAGAATTGATCTCTGTTATTTTTGTTGTGAACTAACAAGTCGGTAACCACATTGTATACGGTCAAATATTGTTCCGAAGTTGTGTTGAGCACAACTTTCGCTAAGTGGACTTTTATCTCATTGCTCTGTGGTGGAAGTGATTTGATGTCTGTAAACAAATAATTGGGTTTCTTGTAGATCATAGCCAAAGTATTTCGTTCGGCAACCAATTGTTTGTTTGCCCAGGAACTATCATAGCATACCTCTGGTTCAAGCCATGGTGGCCAATTCACATCTGAGGTCAAGTGACCATTTCCATAATGAATCTGAGGATGAGCAATCGTGCTTTCATCTTTCTTGAAAACAAAAATATGGCTCTCATTAAACATAATACCATACCTTGATTCAATAGTACCGGACAACTGAACACTTTCACTAATGATCTTATCCAAACCCTTTGTCGTGATATCAATAATTCGCATTTCCAAATCCTTTGACGTAATTAAGCAACATGATTCCACATCCTTTTCACTAACCAATTGAATTTGAGGATGAATCAATTTGACAAAGTATTTATTGACGACATCTTCCTCGGCGGAATCGGAGACTCCAGATAACTCTGCATTGAAGTTCTTAATTACTTCTTCACAGTTTTTAGCAGTGCTTTGTTGGATTATATTTCTCAAATCCTTCTTGTCGTCATTCTCCAAGCTATCACTGATAACACTACCCACTAAATCGACTGCTTGCTTTGACATGAAGTATACTTTCGATTTCCTATCCGAAACATTTTGAATATAGGTGACAAACATGTTCCGAAGTTTGTTATCCCATTTTATTTGAAGATCATGGATGATAAACCTATTATGGAAATTTTTTCCTGAATCTGTCCTGGTTTCCGTTATAGAATTAGACGTAGGAATGTTCGAATACGTTCTTCTAGAATTGACATCAGTCACTGTTGAATCACGCAGCATAGCCCTTCCTGAGAACTCTTCCCACACGGATTGTATTATATCCAATCTGTCCTCACCACACTTAATATCCTTAACCACTTTAGCAATATCCACTTCGCCAACCCCTTCCGCTTTCATTTTCTGGCGAATTTGGTTCAACTTTCCAATTTCTGATTTTATTGACAGGATTCTTTCACTTAGAAGTTTAGCTTGTGTTTCATCGGGATCAGTACATTTGATTTTGTACATGTATATATCTTCATTGCCAAACGGATAAGGACCATCGTCGTGGAAGGTAAATTCACGGAAATAGCTTAATTTTGGCGAATAGCAAAATGGGACAATTTCAATCTTCGGATTAGGAGATAGAGATTCAAGAGTTTCCAATTCCACAAAGTCATTGGGATCAACCCATGAAACATCATCATCATACAGATTAACGTTATCTGGCCAGTCAAAAGCATTTTCTTTAATTTCGCTGGTATCTTCATCGTCATCCCCTTTATGTTCTCCCATTATTCCTTTTAAAAGAGGACCTATCAAGGATTTATTGTCAAAAATGGCACTAATTAATCTAACATCGCCTTCATCCACATTTACCTCACCTTGATTCATTTTGAGATGCATCACTTGATTATGAATATTAAGCTTTTCATTAATAAACGTCATGAGCTCTTTCCTTTGATGCAAATCGATAGTGCATCGCTTGAATTTACCCTTTAATCCTGAGAACATTACTCTCTCTATACCGTTTAATTTTTCATAACTAGAATGAATGTAAGTATGAGCAATTGTTAACGGTTGAAATACAAGCAAGTATTTGATGGTGAACAAATGAGTCCCCAATTTTACTGCAGTCTTCTTCGTGGATGGTCTTTCGAATAATTTTCCCTGTCTTATAGGCAAAGAAATCGAATCATTGAGAGTCGACCACCAATGGAAGAAATAACGAAACGCTACCGGGGTTAAGTAACCTGAATTTTTTCCATTTGGAGATTCTGAAATAATTGATAGCGCCATATGAACATAATCCGATCTGTAATTAGAGTAAGAGTCTACATGCGACTCAAATATTGGATTCGTGACTTTCACATCCCAGTGATTCTTAAATTCGGACACTCTCTCTTCTTTGTCAGAAAGTTTACCTTCCGGATTTTTATTTCTTTCGAATGTTATTCCCCATATCCAGAGCACTCTTTCGCTTGAAGCCAATTCAACAACTGATTTCATATATTTCAGACTCTCGTTGATTTTAGGATTGATTTCACCAACAATATCAGGAACAAACAAAGTCCACGTCTTTGCTTCCAGAATTGAATAATTAGGTACAGCTAATTGGAACCTATCACTTTCTAATCTTACTAAATCTTTCGTAGTACCATTCCCGTTAATCTTGAGAGACACATTATCTTTCCAAGAAAAAACAAAGCCAGCAGATTTACCCACGATCTTATAAGGATCAGTCGAGCTCTTCATGTGGAAATTTAATTCGTTCTTAACATTGAATTCGATTTTTCCATGACACAACAAAGCAACTTTATCCCACCAACCTATAGGACTATCATCAATTTCTGGTTTAGTAAAATTGTCCAAAGCCAATGCAATCGTCAGAATGGCAGGCTGGTAAGCCTTACTCCAATTCAACATACAAGGTCTCGGGGTATTCAAATCACAGACCAAATCCATGGTAAACTTAACGGGCGTCAATGTTCTCGGGATATAAATAGAATAGAAATTATCACTATAATTTCCACAAGGGGCAGCTGGTGAGAAGGGGACAAAAATATATCTCATTTCCTCCTTGGTCGTTACTAATTTTTCGTTAACAACAACATTTCCCCTAAGGTCAATAGTAGGATTTAAAGGATCCCCGCTACTAGGAAATGACACTAATGGGAGGGGATAATCCTTGATGATCATATAAAGTGAAGAACTTCGCAACCTAATGAATAATGGCAACAAAATTGAGTAGATAAGCTTTGGCTGATTCTTACCATGTTCAGATAGGAAATTATCAATGTTCGGGATGTTTGCTTTGTCTAAAGTCAAATCAAAATCTTTAAACAATCCTCCAAGTAAGGGAGCTCCTGATGAATACGATAAAATATCAAACTTATCACTCACAAGTTGTTGGATATCATCATCTCCCCAAACCATTTTATGCTTTGCCTTCCATGTTTCGTTCTTGGTAGCGATATACATTTTAACTTTTTTGATCCAAGAATTCGAAAATTCCTCAAAAAGGCGTCCACGAGCTTCAGATACTTTTTGCGAAGCTTCACTGGCTGTCATCGTTGCATCGGAATATGCAATTTTCGTACCTGATCGATTGCTTTGATCGCTAAAAATTTTGGGCAGGAATGGATGACTATCAGAATGGTTCAAGTCATGAGAGTGGTCACTGCTATTGTTGCTGTGGGCGGACACATTTCTGGTGGTGGCAAATATATGACTCCCATTGTCGCTATCCAGACCTTTTGTTCCAAGTAACGAAGTGCTCAGGCCCTTGGTTCTATGGTGGCCCATTTTAAATCTTGACTTGGTCTTACAATTATCAGTCGACAATCTTGAACGTGTTGCTGGGGCTCCTTGTGTCAATTCAATAGCCTCCTCCAAGTCTCGCTGTGAGTTATCCATAATTCTCTTCTCCTTCTCCTCGAAAACCTTTAGTTTTTTAAGTCTGTTCCTTTGCTCAATCAAACCTAATTGATAAATATAACTTAATTGTGTTTCAAAAGGATCATTTTCCAATGAAATTCCAAAGGTTCGGGTCTTAACCCTAACTTTTGGAAGTAATATTGCCGGCTTCTCTTCTGGCATAATTTTCTGGTAATCCGCTAAGTTAGGACTCAAATTTTTAAAGTTAGTATCGATCTGTTTCAATGCCTTCACAAGAGTGACGATATTATCAATCACTGTATAAAATAGGAACTGGTGGGGAATATGAAGTCTTGCAGAACGCGAAGTAATCAGAAACTGGGAATCGTGAATGTTCTCTTTAATATCCAAGTCAATCTGAGGCTCTGTGATAATCATCAATCTTGCCCAAAGTTTTGTTGATGGATGAATCACATATAGCCTAATGTATTTAATAGTCATATACCTGTTTGAGAAATACCGCTGGACATACAAATTATCAACTTCAAGCATTACGTCCACATTATTTGGAAGCCTCGTGATAATTGCAATTGATTTGTACATCAAGTCCAACTTTAGTCTCTTCTTCGGGGCCGCTTCAAGCTTTCTTTTAACTTCTGGCGAACAATTCTTTTTGACTGTTGGTTCGAAATATTGCATCAAAGTTTTAGCATATATCACACACCAGAAAAAGAACATGTCGAGACGTCCATCAATTTCTGGCACCAACAAGAAAAGCTTATCCTTGTCTTTGTTTATAGCGTCATTGTGATTGTTCGTAACCGATAAGTTCTTCACGTTCAATACTTTCTTAATCTTTTTAGTATCTGCCTCAGTATCGTATCCATCCCCTGAAATATCTGAGAAATTACTATAGATACTAGAATCGCCATCATTTGTCAGCTCAGCTCTGACATTTATAATATCATCGAAATCGGCTATATATTCCTCCATACTGTCACTAACAGTGTAAAGAGTAATGTTTTTGATTCCAAACAGTATATCCTCCTTTTTCTTCCTATAGACCAAATGTGGACTATTGATTCTGATACATATTCCTCTCTTAAATTGACCCAAATCAAGGAACTCGTGAACTTCATAATTAGGTAACCCATCTTTCGACATAATATCCGCTTCTATCGATAGTATTTTGAAATGAATGTTAGTAACATATTCCGGTAAAATTTCAAATAACCGGTAAAATGAGTCAACAGCTTTATCATCACCCGAATTAAGATGATTTTCTGGCGTTCGTCTCATCGCTTCCACTTTGTTATTGTATCTGGTATTCAATCTATTCCTGGTCTTTCTAACGAAATGAAAGATAGCATCGTTCACAGATTTGATTTTGATCACTTTCGTATTGAAACTGAATCCAACAGTATTGTCTTTAACATTATACACTGCAAAGACGCTCAACTTATTAAGCAGTGCTGTGTTCTCCATCACGGAGGATCTTAAGTTCTTTATCCTGAACATGTTTGTAAGCTTGAATTTCTTCTTCGTACTAGTGTCGGCAAAATTCTTAGTACTGAAAGTACTTATGATTGCTTGAATTGAATGAGATATTATCAAGTTCTCCTTACAACTACGTTGGAAGTGATCTTTGGAGCCTATAGGTGGGAAGTGAAGCTTCATTTGTACATCGAGTACAGTAAACCTGATAGATAGTGCTCTTAATTTTTGAATAATCTCCAAGTAACTAGCCATCTTCTGTGCATTTTTGTGTAATACCAGGGCGGTTTCTTGTGTTCCTCTAGCACTGGGCGATTTCGATACCTCATTGTTATCGATGTCCGTCTGTCTAAATAAAAATGAGTCGATCTGATCAACATAAATATTCAATTGTGGATTAGTAAAATTTGCCGCAGTATCCAAGTCGATAAATTCATTAATCTGGTCCAATTCATCCTTTCTGAAAGCATCAATTATTTTTAATATGTTGCTTGGTTCCAAGACTGTTTTCAACGAACAAGATGGTAATTCAAGACAAGAATAATTATCGTCAGTAACTTTCAAAGAAGTCAAGAATAGTCCTAAGGTCAATTTGTCCACGACTGCTTCTGTGATGTCTTTCTGAAGATTTGCCACGAAGTTAGAAGCTTCCAACTTTATATCGGCATAAACGAAACTAAACTCATCCAAGGTAAACGAGAACAGTGAGAAGAAAGGAATAATTTTATCCAAACGATTTTTTAAGGTCAACAATTCGAAGTCCCTTTCGGGCAAATTATTCTTCCTCTTGCTGGCAGCTTTCGCCTTTGTTTCCAAGATGATATCAAGAGGGAAAGAAAGTTTACCTATTGAGGAGGAGATCTTGAAATTTTCGAGTCCGAGAGTCACTTTATTCGGATTTTCAAGGGTACAGGCGGATACAATATTTGCGTCGATGCCGAATTCCACATTTCTGAAGATCTTAAACTTATCAGTTTCACCATTGATATCATGAAGCCATCCATTGTGCAAAGCTAAAGAGATCCTAGCTGACCCATCGACAGCAAGGGAAGTTTCTGCTTTGCATTCGTCGACATAGGCCGTGAAATTTTGTTCTGAACTCTTGTGAAAAATCGAGAATTGGAATATGCTCACAGATACATTGTTAGTAAGTTGGTACTTGACGCAGAAATCAACTAGAAATTTAGGAGGGGTGAATCTCTTGCTCGGCTTCTTCTCAGCATTCTCTTTTTTGCGGGTTTCCGTTGTTAGTGCTTCGCCTTCGGTATCAACAAGTCCACCATCATCGTTGTACCACAATTCCACGTCGTAAAATTCAAAATGAAATAGCTTGAGAACAGAGTCACGCCCACGACTCCAGTTTAATCTGATAGTTATCGTTCCAATAAGAAGGTTCGACTTTCCCAATGCCACCGAGACATGTCTTAACGAGAACCAACCCAAATACTTCACTCGAACCCTTGGAACAGAATTGACACCTAAAAGAATAATAAGGTATACCACCACTGCATACCACGCCAAATTATATGACATCTCAGTGCCAGCACTATTAATGGAGACAAAAGCGTGGAAAACCTTAGCAAAGTCGGATCTACAAAGTCAACTGTGGTGCCGAACTGATAAGATGTGATGAGAATATAAGGATTCTCTATGTGCAGGATTTTGCTAATATACTTAGCACAAAGAGTAATTCAAGACTAATTTCCTGAGAGGAAAAGGTTGTTAAAGGTTTCATAAGTGTTCCTGGATCCGAGCTGCTATCACTACAGTACTCAAGAAGTTGGTTCAGCCAAATTTTGAAGATAAGTCGGCCCGACCGGGATTTTTGCTGTAGACCCTTCTGCAGGTGCTCGTAATTACCCCGTAAAATGTCGCCTGGACGCATAGACAGTACATGTCAGCAGTACCGAGAAACCGTCTAGCTTCGAAATATGCGAGAGGTGCAAAAGTTGCCAGCCAAGAAGTCTCAAATCTTCTCCACTGCTTCTGCTGGTCAAACCTCTGTTGAAATCAGAGTGTTCCAAGGTGA